>JBBPDJ010000014.1:5885334-5904207 GCA_037974625.1 Cucumis cinereus
TATATATATGTATATATGTATATGTATATGTATATATGTATATGTATATGTATATATGTATATGTATATGTATATATGTATATGTACCCTATAACCATGAAAATAAAATAAGGTTTCAAGATCAAAACACCAAAAAGAAACCCAAATATAACCTCAGTGATGTAATATATGCAGTATGTATCAATGTTCCCTTCTCCATATTATAGTGGCTATTGCTACACAGCCTTTTACCTCCCCATCCAACTATCGTGTGTCCAACACCTCTGTAAACAAAAAGAGTATAAAAGTTAAAAGGCATACCCCGGAGATCGGGGCGGAGGTGGGAAGGGGAGGAGCAAGTTCCAAGTTTCCAGTCCACCTTGGTTTAAATAGCGTTCCGGTGGCGGGTAACAAATAGGCAAGATTGCTGTTCTTGGCTGCTTGAGAGGAGGGAGATTTGCAGCCAGTCAAGCTTTTATTCATTACCACAGATAATGTTTCGATTCTTTCTTCATCAATGGGAATATATGCAACTCCCAACTTTAAAGCTCACCGAAAGTATTAGAACCCAGAAAAGCAGAAAGAAGAATAAGAACCCTCGTGACCCGACTATAATCCCATTCTTCTCAGATTGGTGATCAGTTTCAACTTGATGTTGATGTTGGGCAAAAGAAAGGATGAGGTTGACATCTGCGTTCTTTCCATATAAGGGATTCACCAGATTGCCATTTGATGTCAAGTTTCTTATATGGATCATTCCAGCAGTTACATGAACTGAACTGGAAGTTTGTGCTGCCGAGTTCAGCCGAATCGCCATATCTTTTGATGGATACTCTGAAGCAAATGCAGGAGGGGCAGGGATGTTTCCTAACATGTAACTTGCACGTTTGAAGAACGGTGATTTTGAATCTGAAACAACAAAATCTCCTTTGTGAGTTTTATAGCAAAAGAGTGTCTAATATCATGCTAGTAATCATGATTCTAACTATTAATGTTTAAATTTTTATCTTCTGAATCCTACCTGAACCTGTTTCAATAGCCTTGGGGTTTGGCTTTGAAGTAGATGCATCATTGATGAAAGTTACGGACGACTGTTTAGCAACCATGAACTCTTTTTCCGCTACTTCGTTCACTTTCTGTTCAGAGATTCAGTAGTTTTATTAAAGTTAGATTCAAAGTTAGAAATCCCAAGTTCCCAACAGTAATACTTGGAATGTAAAATTACCTCTTCATGAATTGTTTGGCTAGAAACAGGTTCTTCACTACCAAAAATATCTGACGAGTCAAAAGCCAGCTGTAAGTTATCATCTGCATCAAAGAATGTAAGATACTCTTCAAGTACATCATACGCAGTTGGATCAAATTCAACTGGATTTGAAAGATCATTGGCCTCCAGGAATAATTCCTCATTGAGGGCAAGATCATCCGGAACACTTGGGTAAGGCTCGTCTAGTAAGTAATCGATATGCTCTTGATTAAAATTGCCACTTGATTCAGCAAGATTACCACTTGATTCAGCAAAACACTCATCCTTTTCAGAACTCTCTCCCATCCCATATTGCTCTGGTAATTTAAAGAAATTGTTGCTAGGCTGTAGCTCAAAGGTATCACCTGCACATACTTCTCGTTTATTATCATTTTCAACAAGCACATTGGGTAGCTCAACATGATTGCTAGTCTCTTGAGAATAATTCAACGGAGGTTGCACATATTCATCTGGAAGTTCTCCATCAAAATACTGCTGGCCAAAAAGGAGGAAAAAAGTATCTTAATTAGCTTGAAAGTTCTATGTATAAGAGCATGACAAAATAAATTAGTTAAAGCAACACCCTTCACCAAAGAGAACTTAACATGATTAAAGTATTTAAAGTGGTTTTCTTGGGATGTGTTTTGTGTTCTTCAATTACAAACTTCCCTAAAGGCTGCCAACATAAACATATGTCATGGTAATTGACATAACTTACAATAACTCATTTCCTTGAGATTGAGGTAAGGTTTACATGCCCCATATTTGTTATACAAAAAAAAAAAAAAAGAATATGGGGGGTGGAAAATGCTTAAGCGTTTTTGGAAGTTATAGATAATTTTTCTCCCCTGGGCTCCTATAAATGCTAGAAAAAAAGGGCTTCGCTTAAAACCTTGTTCTTAAGGAGCTCTTCAATTCCCCATTTATAGAATAAAGTACACCTTCAGTAGGAAATTTAGTTCAGAATCATATGCTTCCATTCATTCTTGGCCCTTACCCTTTCATTTACACATGCTTCATATTCCATTTGGAAATAATGGACCATCCTATTTTCTACTTGCATAGTTCACTAGGACAAACCTAAAGAAGATCATGAACACATTTCAAACTAACTAAGCAGCATTGAGTGAGAGCATACATGATCCTTTGTGACTTTACTGGAGACAAGAATAATACATGAACACAAGGATTCAAAAATTGAAAATCCACCCACATGATGCAAAATAGAGTAGAAAATAAAAGGTCGATATATTTAAGAAACCACAAACCTGAGCAATATCATCCACTTCAAAATGCATATAATCATCAACATCAACTAACCCTTCATTGGCCAAAACCTCCTCGCCAGGTAGAGTTAACTCATCATCATCCTCCCACTCCTCTTCAATAAACGGAGCTCCATATTGTTCTCCATTCTTAGGGCCTGAACCACTTTTTTGAAATATCCGGCAAAGCACGTAAGCATCCTGCCCATCCAAAACACAATTCAATAACAAACCCATAAGAATAGAAAGTACACAAAACACAATATAACCCCAAAAGACAAAAACAAATTTCCTCACCTGCACAACCCCAGCTTTCTCCAAATCCTCATCAGTAAGTCTATATTCATGCATCACCCAATTGCTGCGAGCTCCACGAGGCGCCCGGCCGCTGTGGTAAACAAGAGTCTTCTTCATTCCAACCACTCGGGAGTTATGTCGAACCGGACGATCCTTCCCAGTCGTCTTCCAGTACCCATGCTCAGTAGCTCTGTTCGTCCTCGAACTGTTACCATACTTCTTATCCAAAGGACTAAAAAAATACCACTCCAAGTCCCTAGTCTTCAGCTTCGACTTACCTAACAATTAAAATTCCCAATAATAACTCTATCAACTGAATTCCCAACAAAACATACACAAATCGAAATGGAAAATCGAAGAAATCTTACCAGGAAGGTCCCAAGGCTCCGATTTATAAATTTCAGTGACGGAGATAGGATCAAAACGAAGAGATTTGCCAGAAACCTTGCGCCTCAGGTAATATCGCACAATTTCCTCGTCAGTGGGGTGAAATCGAAACCCCGGAGCAAGAGATGTAGAGGAATCAGAGCCCATAAATCACAACCAGAAGATCAAAGATCAATCAGGGTTTCACCTAATTCCGAACTCGAATTTTGAAGAAATGGGATTGAAAACTAGATTTCCAAATTTATATTCAGGATTTAATCAAATAAATCCATTGATTTTCAATCAATCGCAATCATATGGATGAACGAATCGGCAGACGGAGGAAGAAGAACAAAGTCGAACCACTGCCAAAATAAAATGTCCATTTCTTTTTTTCTTGTTCTTTAAGTCACGAAACTATTAAAGAAGGTTCGGGAATTACTGTAGCCTAAAATCACCCGTCTGTCACACTTTCCAAGTGAACGTTTCGCTGGCGGTGGGACCGCTTGGGTGTACTGATACCAATCAATTGCTTACACGTGGATAACTTGTAGAGGTTTGTTTAGAATTGGTAATTTTACTGTGACGTAATTGCATCCGTCAGATTAATCTTTTAAATGCACCAGCAATCGAAGGGTTAGCATCCTCAAACCCTCTCCAAATTGTGCTTTTACAAAATTAATTAAGATGTAATGTAATTAATAAATTCTTAATTAGAAGTGTAACTAATGAATTACACTTAAAATTAAGAGTTTATTATAATTTTTCGAGGCGAGTCAACCAATGATCTTTCAGTTGACGTGGCTTTAATTGAACCAAAAAGAATATTGATAAATATTATTTTTAGAATTGGGTCAAGAATTCGAATATTTTGTTAAGAAATTTGTGATAAATAAGTTGTACGAAAATCATAATTTTTTGAAATCAAATAATTAATAAAAGAGATTTAAACACAAATCCAGAGCTATAACTTGGATATATTTTAAAATCTAGTGAATTTACTAAACACAAAATTAAAAGTTTAAAATTTCAATAAACATAAAACTTAAAAATTTATCCACTCGATCAATCAATACTTTTTTTAAAAAATAAATTTGTTAATAGACCCGTCAAATATAAAATTGAAAACTTACAAATCTGTCAAACACGAAATCAAACTTCTAAGTATCGAGTAATTACTATCGAAAATCAAGAGACCAAATGAACACAAACTTTAAAAGTTTAGAGACAAATTTTGTAGTTTGACTTTATATTTTATTATTTTTCTTATCAACAAAATCGATAATAACGTGCCTTTAAATTAAAAATACTTTTATTTTTCCTTACGTGCTCTTAAAGATTCTATTTCTCTTTAAATTTGAACTATATTCGTATTGACTACTCCCACGTTTGAGAAAATTGTAATAAAATAATTTTTTTTTAAAAAAAAAAAAAAAAAAAAAAAGGAAATCTCAAGAATGTGGTAGGAAGGTTCCAAATCTATTACTTAATTGACAAGTCAAAGAAATGTAGGTGGCTTACCTAATGTCCTCGTCAATTTAAGCCTAACAAGGGCCTAAACGTTTTACATCGAGACTAGTAGTGGCCCATTGGACGCCCGTTTATGAGTGGCCCAAACATCTCACTTTGAGATCATCAGTGGCCCATTGGGCCCGTTGACCGCCACTATACTGCTAGCCCATTTTGAGTTGGTGCTTTTCAATGGGCCCAGCTTATTTACAAGGATACCCCCATGGTATAGTTACGTGAGTGCATTTTACAATTTGGGAAAAATATTTTTTCATTTTTGGTTTTCAAGTCTAGTTTCTATTTCGTTCCAAACGCTACATATTTAGTATTTAAATGTTGAGTTTGGTTTCAATTCATTATTTAAATTTTAAAACGTGACAACTTTATCCGTGACATTTGAATTTTGTCTCAATTTGTATCCTATATTTATAGATTTTATACTGTTATCTCGATTTTTCATTAAATACTCACTTTTTTTTCTATAATATTAAATACTCACTTTCAGTCATTGGCATCAAGACATTAATTAATTAAAAATAGTTATGAAGTAAATTAAATTAAATGTAAGTGGCGATGAAAAACAGTGAAACATACTCACGTGTAATTATTATAGTTGTTTAAAACTTGATTAACAAAAACCAATACCAATAACAAAAAAATGAGTATTTAGTAAAAAAAGCGATGTTATATGTGTAAATTTTAAAACTTATGGACCAAAAATATATTTTTCCAATGTATTTTTTTTTTTTTTGTTATAGTTCATTTGATAATCAATAGGAATACACTTCTAACTTGCTTTACTTTTTTTTATTTATTATTATTATTATTGAAATTCTTGCACGTTGTATTTATATATGTAAAATTATCGGTTCATGGTTGTAATTTATACAACTCAAAAATTAAAGTATAAATAAATATTTATGTAGAATACTATTCATTCATCTACATCTTCGTGTTTTATCCCACAATAGTTGAACAAAATTAAAGAATAGGACCAACACAATGTGACTAACCGTTGTTTGTTACTCGAAGGAGAAAACGTATCTCAAATTTATATATAATAATTATTAGAAAGCGTTTAAATTTTCGAATCTACATCCAACCATTGTTATCCTTAAATAATTTGTCCAAACCCAAAAGAAAAAACATGGCATCATTTTTTTTAAATTTTTTTAATGGGAAATGTTTAAATATAAGTTTGAAAAAAGGATAAAAAGAAAAATAATAAGAAAATAATTGAAGAAAAATTAATGATAAGATTATATAAGAAGTTGATGAGGTGGGCAGGTAAGAAGTTGTTGAGTGGCAACAACATGGATGACACTTGTTCATCTCTCCCAATTGCAATGCTTTTTAATTTGACATCGTTTTTTTCTCTTTTTTTAAAAAATAATTTATACAAAATTCAGTCAAAGTCAAACATAAATAATAATCCTAATAAAATCAACATCAGATATCTTTTTTTAATTAAAATACCATTTTCGCTTGTGTACTGTAAAATTTGTTTAATTTTAGTTATTGTACTTTCAAATATTCATACAAAGAAATACAATAGAATATGTGAATATATTTTATAAATTTATATAAAAAATGCTAAAACAAAAACAAAAAGGTTATGAAAAAAACTACAATAAATTAGGAGTAGGGATGGAATTTAAGATTCATTGAAAATTCCAAAAATAAAATTGAACATTTAAAAATAAAGAGACAAAAATTGAACAAACTTAAAAGTATAGGGACCAAAATGATATTTTAACATTTATTTTTTTTAATATAAAAACACCAATAATTTCATGAGTCTCTTCAATATAATCCATAAAATTTGGACAAACACAATCCTTTTGCTTTTAAAAATCATTCCCAAGATTCTTCTTTTTGGATATTATTATTATTATATTCAAAGTTACAAATAACCTGATATTGTTTTTGATTGATGAGAGAGAAAATTAGAAGGGAAAATGTCACATTTTTTAAAATAATTCAAAACTTAAATCAACCAGCCAACTTCATTTGGAGTTGCGTAACTGATTTTGAGTATCATCTTCACCCCACTCATGAACTTAATAATTTGTAAACGATTTAATCGATTAATGACGAAAAAATGACACTAAAAAACGAGATTTTGACTTGAGTAACAAGTTAAATCACTAATTAATGAAAAGCATAAATGATTGAGTTGTAATAAATCTAATTATATTGACAGTTTAACCGATTCCAAACCCATTTCATTTACGATGGATTAGGGAGGGAGGAAAGCTATTGGTGATTTCAATGAAATTCAATCAAAAGGATCACTGAATGAAGTAAAAACGAAAACAAAAAATTAAATTTTTTGAAGACTTTTCTTTTTTCATATGAACAATTCAACAAAGAGACAAATAATGGGTGTTGTTGCAGGCCATAGAAGTAAACAAAAAGCGGAGAGCCCATTGATGATTAATTGTACACACGTACACTACCGGCTCTCGCCACCTCCTTCACTGTTACATTTCCATTTTTCTCAAACGAATTCTTTCTCTCTTTTCCCAATGATTTTGATTTCTTCTCCTTCTTTCTGAAAAAGGGTTCTTCTCAAAGTAACTTGAAAAGGGGTGGAACAGAAAAAGGTTGCTTGTTTTGCTTGTTTTGTGAGTTGTGAGGTAAAAGAAGAAGAAGAAAAATGATGGGTTCTTCTTCAAAAGGAAGATGCAGCAGTTACGATTACTCTTTCAAGATTTTGTTGATTGGGGATTCTGGTGTTGGAAAAAGCAGTATTCTCCTTAGCTACATCTCCAATTTCGTTCATGATCTTTCTCCTACCATCGGTTTTTTTCTCCATCGCTCTCTCTCTTTCTCTCTATTTATGCATGTTTTGATCATTAATTCTCATACCCAGATGCTCCATTTCTGAGTTTTGTTCTTATTCTTATTTTAATCCTCAAAGAAGTCTTGATAGCTCTGTTGGTTGGTTGAACATATGTTGATCAGATACTCTTGTTTTTTCTTCTCCTTTGTGGTTACTTTGCTGTTTATAATTTCCTGATTGATTTCTGATATTTCAAGTGGTTGTTGAATTGGGAGTTATATGCTAGAATGCTAGAGCAGGAGGTTTTGTGTTTGAAATAATGTGATTCCAACACTATTAGTATTGATTTTCATTTGTTGGGTATTTTAGGAATTCTCAAGCCCATATCACAAGTGAGAGGATGATTAAAATATTGATATAACTAAATTTACCAGAACCTATGAACTAAGTTTTGAGTTCAAACTCATTTAGCAATTCATGACGTAGGAGCCATTCTGTCCTTGGAAAGAGTAAATTATACTTGGTGATGCAGGTGCAAGGTGCCCTTAAGGTTTCCATTGTTCAGGAGTTTGTAGAGACAATTAAAAGGTCGCCTAGAGAGAGTAGTTTTTTTTTTTCTTTTATTTTCTTTCTTTTGAAAAATGTACATATAAGTTGGAGGAAATTTGAACCTGATGTTAGTAATTAATCGCTCGCTTGACCGACACTAAACTTGGTGAGAGCATAGTTTTTCTTTTCTTTCTCAAACAATTAATTTCTGAGAGAGAAGCTTGTGATTTTCATGATTTATGGATTGGACTGTAAAATGTGTATTCACAAATGTTTGTAATGCTGCTCATCACTCCCCATTTTAATCACTGGTGCACAATAGTCCATGTCCCATTTAAGTTTAAAAATATTGTTGCAACAAAAAGCAAGAATATTATGTAAGATGGATTGGATGGTTGATGCTATTTTAGCCTTACAATTCCTCCTTTCCCCTGTTTAAGTGTGCTGGGAGAAGCAGCCTTCTTTAACTTCTCGTTGCTCTCGAGTAATCTCCATTTTTTGCATTGCTCCAGGTGTGGATTTCAAGATCAAGATGGTAACAGTTGGTGGAAAAAGATTGAAGCTAACAATTTGGGACACAGGTAACTGGATGATTGACTAGTTCTTTCTGGTTACATTTTTACTATTTTACTTTGTCGAGGGTTTTTTTTCCCATTTCGTTTATGGCACTTGCCTGTTCGATGCTTTCGTGCATGTTCTTATTCTATGTTCTTGTATGCAGCTGGACAAGAGAGGTTTGGAACATTGACAAGCTCTTACTACAGAGGCGCACATGGAATCATCCTAGGTATGATGGAAAGGAGAAAAAATTTCTCTTTCCACAATTGTCCTGAAAAATAATCTTTGAAATTATTGATCTCCTGGACGAGTTGCTGATTTCATTTTAATTTTCTTGACGGATTTGAAATTTTAATAGACTGTTAAATGATATTAAATGAAACAATCAGAAATTGAGATCATATGGAGACTTTTTTTCTTGGTAACTGAGACAACTAGACATGCGAATTGATATTAGAAACAGACTAAAGAGACGAGACTTGTGCTTCACCTTCATCTTTTATATTCTCGTATATTGGTTAATAGAAGTTGAAGTGTGTTGGCCTGTCCAATTAAGCTGTATTGTAAACAGTTGGCTGTTTTTTTTTCTTCCTGTCATACAAACATCTGACAGCTTTTTCCTCCTCATTTATGTTGTGTTCTTGTTCCATGTTTTCTTTTTCGCGTTTCATAAGTATATTCAATAGCTTTCTATTTGGAAACTATCGCTCATGGCTTGTTTTCTCACAATTGAATGCATCAAATTTAGTTTGAACTTCATGAGGCCTCATACTGATCTATGTTTCGCCAACAGTGTATGATGTTACCCGACGGGAGACGTTTACAAACTTGATGGATGTATGGGCAAAGGAAGTAGAGCTGTGCTTGACCAATCATGAGTGCATAAAGATTCTAGTTGGAAATAAAGTCGATCGGGTAAGTTTGTACTACTATTCCACATCCATCCTTTGTCAACCTTCTCTTTCCATACTGTCTTAATTAGCATGCATTGGACAACATTGATAATTGTCAAACCTTTAATCCTTCATTCCAACTTACATCACATTAGAAGAGAATTTTTAAATCGTGTTTTTAAGTGTGGCGTCGTGTTCACAGAATATTATTGACAGGATGGTGAAAGAGAGGTAACAACAAAAGAAGGCATGGAAGTTGCCAAGGAGCATAAAAGTTTGTTTCTTGAGTGCAGTGCTCGAACTAGAGAAAATGTCGACAGATGCTTTAAAGAACTCTCTTCAAAGGTAACACTCTTAATTGTTATAGTGGGACTAGTGGCTCCTAAGAATGGTCACTGCACACAGTACACCTTTACACACAAATATCAGTTTAGGAACTTTAATCAGAATTAGTTATAATCTCGAGTTAATTTCCTTTTAAACCCAAAATTAACCAAGAAAATAACTCGTCTATGTTACGTATCCATACTAAAAAGTATGATAGCTTGTTGGGACATTTTCTCTTAACATAAGATTAAAAGTGGCTCTGGTAGTGGCAGAAAACTTTCATTTATATTCCATGTTGGGTTGGCTGTAAAGAAGGATCGAAACCCGATATTCGATGTCAAATGTATTTTATTTCATGGCTTTTGGGCATGAATGGTCTGAGTGGTTTATTATAATCCAGATACTGGAAGTTCCAAGTCTACTGGAAAATGGATCTGTTGTTGTGAAACAAAAAATTTTAGACAAAACACGCGCACGCAAAGAAGTGAACGACGGGGGTTGTTGCCACTGACACAACGGTGTGCAACGGCACAAAACAGAACTTACAGAAACAGATTTAGAAGTACTGGTGATGGAAAATGTGGATCAGAACAGAGCCAAGAAAATACAGAAAAGGGAAGATTTCATGATGTTTTGCAATTCCATTTGGGTTGTTTGAGGAATTGTGAAAAATGAGTTGCTGAATTTTGTTGAGACAATGATTTTGAGTGAAAAAAATGTAATAAAATCTCTGTAGATAATGTGAATTCAGTTTTCAATTTATTTTTTTTTTTTAAAAAAATGAATTTTTATTTGGTTTAATATGAATTTACATTTAGAAGGTTCAATTTTGTAGGTTTTTCTTTGGGTAAGTGATGTTTTTATTTCTTGACAAATGTATATGAACTAATGTCCTATAAAAGTAATGGGATATATAGATAATAAATGAATCCTACTCAATTATAATAATTCAATCATAAAGGTAAATAAATGCTACTAAATTAATTACAATATGAACATAATGAATATGTATTTTTATCTCATTAAACCAAGTTTTGAACAAAGTTTAAATTTCATGCATAAAAATGAAAGTTTCCAAATTAATGACAAAAAAAAATGAATTTGCAATGCACAATTCAAACCGGTTATATAATCTAACATGTTTGAACTAAGCATTTCGGGACAAAATAAAATACAAAAGTTAGTGTAGAAAGATAGAGTATTGACAAAGAGTGAGTGATTTTGTGGGGACGAAAATCATGTATTCGGTACACAATTTTGTTTAGATTGGTATATGGCCACCATATTGTGTGCGTGAGCTTAGTCACATGGCCACCATGTTGTGTGCGTGAGCTTAGTCGAGAATGAACACCAAAGTTATTTCTCGTCAATCCTATTTTACCAATTATTTCCACCGAAAAATAATGTTGAAAAATATTAAAATAACATTATCTTTTATTTAAAATTAAAGTAAAAATTTAAAAGTCTTTAAAAGAAATTATTCCGGAACAGCTTATGATTTCGGATTGAGTGCATAATGTAGGTGTAAGCCCAAATTCAGATAACATTTTTAATTTCGAAACCATATATATTCCATATGCTCGATGTTCTCAGTAATGACAGTCCACTAAATTCGTGGCAGCCATTGCTGCAACACCCGATTTATCTCTTCTATCATTTTCAGATGCCGGAAGATTGAGATTCAAATCCAAACACAACAAATTACTTCTCTGTTTTTTAGAACAACGGCGGTCAATCTCACTGGAATCTCTCGAAGCTCCGCCGCAGCCACGGCGGTGGCGTCTCATGTGACCGCCGAGGGCTTGCCCGGACATGAAGTCGGCGCCACAAACAGAGCACTCATGGACCTTAATTCTATGATTGACGGATTTTAAATTGTTGTAATAATCGCTTCGGCTCATACGAACCTGATCCAATTGGTTTGAAACAACGTTGTTGAATCGTTGTTGTTGCTGTTTAAAGGCCGGCAGTGTGCCGGAGATCGATTCATGGTCGGCGCCGGCGCTGGCCATGGCGGTGTTCTTGTGGTTGTGGCTGGACCGGTGGCCACCTAGGGCTTGAAATGATGGAAATGTTCGGCGGCAGGTTTTGCATTCGTAGGCACAACAATCCGCTGCCTTGCTGGCACCTACCATTGTATAAAATAGATACAAATATAACAATTAGATTCAATCGAATAATAATGGTAAAGGAAAAACTAAACTCTTTAATAAAAAATTATTAAATAACAAAATTTTATTATATTTTTGCTATAAGTGTAAATATTTTGTCACTTTTTC
Organism: Cucumis cinereus; assembly: GCA_037974625.1. Lineage (NCBI taxonomy): Eukaryota > Viridiplantae > Streptophyta > Magnoliopsida > Cucurbitales > Cucurbitaceae > Cucumis > Cucumis cinereus. The sequence continues at coordinate 5,897,388 of JBBPDJ010000014.1, forward strand.
ATTTTTGACAATTTTTCTTTAGAAAGTATTAACATATGTAACAATATTTTAAAAGAAATTATACAAAATTTGTTTTAATAACAATATAAATCTATCTTTGATAGACATATTGCAAATGTTAGTTTATCACTGATGGGCCATACGAGTCCATCGAAGTCTGTCATTGATGATGCTATATTTATAACTTTTTGAAATGTTGTTATACATCTAATTATCATCCACTCTAAAATATTGAGAAGTAAAAAATATAAAAGAATTTAGAGATATAACAAACTTTAATTTTAGTTTTCTAACTCTAATAAACTATATATTTAATACAACATTTGTGGATATATTTAATATCGTAATAAACTTTCAATTTTGAGTCTAGGTCGAAGAATGTATGGAAATATAAAATAATTTAGAATAAATATCAATTCATTTTTTTTAAGGATTATATCAATTAAAATTATTAACGGTAAGAAAGTGTATTAATTTACGTATTTCTCTAGGCTTTGATACTAATAACGTGTGAAACTTATGATTTTGAGTCAATTAAATTCTTAAGGTTTTATAAGTCAATTAATTGAGATATTTTATTACAATTACAATTGAAAAATCATTCATGTATTGATTTTCACGCGTGTGGAGATTCTTTCAAATATAGTTTGTGAAAACTTACAAGTTTAACCGATAAAATTATAAGTTAATACAAGGTTTTCACAAACAGAACATAACAGATGAGGTAAATTAATAAATTTATAAAAGTTCAAAATTTAAAGTTTAAATTGATACAATCACTAAAATTTAAGAGTATACGAATTAAAAGTTTTTTAAATCTTAGGAATTTTAATATGAATCCATAATTTGTATGCTTTAAGTTGTTAGATGACTAAATTTTAGAAACTTATTAATTACTCTTCTTAAAAAAAAAAAGAAGAAAGAAACCTATTAATTACTAAAATTAATTTAGGAACATATTTTGATTTTTGTATGAAGCTAAAAAAGGAGAGTGATAATTACCATTTTGCCCTTCTGGGTCTGTGATGAATTTTCCCAAGGAAAAGGAAGATGGTTGAGAAGCTGGTTCACCTTGAGCAAGAAGGATAAGGCAATTCGCCATATCTTCATTGTCGTTGTCGTTGTCGTTGTCGTTGTCGTTGTCGCTGCCACCGTCATCTCGACCAATATTGGAAGAAGAGAAATTTAAGAAGCTGTGACATTCACCAATAACCTCACAATTATTTGGCATTAATTCACTAAAATAATTAGGACCCATCTCCAAATTTTGGGTCTTAGTTCTTCTGATCTTCTTCACCCACTTCCATATACATTTGTTTGTGAGAGTATATATATATATATATATATCTATATATATATATATATATATATATATATATATATATATTGAAGTCAAAATGACAACAAAAAGAACAGTGAATCTGAGTTAGCTGTGCTATCCTAATTTCTTGATGGGAAGTCCAAGTTTAGAAGAGAATAAAGAGAGAGTTATAACAGGAAGAATTGCAAATTTAGAAACAAAATTTTGGTTAATGATTTGGAAAGAGAGGAAGGACAATGAAGTTTTTCCATTTTTTTAAAAATAATAAAAAAAAACTCCCAATTATTTTTGCCCAACTTGACTCACCTTGATAAAAATTAAAATATTAAAAAAAAAATTGAAATTTTTTTTATAAATATAACAAAATTCTAGTCCATCAACATCTATTAGTGATAAATGATATCAGTAGATATGTATGTTTTAGAGTTAAGGATGAATACATAAAGATAGGTTGAGTTGGAGATACCTATTTTGGATTTGGATTAATTAAAAATAGCATTGACTTTGATACATTTGTTTTGTTATAGCAAATCTTAAATTCTAATTAAGGACATAAACGAGTAGATTCAACTTAATAATATTAGTAGTAACTTTTGAAGAGGTCATTTGTTTGTTTAAAAAGATTCACTCAAATGACGTGAATAAAGACGGTAGTAATTGTGATTGACATAGTAAACATTGAGATTAATATTACAATATGGAAGAAATATATTGTCATATTCAATCATTACAACATCTGAGAAGTTAATAATCAAATGGGAAAAACTATAGTGAAAATAGTTATGATATTGACTAAAAACGTTTTTCATGTAATTAACTTCCAAATATTGTCATGAGAATGAACTTGCAACAAGTTGGTTGATTAGCATATTTCTCAATCGTTCAAAACCATGAAACGTTAGTGCTAGCCAGAGCTTCCTTATATGAATCAACAAGGTCTAAACACTGACTATCTTGACCGTAAATTATGTCACTCGGTCATGTCGAGAAGTTATTGGACTTTAATATAGAACCACCTAGTAATTTAATTTGTTAATAACATAATGGTTGACCAAAAAAGTGTAACATGGAATATATATATATATATATATATATATATATATTTATTTATTTATTTATTTATTGCATCACTTATATATAGGCCTTTTTTCTTAAGGAAGCCCATTGGTATGCATGTGATGGGTTGGGAATGGGCCTAAAATTGCCCACTTCACTTGCCTTATTCAACACAAATTTTTCAACAACAGATCTCTTATCATGATCTTAAACTTTCTTCCTTCATATGATTAATTAGTGAGAAATGTTAAGAAGTAAATAATTGTAAAATGCTAAAAAATATATTAAATTAAAAAATTAAAAATATTTTTTTCTACTTTTGTGAATTTTTTTATTCAAAATATTTAAACAAATTATCTAAGCGTTTAAACATAATTTCTAAGCTCGAAGACATTCATTTCAACTCTGTACTTTATGCTTTGTAACCTTACGTACTTTCTACTTATATTTTCAAAAACCAAACAAAAATTTAAAAACTAAAAGTATTTGTCTTTAAAATTTGAGATTTGGCTATAAGTTCAACTCTTTTACTTAAGAAATTTGAAAAAAAAAAAATACATTGTATTAATATGAGAGAAAATAAACTTAATTTTAGAAAAACAAAAGGTTATCGAATAGGATCTTATTACATAATAAAGTTTTCGAACCGACAAAGATTAATTTGTAACAATACTAAACATAAAATCACTATATCACATCAAATAAATAGAGAGACTAAAATTGTTACTTTCGCAAGAGTTTCAGATATTATTGTCTTAACTTAATAGTATCTCGAAGCGTGATAATGAATGAATCATTTCGTTTCTAGAACTACTTGAACCTATTATAATAATTATTATCATCATCATAATCCCCTAAATTCATTATACATAGTTTTTTATTTTAAAAAAAACACACACACACATATATATAAATAAAGTTGTCAATTTGAAGTGAGGTCATAATTTGGAAATAGGGCATGATGATGAGGATGTGGGGTTGGATGGTAAAGCCAAACGCGCTTTCAAGAAAGATGAGCCTTATTTTTCCATACTTTCAATGACTTTTTATTTTTTTATTTTTTTATTTTTATATCATTTCTAACTATAAAATAAAATAAATTGGCTCCAATGGGATATTCTATTTTTCAATTTTCTTTTAGTGGTCCTCAAAAATTACCTTATGAAAGTGTAAAATCAAACACTTAACAAAGTGAATATTTCTTTTTTTTTAAAAAAAAAAAAAAAAAAGTTACGAAAATAGTCAAATTCAATCTAATCGTCCTTAGTTGTCATCAAACATAGTACTTGTCATTGAACGATATGAACGTAATCTAGCTCATTAACTTAAATAAACCATACTCTCAAAATTTTTTTTTAAAGAAGCTACAAAATCAGCTCAACTCAACTCAACGATAATTGATGTGATCTTAACCCTTTGAAGTTAAAAGATTTGATTTCTCGTGTCTCTGCTGTTATTGTAGTAAAAAAGTAAACAAGAACCTGCTTTCAAATAATTGATTATGTTTTGTTCAAATATTAATTTTAATAAAATACAAGTAGACATATTTATTTCATTAGCACAAATCATAAAAGAGGAAAAATCAAGAACTACCCAAACAATACGTTCATACTTGTCCAACGACTTAAATTCATCTCTAAGTATATAACTTTAAATCATTCGCATATATGGAAATAGAACATGTTTTTAAACATTTGACAATGTAAATTCTTTTTGTCATTTTGTAATATCAATGATGTTATTTACAAAACAGACAAAGATTCATCTCATTTTAACACGTTGAGATTTAACTTTTAGTTAAAACATAGCTTACAACAACACACTTCTACGTTTTCACCTATTTCACCTCTTGTTTCATATAGTGTAGAGCATAATGAAAAAAATTGACGTAACGGTAACATAATCAACAACTCTATCTCAACGAATAACTAAACGAAAAATCGCAATGATAACAAGAATAAAAATCTTATTGAGTTTTCAATCTGTAACTAGACTTAGAACAGAAACCTAACATGCATGAAGCTAACTTTTAGTGTGTTTAACCATCTAAATGTTGGGTTAATTGTGTTCCCTTTTGCACAAAGGCCAAATTCTGAATGCTTTAATAATGAAAGGGAATCTAGAAAGATTGTTGCAGTAATTAAAGCCACAACATACCCACTATGAATGGTGGGGATCTCCATATACTTGAGAGACAGAGACAGAATCTTTGTGAAGATCTATTCTCTTGCATGCAATAATCATAATTTCATCTCTTAAAACAGAGCAAAAGCAACAAGAGGGCCCAAAATTTTGGCTAAAAAGTACACAGAAATGAACTCTAAACCTCAACATTCAGCAGCAAAAGTTTGGATTTTCATTAGAACAAAAAGTTATATGGTACAGAACTGAAAAATGATCCATAAACAAAGCCATAGTTGTTCTTCAAATGTATGGCATTTGCAGCATCACAAAGAATTTGTTCAAGTACTTTGTACTTAGAACAAAGTGAACTAGAAATTCCCCCCTTTTAATTCTTCTTCTTTTCAACCCCACTTTTTTTTTTTTTTGGTGTAATTGTGAATTGAAAGAGAATGGAACAAACAAACTCCAAATTACACATCTCACAATCACAGCAAAAAGAAAAAAAAGATGACAGTAAATTAAGAAGAAGGGCATTGAAAAGAATTAGAGAGAATGAGGAATTAGAGACATTGAGACTATTACTAAACCACTTTTTGATGCTTGAGAGGATGTTGAGAAATATCAGACAGAAATGAATGGCTTCTCTTTCTAATGTCAATGGGTGAGCTTTGAGGTAGGGGTTGTGAATGGTGAGGTGAGATGATCACGGGCGGGATGTCGCCAGAGTCGATCAGCGGTGGCGGGTGCTGCCAGTGAGGCAGCGGCCCGGCGAGAAGGAGGTTCTGGAGAAGAGGGCCGGCTTCAATTACAGCCTGCAGAAGCTTGCCTTTCTGTGGCAATGGCTTCTCACAGGCATTTTCCCAAACAGTTGGTGGGAGTTCTTGAGGTGACAATGGTTTATCATTCTCACAAGCATTTTTCCAAACAGTTGGTGGGTGTTCATTTGACAACAGTGGCTCCCCCACAATTGGGTCAATCTGAGAAGATTGAATTGTGTTATTATCATCAGAATCAGAACAAGCAAAGATCTTACTAGAGTCACTATCACTTTGTGGAGTGAGTTCATGTTCTTGAATTTTGTGTTGATCAAGCAAAAACAAATTTTCAAACATTAACTTCCCACATTTTGCTTCAACTTCATCTTTCTCTTTAATGGCCCTGTTCAAAAGATCTCTCAAGTTCATAATTTCACATTCTCTCCTCAAAATCTCCTCCTTTGCTGACATGATTGTTGTTTCAAGCTCCAAAGTTGTGTACAAAAGAGCATGCCTAAGCTCTTCCATTCCCTGAAAAAAAAATTTAATCAGTTTAGCAATTTAGAACAAAACCCAGAAAGCGAATCATGTTAAAATGAAAACAGGGTATGAGAATTAGAAACCCACATCTTCTTGATGAGTGGAGAATTCCCAGGTGAGAGATGTGCATTCAGCCTCCATTGATTGAATTGTAGTGATCAATTCTGAAGAATTTGAAGAAGGAGATAGAGAAGAGTTATTTGTTTTTGTGGATTTTAGTAACTATTGATAGAGGAGAATTGTTGGCATTACCATTTTTTCTTTCCTTTTCACTTTTTGTGTGATGGCTCTTTCAGTCACACTAATTAGGCTATTTATAGAACAAATATATATATTTTCATTTTTTTAAAAATTTAGAAAAAAAAAAAGAAGAAAGATAGAGAGAGAGATTTAATAATATAATAATAATAATTAAAAAAAAGACACCATTTAGGCCCTCTTTTAGAAAAATAAGTTCAAATGGTGAATACATGTTGGGATATAATTGTTCCATTGAAACTCTGTTTTCTATCCATTTTTAGTTGAAAAAGAAGTATTAGTTCTAAATATAACAATTTGGTTTCGAGTATTAGTAGATATAACATGATTTAATATATCATATCACTCATAGAGTCTATCAAAAATCATTGGTAGAAATTAGGGGTGAGTTTGATAGCTCCAAAAATCAAGCCGACCGACCAAAATCGATCAAATTGAAGACGATAGGTAGGAGATAAGGAGGGGTTCGATCGGTGTAGGGTTGGAAAAAATCGAAACCGACCACATTTTTTAAAGTTTCAAAGGTTTAATCTGACCTAAACGACCAACGATCGATTTGTATTCCTTCGTCGCTGGGATTAGTTTGAACATTCACTAAACCAACCATAGTTAGTTTGGTCGAAAAATCAACTCTAACCGACCAATGCCTACCCTTGGTAGGAATCTATCACAACTAGATTTTACTATGTTTGCAGTTTTTTAAAAAATGTTATACATTTAATTGTTATTGTTACTACCAATTGCAATAATAAAAAAATTACAATAT
>JBBPDJ010000014.1:5906427-5927484 GCA_037974625.1 Cucumis cinereus
AATAGAGATTAAATTTCAATATTAGTCAGATATGGGAGGGAGACCAATTTTTTTTTCTTTTTTTTTTTCTTTCCCACTCAAAAAAAAAAAAAAAAAAAGGAAAAAAAAAGGTTTAGGGTTTGAGATAATGGTAGGGTCTTTTAGGATACTTTGTGGCTCATACAAGTTGCAATATACATAAAAAGAAAGGGAAAGAAAAAAAACAGTCAAATCCCTAATTCCTCTATTAAAAATAAAGGAGCTATCTATAGGCTTAACGAGAAAATATTTAATATCGATGAGGTTCTAAACATCTCATCCATCTTACTTATTCTATGTTGTCGTGGTAACCACTGTCCTCCACCACCATCACCAGTCATCTTCTACGACCACCTCCACCAACGTTGACAATAATCAACTCCCGCAACCATTATTTTAAATTATTTGATCATAGTATTTTATAGTGGTTTTTATAGTGATTTTACATTAATAAAAACACTTTGAGTATATAGCAAAGAAAAGAAGCTTGTAGTAAAAGAAGAATATTGAACACTATGAACAAAATAATTTCAATTTTCTCTTTAAAACACTCATTGTTCAAGTTTTTTTTTTTTTTTTTAATATATAGCTGATGAAGTTGCTTGTTTAAGTTAGTTGTTGGAGATGATCAATAGAGTTGGTTGCTTTAGATAGTCGCTAAAGATGATTGTTGGAATTGTTTGTCAGAGATAGTCATTGGTGTTGAGCATTGAAGATGGTCGTTTTAGTTGTCGCCAAATGTCATCTTGGCTTAAGTTGGCAGCCAAAGGTGATTATCAGATTTGACTACCAGAATATGTCGTATACGATGAATATTGTTAGAGTGGGGTGTAAATCCGACAACATATTTTTAGAATGCAGTGATCAAATTGAAACAAAGTTTTAAATCGAAAAACTAAAATCGTAATTTAACCAAGTGTTTTTTAATTAGTAAGATAGAAAATATAGAAACTATGCATATATATTATATATATGTGTGTGTGTATATATATATATATATATGAATGTTTATGTGGGGTGGACATACATGCTGACCAATTGAGGAAAAAAAAGAAAACGGTGGCAGTCAAAGGTAATGTTTGATGCTTCAATGGCTGATCTGAGTCAGTTTGTTTGGTGCAATAACTATGTAACACATGTCGTTTTTCCCTTTTTTTTTTTAATTAAATTATTCGAAACTATGACGTCTAATTTAATATACTACTTTCCAAAGTTACAATATTATTATTGATCTTTTACAAACGCTTCAAAATTATAACATAGCAAAAAAAAAAAAAAAGTGAGAACATTTTTCGTGTTTAAGAGGTCAAATTGTGAATTGTTTGTATTTAGGGTAATTGCAATGAATAACACGGATAATAATTAAGTTTATGTTTGGTAATTATTTTGTTTCTGAAAACTAAACCTATAACACTACTTCCACCTCCAATTTACCAATTATTTAAAAAATCAAGCCAAAAATTGAAAACTAGAAAAAATAGCTTTCAAAAAATTGTTTTTTGTTTTTTTTTAATATATGGCTGATGAAGTTGCTTGTTTAAGAAATATGCAAATCATTGTAAAACATAAAGATGAAATAAACTTAATTTTCAGAAGAAAAAAAAAACAAAAAATAAAATGGTTACTAAACGGAACCTAAAATGTTTAGCAACATTGTAAAAAAAATGCAAATATCACAAAATCTATCAATAATAGACCGATGATCAATTTTTAGCAGCTAATAAAACCTTACGATAGACTCTAAAATTGGATCTAAATTTTGATATATTATTATTTTTTTTTTTTGGGTTAAATTTTGGTGCTTTCTTCTATCTTATTTTCTATTAGTTTATTTAGATTGTCCTATTCATACAGTGCTTTTCTATGATTATGTTCAATCTGTGATGAATGGGTTCAATATTCAGATTCAAAATGATGGGATTATTTTGTCTTTTTTGGAGAGGGAAAAAAGAGAACACAATATTCTTCAAACTTCAAATGCAACAATCATAAGGCACCATATGTGTACATAATCAGTGACGAATCCAAAAATTTTGTTGAGGAAGAGATAAAAATAATATGAGAAAAAAATGTATAAAGTGAAATTTGAACCAGGATCCTGATATAGCAGCATTTTGTATATATATAAAAAGAGCATAAAGTTGATGGGAACTCGAACCCCCTAAACCTATACTAAATCCATCGATGCACATAATCCAGTGGTAAAAATATTTTTTTTCCCCAAGAAATTACCTAATATTTACCCATCACATCTGATGTAATATTTAAATAAATGTTAAAAATGATATCTTAGTATCATCTCGTGGCATCATCAATTGATTTTATTTTATATTTTAAAAGTTAATAGGTTGAATCTATTCTTGAAAATCAATGACCAAATGCACATATTTTTTAAAAGGGACTAAATTGAAACATTTTGTTGGTAATAAGGAGTAAATTGCAAAAAGTTAAAACAATAATAACTATAACACAAAAAAATGGCAATGGAAAACTCAACTTTACCAATAATATGTTAAAGGGTATGTGCTGGAATCCTGTTTGCATAGTCACAAAAAGGTTTTACCAGAAAATTACACCATACTTTCAGATGCATTTTGTCATGAACAATAACAATACAATGAATCGTTTACCTTTGAAAACATTAAGTTGAATTACAAAATCAACATAGTCTAGGGATAATGTTATAATAATAGTGATTTGGGAGAATCCCAAACACATTCAGCAAATCATACAAATGATTTGTGCAGCCAGAAAGAACACATTCAAAGGCTTCTGATTCCTTTTTTTTTTTTTTTTTTCTATATATATATATATATTTTACATTTAAGGATCAAACGCGGTTTGGATTTTGAAGAAGAAAAAGATGGAACATAAAATCCACCTTTTTCTTTTGGTTTAGTGTCTCCTTATCTGCTTTAGCATGTGAGAGCAGGTGAAATTTTTTGGGGGTCCACACACCACCCACCACAAAAATTCTTCCCCCTACTATTTTTTTTTTCCAAACTCAAAAACTGTTTAAAAGCAGACTAAAACACTAATGAATGTAGTGGTACTTAGTAGTAGTAGTAGTACAGTCACTTGGTTTTAACAAACTGGGACTCATCATTGTTTCCAAAAGAACATGCACATTCAATCATATCAGATTAGAAAAACTAAGGCCATGCAGCAGCAAGTCAGGAGTGAAGATTTGTATTCGAGAATTTGAGGGGATGTTAGAATGAGTGGAGAATTGAGGGCGGAACAGGAATGAGATTGTGAAGCATGAAAACAGTGGAAAAGATGATTGGGTTGAAAACTGAGGAAAGAGAATGAGTTTGATATTACAAATCATGTCCAAAATGCTCAATTCATACGTAGGCTTGCACTACAAACTCAGTCCATTTCATTCTCCCACACATGCCAATGGAAAGTGAGAGAAAACGAACCCTTGAACCAATTCAAGCATCAGAAAATGGCAAAGGAGACATAATACCTTTGCTTCCTCGTTTCAGAATTATAGTTTAGATGATTTTCAAGTGGAACAGATCAAGAGTTAGACTTTTAAGTATAAACTATTGTGCTTACATTCAACTAGATGCATTAGTTAACTTTGCTAAGGCAAAACAAGAGTGTTGTCTCAAAGATAAAATAGTGTCCTAAAACTAATTGGTCCTTTTAGTCTGAAAGGTGTTGTAAGGTTTGGTTTCATGCAATGAGCTCATTTAAGTCTTAAGGTACAAGGAAGCAAACTAGAGCTTTTTACAGTAAGTGCAGAATCTAATGCTATCAAAGAATACAGATACAAAACTAGTGGTGCAGTCTTGTCTTCAATATCTACTACTATCACAAATCTCTCCTCTAGACAACAGGAAGAGGAAATTTTGGTTAGGATTGATCATGCCTGTCTGCGCATCTTGACGTTAAGTGGAATTTCCTTATAGGAGATAACTTTCTCAGCGGCTCGCCTTGACGGTCTACCAACAGATGTCCTCCGACATTCTTGAACTTCTGATCTATCAGTAGAATTGCCATAATCTTCTTTTCCTACTGATGAAGTTGGAACAACTTCGCACATGGTCTCTTCGCATGGAAAAGCACGGGTAGAATTGGAATTTTCAATCTCAAGTGAATCTTTGATGGCCACTGGTTCCTCGAGTTTGAATCTTGTGGACTGCCTTCTCAAACAAGGCCTGATAAGAAAGTCGATAAAGCTCAAGTCAATCGGTCTCGTGTATGCTATATTATCTGGAATAGTTTTAGATATGAAGCCAAGCAAAGCAATTAAATATCACGAACAGACCTTTTGCCTTCAACCTTCTGAATCTCTGTTTGAAGAACTGAAGTCTCCTGGCATTGAGAAGCATCGGTAGAATTGGAAGTTTCTATTTGGAATAAGTCATTTGTAGTAACTGGTTCCTCAGCTTTGAATCTTGCAGACTGCCTTCTCGAACAAGGCCTATTGGAAATTCAATGAAGCTAATGTTCAGTATGTATTTATGCTATATCATTTTGAGCACATCCTGAAAACATAAACCCAAATAAAGCAACTAAAAATCCATGCACTAACCTCTTGCCTTCAACCTTTTGCACCTCTGTTTGATGAACTGAAGTCTCTTTACATTGAGAAGCATCATTAGAATTGGAATTTTCTGTCTCCAAAATATCATTGGCAGCCACGGGTTCCTTGGTTTTGAACTTTGCAGACTTCCGTCTCAAACAAGGCCTATCAGAAATTAAACCAAGATGATGGTTGATTTATCTTCAATATGCTAAAATCAGATAACCCAAATAAATCAATTAAATCCACGAACAGACCTTTTGCCTTCGATCTTTGGAACTTCTGTCTGAAGACTTGACGTGCCAAAAGCTGCACTCAGAAGAGAATTGGTTTTCAAAAAACGACAATATGTATATCTTGAAGCTGAAGGTAAATTAGTGCACTGTCAATTACATTCTCGTCTGGATTGCCATCGCCTGTTAGCTTTGCAAGGCCTGTTATCCTGATTTGCATTTATAGATTCCTCTACCTCATTACATTCAGTGGTCCCTACCTTGAGGTACAGAAAAGAGATGCGTAAGTAGCCTAAGAAATATTTACTAAAGAATAACAATTGTATTGTTTATGCACCTCTCCAGGTTGAACTGTTGCTGATTTTCCTTTACTCTGGGAAGAAAAGTTTCAGTGTCAGTAATCAATAAACACTCATGACTCAACTGCAAATTTGAAATGACTAAAAAGAATCGAAGTAACCTCCAAATCCAGCTTTCTGGACAAAAGAATGCCATTTTTACATCCAAGCTCATGCTGAAGCGCTTTTAACTACATAAGATAAAATTAGTTTCAGTTGCAGCAACTTAAAGGGGATTTGATGTGCAAACTAAATCAAATTTCAGATTACAGAATTTTATCTCACCCGTTCTTTACCCGAATTAAGTTCCTGAAAATAGGGAGAGAAAAAAAACGCATTCCAGGAGTTAAATTTATGTTCTAGGTTACTAGTTTCCCATGAACAAGTGATACAATGGAAACTTAAGACACAAAGAAGCAGATTCAAAATTACCGCTATCATTTGACTGTTTGCTTGGGCAAGTTGCATGTTCTGCTGCTGCAATTTCTGAAAATTGGTTCTCAATTTCTCTAACTCATTTCCACTTATCTCAATTATGCGACTATTTGAAAATACTCATCAAGGAAAAACTTCATCAATTAAAAAGAAAAGGAAAGCTCAAACAAAAAAATAATTGCTACTGCTAGTTATGGATCAATATAACTGTCAAAAAGGATACTTTCTTTCTGCGATAACTTTCATGAGTGTCATATTTTCCTGGAAAAGAAAATTCAAAACATCATCAATAATATTAGCCAATCAAACAGGGCAGCTTATAGAACATATCAGAATTACCTTCTGTAACTTATCAACATATTCATAGGTCATAAGCAAACCCGGCTGCGTCTTCGTATCTCGCTTCTGCAGTGTAGGTTGCTCCTTCAAGTTGCTTATATCGGAAAGCCTTTTCCTCAGCCCTCCTCCTACTTTGGAGCTCTTCATCGTTTTCTCCCCAGATATTTTCATGTTTTGACCTAAAAGCAACTTTATCAGTCACAAAGACAAACTTGAAAATCGCTTGCTAAATATCAACAAACAGTTTCTAGGTTGTCAATCAAAACTAGTGAATCACTTGCTTCGATTTACTAAGAACAAGCCCGAGGTAGTTCACCTAAATTCAAGAATTCGGCCAAAATCTACAAAACCCCTAAACGGTAGAAACAACCGGAGTTAATTAAGCAAAACCTAGAACCCTTCGTAAATCATATAAACCCCAGATGCAATTAGGGTTCCAATTAAGTAATCCCAATGCCTAGAAACATAATAATTTTCCGGAAATCCAACTGTGCTAATACCAATCGAGAGGAAACAAACAGGAATCTGAAGAATTTGAATAGAAGGAAAAGATCAAGAAATTTGCACTGTGAAAAAAAAACAAAAAGTACCTACAACACCGCAGTTCTCCGGATCGAGCGAAATGATATTCTCCATGCTGGAGAACCTACGGTGGAACCCTAAAATCTTTCAGCTTAAACAAGAGATCTTGGAAAGAAGAATAAAAGTTTCTTCTGCTGAGAGGAAATGAATTCTGAGGATTGGGGATTGAGCGCGAAATGATAAAAGTTTGAGGGTAAATTTGTAATATGAAAATATTCAAGGAGCGCAACGGCTGTCCGAAGCAAGTTCCGAACCTAATTTAAATCTTCCTACGTGTACCGAACGCAACATCTGATGGGCCGATGGGAAATATTGGGCCGTAATGGGTTTCATAAGCCCAATATGAAAAGCAATTTTTTCCATTTAAAAAAAAAAAAAAAAACTTAAGCAATTGCATTAGGTAGCGTTCAAATTTTGGTCTTCTCGAAGTAAAATAGTGGTAAACAATGCAAAAGTATCTTAGGTTATTATAAGAGGAAATGCAATGTATTAGTCCAAATGAGCTTTGTTTAACTGTGATGACATGATCTTACTTTCTATAAGTTGGAGGTCATCGTACTGTTCACAAGCTTCATATTATTGTAAGTACTTTTGTCACTTTTTAATTTTTCTCACGAGCTTTTTTTTTGCAAACCTATGTTCTTTAGTCTTTGAAAGCTGGTCTCATACCAAATGAAAATGTCACTTTCTAATCTTTCTCATCCCATATTTTTGTTATATGTTAGGTCTCAATTGTCCACCACATTATTCAAATATAGATTACACTACGATATCTGTAAAGATTAAAGGGTACTTTTGAAGTCAATCGAACTTGAACATAGTTTAATTAGTCAAATTTTCTTTTAATAAAAAAAAATAACTAGAATTTTGAATTATCATCTCATATGATTTGAAATTTAGAAAGAAAAAAAATCCTTTTTGTATACCCAACTACTCTTAATCATTACTAACATGAAATATTGTTGATTAAAAAATAAAAATTAATGCAAGTTGATGAAAATTAATTAGATTGGAAATAGATAAGAAACAGATATATATATATTATGTGTGTGTTTAAATAGGGAGGCACCTATCAAATTCATCCAACCTCCAACCATTTATTATAGAGCAAATTTAAGTCAAATTTGGTTTCATTAAGAAAATAGACATAGAGAATAGCATGTGGGAGGTTGGAGGTGGGCCCTTACATATATGTTTTTTCTAAATTAATATTTTTAGCATATTATTATTATTATTATTTTAAGAAATGAGTGTTTTCAATTTGGTTAACCTTAACCCATTTTATTTGAGATATTTGTATTTATTTATTTATTTATTATTATTATTTTTTTATGACTGGTTTCTCTTCCAAAGTTTGAAAAAGTCAAAAAAAGTAATTAAAAACCCATTAATCCTCCAAATTTACTTTTTAAGTTCGAGTAAAGTTTTCATTTTAAAATTCAGTAAGGGAAAAGTTTGAATATTTACCCAAAAAAATTAATAATAAAATAAAAATAAGAACAAAATAAATTTACTCCTCTGTCTGATCCACCTCTGCCAATACCACCTCTATCAGATCTGCCTCTCTACCACCAAACCGGCCCCTTTCACCCCTTCCTCTAAAACCACCTCTTCCACGATATCCTCCTCTATCACTACTTTCTGGCTTCCAACTCCCATAACCCGAGGTATCATTGGAAACGTCAGCTTGAGCTTCGTTTTAACTGTGCTACTTATCCCAACCCTCCCCCCATTCATCTCCTTTGGAAGCTGTCAAACTTGAGGAATCGGGTTTATCTTTGCAACTAGCAGAAACAACATCAGATGACTTGGATGTATTCTTCCACCCTTGTGTTCTGCTTCCTTAGTGCCCCATTTTTTTCCACCATCAGACCTTGAACTCTGCTGTTTGCTACCATTATCACTGGCTTCATTACCCTCTCCCCATTCTTTTTTCCCAAAACTTCCATCGTGACTAGAAGGTTTTGGTTTATTCCGACTGCCTTTTTCACCAGCTCCATCACCAGCAGTAGATTTATTCCAACCAGAACTGCCAACATCCCCAACGTTCTTAGGTTTACCCCAACCACCTGTCTCATCCTGGGCTGCCTTCATTCTAGCCACCTACATTTCCTTTGCCAGCTGGCAGAATCTCAGAGACAGTGGTTGAAGCATTTTGATCGCCCCAGCTTCCACTTGATCTACTTTGGAGAATAATATATATTAACATTTCATATCCCTATAATAATTTTAGCCAACCCAAAAAACCCAGATAGAAAAATGTTTGCCAACCCAAAAAACCCAGATAGAAAAATGTAAGGAAGCAACAGGCTGCAAAAGGACACACAAAAGAGAATAAAGAGAAGGGAAGGGAGAAAGAACCATTTCTCTTTCTCCTTCTCCTTCTCCTTCTCCTTCCTTCTCCATTTCACATCCCTTCTTACAGACACAGTTGTCTTGCTCTCCATTCCGTCTTGATGCTCAAAAACCCTACAACAAAGTAAAATAAAGCACTTTCCAGTTTCCTTCTTTACCCTTTTTGCCATTCCCCATGTTCTCTCTTTTTCCTATGTTGTTTAGCAGATTCATTTATAGTTAGCCAGATTTGTTCTTAGTTCATTTCAGAGGAAGGTACCTGAAAAAGAGCCCTCATTCTGAAAAAGACTCTTCTTCTTCCTCTTCTTCTCAAGCAGCTCCAAACAATGTTTGCTACTACTGGGATTCTCTTCTTCATCTGGTTTTTGAGCTCAACTCTGCTTCCTCTTTCCATGGCAACTTTCAACTTCAATCTCACTGTGCCAAATCTTCTACCAGATCCTGAGACTGTTGCTTATCAAGTTCAAAGGTAACAATCTTCTTCACCATTTTCATATTTGACTCAATCTTGTTGGTTTCTCTGTTTAGGATTTTGGGTATCCACACTTTCTTATTGTTCCTGGCTGCAAAAAGAGCATACCCCAAATGGGGTTCTGCACTTGAACTCTTTTCGGTATTTTATCAAACACTTGGTGGCCATTACTGTGTTACTCAACCTGCAGCTCCCCTGTTTCCATGGCTTCCCCCACAATAATACAAGTCTATCTTTCTTTCTTGCAGGAGTGTAAATGATTCCTTTTTCAGAAGACAAATGTTGTCCATTCATTCAAAAGGACAATCCAATTCCTGTCAAACCGGAAACCCTATCGACGATTGTTGGCGTTGTGACTCAAATTGGCAAGCTAATCGCCAACGACTCGCCGATTGCGGCATTGGATTCGGCCGAGACGCCATGGGAGGGAAAGGAGGTCAGATCTACGTAGTTACAGATTCCTCCGATCCTGACCCTGTAAACCCTCGACCTGGAACTCTTCGCTACGCCGTGGTTCAAGATGAACCTCTATGGATAGTCTTTGCTGCAGATATGACAATCAAACTCAAATATGAACTCATGATGAACAGTTACAAAACCCTAGATGGCCGAGGCGCCAATGTCCACATTACCGGCGGCGGTTGCATCACACTCCAATACATCTCAAATGTAATCATCCACAACATCAACATCCACCACTGTGTCCCTACCGGCCACACCAACATCCGATCGTCCCCTACGCATGTCGGATATAGAGGAAAGTCCGACGGGGATGGAATCTCGATCTTTAGCTCACGCAACATCTGGATCGATCATTGTTCTCTCTCGTACTGTACCGATGGCTTAATAGACGCCATAATGGGATCGACCGGAATCACGATCTCGAACAATTACTTCTCGCACCACGATGAGGTTATGCTGTTAGGACACGACGATGGGTTCACGCCGGATTCAGGGATGCAGGTGACGATTGCGTTTAATTTGTTCGGAGAGAAGCTGGTTCAGAGGATGCCGCGGTGCCGACGGGGATATATTCACGTTGTAAACAACGATTTCAGATCGTGGGAGATGTACGCCATTGGCGGGAGTGGTAATCCGACGATCAACAGCCAAGGGAATCGGTATATTGCTCCGGGAAATCCCAATGCGAAGGAGGTACGTTAATCTTACTCTGTCAGTTTATTTACTCCGGCGCGTTTATGAGACACGCCGCTGAGGTAATTAGGTTTTCATAGGAAGGTAGTTGGATTAAGGTAAATATACTTTATGGTTTCTAAAATGATATTTTTTTTAATTAAATTGATTTTATGATAACATTTTAAATTAAGGTTAAATTATTAGAAATATCTCTAAACTTTTGTACTTTATTTTCGTAAATCTTTTTCAATATACTTTTTTTTCTTAAATTACTTTTGGACTAGACATTGTTCTTTTTAAAAAAAAAAAAAAAGAAAAAGAAAAATTTAAGAAAAAGAAGGAGAAAAGCCAAAAAAGAAAAACAATATAATAAATAAGAATTCAGGCGGTGATTAGACGGGGCAGCCCTCAGAATTAATCTCGACGTTTTGGACAAAATTTTATGTTGAAAATATAATAAATTAAAAAGTCACACGTGTGAGACAAAATTTATTGAATAATTATTGGTTCTTAAGTAGTGAGAAACGGTGTCGTTTCTTTGGGTGGGCAGGTGACGAAGCGCGTGGACACAAACGCGGGAGATTGGTCGGAGTGGAACTGGAGGACGGAGGGGGACATAATGGTAAATGGAGCATTTTTTGTGCCTTCCGGCGATGGACTCAGCAATATGTACGTTAAAGCTTCCAGTTTGCCGCCCAAATCCGCCGCTCTTGTCGACCAGCTCACTCTCAACGTCGGCGTCTTCGGTGGCTCCAGGTACCCTTTTTTTATTCCTTAAATTACCAAAATGTCCTCTCTCTCCCTTTGTATTTTTTTTTTTTTGTGTTAAATTTCCATTTTATAATAATTGAGTCTAGAGTTTTAAGATGAAATGGCAAAAGTACCCTTCTTTTCCCACTTAGCTAGCTTGGAAATTTATGGAGAATACAATATATAGTTATAGATTAAACTGCAGTGGTAATTTGTGGGATGAGTTAAAATGAGACAGTAAGAATCTAGAGCTGACACAACAGCTCAATTTGTTTCTTTTTGTTGTCTTTTGCCTGTCCTGTCCACTTGTGCATTGGATAAATAAGACCCATTGCTTTCCATTACACATCAAAATCCTTTTTAGATCATCATTTATTCACTGGAAAAAGGTGCATTCAAATAGGTCAACACATTCACTTAAAATGAAATTACAAACTATAATCACCCCCCAATCACTCTCTTTTCTTCTCATCTAACAAATTTAGATTAATAATTAAATTGTTTTTACTCCAAAACTAAGTTATGAATTTAGTTATCAGGATTTATATTCATGTTAGACTAAATACATGACATATTGTCTTTTACAAACATTTATAAAGATGTGATATATTCATGAATATTTAATATCGATATTGAACTCTTAGATTTACAGACATATCCACAGATATATCGACATTAGCTGAATTAAAAACTGAATGGTCTTTTTTAAGTTGTAAGCATAAAGAAGGGTAAAAAAAGGGAGCAAGTGGATTGTGTGTGTACAGAGAAAATAAGCAGTTAGGGCAATTGGGATTTGTTTTTTTCCCATTAAATTAATCAGTGAATGCCAGTGGTGAAAAGTTTATCTCTTGGTTAGTAGTTTTTTTCCTTTTCTATTTTCTTTTTCATAAATATTTATATATATAAAGTTTTTGCTTTCCAGCTAAGCTATGTCTTTTGGGTCCCACATTCTTTCTCTATATTATTTGGAAATGGTGGACCCTACTTATCAGCTTCAATTTGTAATCAAACTTGTGACCTCTCACTAAGCTACTTCCCTTTTTCCCAAAGTGGATCAAAGGAGAATGCCACAGTTTTTAAACATTTTCTTTGTATGTATGACTTTTATTGATCAGTTTGTTTCTATTGATGCTCATGATTTGATCTCATTATATGAAATTGAGACAGTAAATTTCATTTAATGTTGTGTTTTTTTGCAAATAACTTGAGGCATATTACTCAAATCGATCTATGAAACCGTAATCTTGTACGTCGTTTGACATTTTTACTTTAGGGTTGACCAGTTGATTTGATATGTCAACTAAAAGTTTGTTTCATTTTCATTTGTGTAGGGAGAGTAGACAGAGCAACTCATACCCCGGAGACGAAACCTCCTCCAGCTCGGGATCCAGTGGCAGTGATGGTGGCGGTGACTATTTTGGGATGATATTCGGCGGTGGGGGCGGGATGAACAATGCACCACCACCATCTCTTTCAGTTGTTAACATGATCATTCTAACTCTATTTACCGTCTTAGTTCTGTACACAAACAACTATGATGCCTTATTATTAACATTGTCATTGTAGTCATTGGAGAATTTCACGAAAAAAAAAGAAAAAAGAGATGAATATAAAACAAAAAAGAACAAAGGTCGATCTTTTTTTCCCTTTTGCAACATTGCAGATATTTAATATGAGATAAAGAAAAGTAAAACAGAAAAGACTTGGAAAAGAGGTGAACTTCAAACACAAAACATGGGATGTCAGTGAAACATTGACAATGAAATCTTCTGAAACGACGGCATGTCCTGTCTGAAATGAGGATGATTGTCTCCCCTAAAACAAGCAAAAAGATCGCCTGCATTGTACTGAACCATTGTCGTTCAAAAATTCCAAAGCAATCACCTGTCAAGATTAGTTGTTAACCCATACAGCCTCGACCGAGAATTCATAAGACAAACGACGTGTGAAATACTCATTAGAAGAAAACTAGAATCAAAGAGGAAAAAGGAAAACAAGAAACAATTATCATTGAAGCAATTGGTTAGTTAATCAAAGCATGCTCATAGATATGAGGAACTACACAAGAATGATGGTTTGTGATTAAAACATTCAGAGCATGCATTACCCAGAATATTCAAAATGTTATAAATATATTAACATAATTCATACATGTCCTTGCAACAAACAGTCTTCTTAGTAGCCAAACTCCATTAGGGTTGTCTTGGCGGAAATTACCATTCATCAGCTACCCCAACCAGATGATGACTTCCCATCGTCGGCAGAACCGGATTTACCCCAACCTCCTCCTCCACCTCCTCCACTGTTGCCATCGTCCCGAGACTGCTCGATATTCCAACTAGATGTAGGCTTCTCCCAACCTGCTCCTCCTCCTTGGGTGCCTAAGTTGGTTTTTTCTTTGTCCAGGGTTGACGGCTCAGCAGACTTCCCCCAACCTCCATCTTTAGAACCAGAACCTGAACTCACATCCTTGGTCACTGTTTGATTCTCCGTTCCAGCATTCCAACTAGATGCCGACTTCTGCCAGCCTCCGCCTTGAGAATCCGTCTTTGTCGTTTGGCTCCAGCTGTTCTGACCACCACCCTCTTCCACCTTCTTGCCTGCAGTTGAATTGTTCCACCCAGAAGAACCAGATGATTTCCAATTATTGTGATCATTCCCACTTGGTTCCTTCCAACCAGATCCCTGGCCGCCATCATCGCTCGACTTCCAACTATGTTGCTGCTGGTTCTTTTCATCACCTCCTTGGTTCAAAGATCCTGCACCACCGCCACTGTTCCACCCTCCACTATTACCTGAACCTGTGCTCCAGCTTTCAGGTTTATCGTCATTATTGCCATCATTTGAACCGTCTTGATTCCTCCTTCCACGACCTCGGCCGCCAAATCCACCTCTACCACCACCACCACCTCCTCCACTCCATCCTCCTGAACCACCACCACTACTCCAACCTCCTCCTTCTCCTCCATTATCACCACCATTAGAATCACCTCCTTGATTCCATCTTCCACGGCCTCGGCCTCCAAATCCACCTCTACCACCACTCCACCCACCATTGTCACCACCTTCATTTGAACCACTTTCTTGATTCCATCTCCCACGGCCTCGGCCTCCATATCCACCTCTACCACCTCTTCGCCCTCCATTGTCACCATCGTAAGAACCACCTTCTTGGTTCCATCTTCCACGGCCTCTACCTCTAAATCCACCTCCACCTCGGTCTGATCCAAATTTCTCTCTGTCACCACCACCACTACTCCACCCCCCACTCCCACTGTCACCGTCATTTGAACCACTTCCACTGCTCCATCTTCCACGACCTCTGCCACCAAATCCACCTCGATCTGATCCAGATTTCTCCCAGTCACGACTACCACCACTACTCCACCCTTTGTTGTTATCACCAGACTCACCACCACCACCCCATCCTTTGTTGTCTCCGCCGCCACCACCACTACTCCACCCTTTATCCCCACCACCGCCGCCACCACTGCCCCATCCTTTGTTGTCACCACCACCTACACCACTCCCACCACCACTACTCCATCCTTTATTGTCACTGCTGCCGCCACCACTACTACCCCATCCTTTGTTGTCACCACCACCTTCACCACTTCTACCACCACTACTCCATCCTTTATTGTCGCTGCTGCTGCCACCACCACTGCTCCATCCTTTGTTGTCACCACCACCTTCACCAGTTCCACCACCAGTACTCCACCCTTTGTTGTCACCACCACCACCACTCCATCCTTTATTGTCGTTGCCGCTGCCACCACTGCTCCATCCTTTATTGTCACTGCCTCCACCACCATTGCTCCATCCTTTGTTGTCACTGCCACCGCCATCACCACCACTGCTCCATCCTTTGCTGTCACTGCCGACACCGCCACCACCACTGCTCCATCCTTTAGTGTCACTGCCAGCACCACCACTGCTCCATCCTTTAGTGTCACTGCCAGCACCACCACTGCTCCATCCCTTGTTGTCACCACCACCACCACCACCACCACCACTCCATCCTTTATTTTCGCCATCATTTGAACCACCTTCACTGTTCCACCTCCCACGGCCTCTGCCTCCAAAACCTCCTCTGTCTGATCCACCTCTGCCAAAACCACCTCTATCAGATCTGCCTCTACCACCAAACCGGCCCCTTTCACTCCTTCCTCTAAAACCACCTCTTCCACGATATCCTCCTCTATCACTACCTTCTGGCTTCCAACTCCCATAACCTGAGGTATCATTAGAAACGTCAGTTTTAGCTTCAGCACCACCGGTGGTAGCATTAAATTCGTTTCCTGAGTTCCAATTGCTTTTCTCTCCCCAGTTAGAATTGCCACTTCCAGAACCCCAGCTGCTTTTCTTGGCCGAACTAGAATCTTCATTCCCGGCATCAGAATTCTTTTTCCAATTAGAACCCCAGCTACCTGCTTGATCACTCGAACCAGCTTCCTTGCTCGTCTGACCCCATCCAGATGCAGAATCTCCACCAGAAGTTTTTCCAACATTCCAACCACTGCCTTGATTCTTAAGCTCGCCATCTTTCCCACTTTCAACAGATTTTTTATTCCAAGGAGAATTGTCATCAGAGCAACCTCCTGCCCATTGATCTCCTTTGGGAGCTGTCAAACTTGAGGAATCCGGTTTATCTTTCCAACTGGCAGAACCAACATCAGATGACTTGGATGTATTCCAACTGCTTCCACCCTCGCGTTCTGCTTCATTAGTGCCCCATTTTTTTCCACCATCAGACCTTGAACTCTGCCATTTGTTACCATTATCACTGGCTTCATTACCCTGTCCCCATTCTTTTTTCCCAATACTTCCCTCGTGACTAGACGGTTTTGGTTTATTCCAACTGTCGTTTTCTCCATCTCCATCACCAGCAGTAGATTTATTCCAAGCAGAACTGCCAACATCCCCAACGTTCTTTGGTTTACCCCAACCACCTGTCTCATCCTGAGCAGTGCCTTCATTCCAGCCACCTACAGTTCCTTTGCCAGCTGGCTGAATCTCAGAGACAGTGGTTGAAGCATTTTGATTGCCCCAGCTTCCACTTGATCTACTTTTGCCGCCCCACCTGTCAGCAGAGGTTTCGGCTGGAGTATTATCATCACCAAAATTGGCACTTTGATTCTTTTTCCAACCTCCAGATTCTGAATCTGTAAAGCCTGCAGAATCTCCACTAGGTGCTACGGTTTTGCCCCAAGCACCAGAGGCATTTCCATCTGAACAAGTTTTTGAATCGCTCTTTCCCCATCCAGAGGCTTGACCATCGTTTGCAGTATCTACACTTGATTTTGCAGCACCCCAGGATGTGCTTGCCTCCGGAGTCGACTTGCTAATCCAAGGAGAATCTTCATCTGTAATAAAGCAACAACCAGTTTTTCTCATAAATTGATATTCGTGCAAAATAAAGCATTATTTACTAAAGCAAACACCTATTAACTGTACCATTTTTAGCATCAGAACCAAAAGGATTTGTAGAACTGGACCCTGGACCATTCTGCAACCAGAAAGAGGAAGAAAGATGTGCATGGAATTTTTTTGGAACATTAAAATTTAACAGCACAAAGAACAACAAAGGGAGAGGGAAGAGAAACACTAACCGAAGTACCAGACTCAGGGAAACTGGGCCAAGGACTTCTGCAGGGAAGCACATTCACATAAATAACATCGTAAAGGTACATAGGGAAACGTAAAGTCCAAATATACAAAGGTCTCAATAAGCAACAATTGGATCCTAGATAAATAAATTTAAAAATATTATATTTAATGTGTGCAAACAGTAAACGGTTTCTAGATTAGATATAATAAATAAAAGATATTTATTCAGACATAAACAAACGACAATTTCAATATTTGACTGACAATAACTCATTTTGATGCATCCATAGTTAAAAAATATCCATGCAATTTTTCATACCATAGCATTATAAATTTCTCATGGTCATATCTCCACCGGTTAATTTCACTGCCTCACTCCTTACCCAAAAAAAAAAAATCATACAACACCCACCCACCATTCACTGCCTCACTCCTTGCCCATCATTGCCTCACTCTATTTTCTTCTATACATACATACATACATACATACATACATACATACATAACATATACATATACATATACATATACATATACAAACATACATACATACACATACACATACATATATACATGCATGCACCATAACATACACATGTATAGTTAATTTCACTGCCTCACCCCTTCCCCCAAAAAAATCATACAGCACACCCACCATTGCACTAGAAACTTTTGTTTTTAATATTCGTAAGTGTCTAGGTCAGCTTACGCACAACTCGACTAATCTCACGGGAAAACCCACCTGACCCTACAACATTTGGGTTTCAAGAAAACTTGTAGGAAATTAATTCTTAGGTAGATGGTCACATAGATTGAACCCATGACCTCTTAGTTAGTTATTCAGACATGTCTCCTTTTTTACAACTAGATCAACCCACGATGGTTTGCACTAGAAACTTTCAATGGATAAAAAGATGCATACACAGATGTGCAAACAAATATTATATGATACGATGATGCACCAATTTCTGAAAGATTAAGATACAAATGTGTTGATATATAAATATATATATATAGATATGTATATTATGATAATGGCCAATTAATTGTTATAATACTAATTTTAAGTTGCATTAAAGTAGATTTAAATAGACAGTAAACTTGAAGGGGAAAAAAAAAGAAAGAAAGGAAGGAAGGAAGGAAGAAAAATAATATCCATGTACATTGGTATCCAAAAACACACCTTTCTGAAGAAGGCCCGACAGAATTCCAGGCATCAGCACCTGCAGATGACCCTCCACCGCCAATCCAATCTTAAAAAAGCAAGTATGTCAAACAAGTAATCATTTCCGAAAGAGAACTTTGAGAGAAAAAGAATATAACATCTCACGTTCAAGTGAACCCATTCACACAAGAAAGTAAGTTGCACAATTTCAAACACGAATTCAAACCTTGGGAGCCGCCTTCATTTCCCAGAATATCAAATGGTTTTAGGGGATCCTCACTGTAAAATGATTTTTGTACTGAGTGAGAGAGAGGTAGAGAGACAAAGGAGGTACAATCTATAGCAAACTGCTCAGGAAAACATTAACACTAGTAGTTAAAGTACCTAAGAGATGCTGCTGCAGAGCTCTTTCTCTGTACCTCCGAAAGAAAATCAGATCTGACTGTGGAAATTAAATTTAAGAAAATAAATTTTTTTTTTATAGGAAATTTAAGAAAATAAATAACAGAGGAAAATTTGACTACCCTCCAAACTAACCAGTAGTCTACATTATTCAACAGGACCAAGGTACAATCACAACCAACAGACCTGTAAGAACCTTCTGTTGAGAATCAAGCTTCACTGTAACATCTCTTTTGCGTACGGCTATAACACGACATAGGTATCCCTTTAAAGGACCAACACGTATTCTCAAGGTTTGACCAATGGAGAACATTCCATCTGCTCTGTCATCACGGTTGTCTGCATACAAAGAAGGTCCTTAAAAAAATAATATATAGAGCAAAAACGCCATGCATCAGAAATTTAACACATACACTCACGACCAGTCTCCTTCTCTGCCCACGGCTTTTTAGGTGATAGAGGTGACTTGGGAGAAGAGGAGAAATCCTCAAAACCAGAGAAACCCTTGTCATCCTCCTAAATGAAGAAGAAAAATTGTTGGATTGGACACAGGCTAAACTGATTAAAAAAATTAACGAGAGTTCACACAACCTTTCCACCAGGTGCATCATAAGAAATCTTGATTTTCTCACACATGCTAGATTTGCAGCAGAAATAACCATCATTGTCCACCTCATTCTCATCATACACAAACAGTGTGTTTCTGTATACATGCTTAACAATCCCTTGCTTATCCTATAAGTTCAAATGAATTGAGTAAGACAGGCTACTTTATATGCAGTACATCAACAGGTTGATGGTTTAAAAAATAAAAAAAAAAAAAAAAGAGAGAGAGAGAGAGCAAACCTTCAATGATCCTTCCAAAACCTTGACATTGTCTGAAACAGATATGATCTTTCCATTGTGATCAGCAGCAGTAAATTTGGCATCTAAAGCCCCACTTTTCAACTCCTTCCGTTGCACATTCACCACAACAGATCCATCAGGGCCGTCCTTCAAAATCTAGATAATAGAAATGAAGAAAGGAGGAAATAGAGTATAGATTAATCACAAGCAATAGATTTAAGTGATGATACCCATGATTTTAAAAAATAATAAAAAATAAATAAAATAAATTTAAGTGACATATATACCTTGTAACTATCATCTTTTTCCGATGTTCCTAATATCATCCCAAAATCTTTCCGGCTGCAAGGGACAGCAAGATTACCAATACCATTGCAGAGTAGTTGAGTTATGAGCCAACAGAAATCTGTTAGTACAATTATTGAGAAAATATAATTAAGAACTCACCCAAAACAAACAAGATCGTGATCTCCAAAGCTGCTCGTGGAACTAGACCCTGATGAGCCCTCTCCTTTTCCACCCCCCTTTTCAGTCGTAATGACCTTCTTCTTCTTCTTCTTTTCACCATAAAGTTGAGAAAGCCACTCCAGATCATTGGATTCGTTGCTCTCAGAAGGCTTGAACTTCAAGAGCTCATCTTCTGAAGGCATCACTCCCCAGCAGTTTAATGAATCTAAAGATATTTTTTTGTATAAATATCCATCCTTGAGCATCATCCCATCAAGAAACTCAAATAACTTTCCAGTTTCACGGTCACGTCTAAATTGCATAAGTGGTCGAAATTCGCTGTAAAAGGCAAGGAAAAAAATCTTCATGTCAATGTACCCATAAAGAGGCTAAACATAGTAAAAGGAACAAACTATTTCTTATTACGCAAGTTCGCTAGAGTTGATCAATCGTGGTGCAGGATTGGCAGTTTTCTTAGCAGCAGCTCCTCCACCCTATAATGAGAAGAGAGATCATCTCAGGTCGAATATGTACACATAACATTTCTCTTCAAACATAAAGGTATCAAGTATATATAGAAGAAACCAGAGAGACAGAGTGAAATTTTTATATCAGAAACTGCACCTACAAATTATGATTGAACACTATGGGAAAATATACAACCAAATTCTTTCATGCAGAAAAACATGTGAAATGAGATACTGTATTCAATCGACTTCATAAACCCATTAAGCTACAATGCCTTCCTCCCAAAGCAGATACATCTTTTCATTCCAATCTAATAGTAATATGCTTGGAGTTGACCAAGGAGGCAAGGACACATCGAAGAACCCCCCCCACCCCACCACACACACACACACACTTCTAGGGTTTAGCAAGTGAAAATTATCAAATTCAATGCCAAGAGCACAAAGCCAACCAACAATCAACACACTTGAAAAGTACAGTGTATGTTTGGTATAAATTTAGCATCCATAAGGCTACACTGATAAAAGATCAATTAAGTTGTTCCTTTTTCTTCTCCGCAAGGTTGTATCACTTTACCAGATTCATTAACTGAAAGTAAAAGCTTAAGAAACTGAAAATGCCAGAATATTATCAACACAAGGAGAAAATTGACTCCCCCTCCCCCAAAAAAGAAAAAAAAATGAATGATTTACATAAGACATCAATTCGATAAAAAAATACCCCCATGACCAAAAATTTAATTACTTTCACGCACTATCAAATATTTAAAGCATCACCTTTCCTATCCTAAAAAGATCTATTTCTTCCTTTTTCTAATTCTCTTCACTGCATTTACCCTTTAAAAAAGGATCAGCTTCTTTTTTTTTTTTTTTTTTTTTTTTTTGGGGGGGGGGGGGGGGGGGGGGGGGGACCCCAAAAAAAAC
>JBBPDJ010000014.1:5927609-5955319 GCA_037974625.1 Cucumis cinereus
CCCCCCCCCCCCCCCCCCCCCCCCCCCCCCCCCCCCCCCCCCCCCCCCCCCCCACCCCACAAAGAATCTGATGGATAAAATCCTTGAATAAAAAGTTAAAAACCAAGCTAAGGTTGAAAGAATGAGAAGAAACTACATTTTTGTGGTGTACTAATGGTGAATAACCAAAGAACTATTGAAATAATGGAATAAGCCAGAAAAAGCCTGTGGGAAAGATATATTAGTTTCAAGTAATTTAGGATCATATAGTAGTTGCAACAAGCAAAAAAATATTACGCTGCACCCATTCAAGATATAAGAGTTCAAAAGGTATGCAAAACTACATACGAATTTTTCGGCCATAGCGTGGAGATCAATCCTTGGAACCAGCTTCACTGTTGCCCTCTTACGTGCATTGTTGACAGCAACAATCTACAGGAAACACCGAATATTATTTTTTGATAACAAAGGGGAATTTGTTTTTAAAAATGCTTAAACCCAATCTTCCTCAAATTAGTATGCTCTACCTGAGCAAGGTCTCCCTTGTATTTTCCATTTTTTACACGGGCCATCGTACCCACAGTGACTTCACTAACTCTACTTCGAACAGTAAGCAACTGAGAGATGTCATTCTCGGGAACAGAAGCTACACGGGTAGAGTATATTCCAGTTATGCCTTTACATGCCTGGAACCAGAGTTACCCATCAAATGTTATACTTATTACTGACCACTAAAATTATGCTAGCATTACCAAAAAATCTCAGGATACCTCAATTAAATCATACTGCCTTGGAGCTTCAATGTAAATAAAACCTTTTACATGCTCCACACAAAATGCAGATTTTATCTGTAGCTTGGTACCAAATGAGTGCAAATCAACAAATTTCTGCATAAGACAAAAAACGGATTGCCGCTCACGTCCAACCTACAAATAAAATTCCAAACCATAAGAATCAATATATGAAGTTAGAAAAAATGGAAGTGAAAAGAGGATACTCAAATCTTGGCTGAAGCATTTGTTTCCATTGATAAAGCACCATACCATGCATTTAACCTTCCACAAAGAGATAGTGTCCCTGGCAGATTGTGCGGGAGGGTTTCTTCCAGTGGAATTTTTGTTCTCATAATTTTCTTCTGCAAATGCACCTAATCCAGGCGCTCTATTGTAGACTTCCTCCATCATTCTATCAAATTCTTCTTCATTCATTTCCTCTTCTTTTGGGAAGAATGGAATATCTTGAGCTTTTGCATCATCATTCTTAAATGTCGGTAATGTCCCCAAATCTTCCTCCATGTCCAGGAGATCTATTTTGTCAAATAAGAGGGTTGAGTAAAAAGAAAAGAATAGGTTGTCTTGAGGCTTCTCTTTACAGAGGTAACATGTACACCCCAACTTGGATAGAAAAACATTGATTTTTTTCGCTAACCACAGGCAAAAAGGAGAAAATAACAGACTTTCTGACAGAATTCTTATATGTATATGAACTTGTTAATGGACAGTGGACACTAAGGGAATCCAACCAAGATCAAGGGAGCTCAATTCCCAATGATAGAAAGATAAGAAGGTAGGGACTCAGTTCAGATTGATTTTTTTTAGTGCTAAAAAAATGGGGCCAAACCAACCCATCATTTAAGGAAGAAGGAAGAAGGGGGGAAAACCTGAATCCAATTTTTTTTCTTAAACCCAAATTGATTGTACAAACCGAACTAACATTCAGTTCTTTGAAATTCCACAGTATATATACCAATTAGAAAAGAGAAAGACAGAGAAGTTATTAAAATAAAAATAATAGAGTAAATTGCAATTTTTAGCCAAAAAAGTATCCCATTCTTAAAATTTAAATCTTCAGGTTTCAGTGCCAAAGTGTAAACTTCGAGCATGATTCTATGCAACTTCAAACAAGTACACCAAATACTTTAAAAATTAAAACTTTCTTTTTAAAATGAAGGACCTGCACATATAAAAGGACCAATTGAGCGCAAAGAAGCCAAAAATGAGCACTCCCTATCCGTAATTGTTATTCTTGAGTTAAAGTTTCAAAGACCAAAATTTATTCCTAAAAAAAGTAAGTTTGCCCTATGTACACTAAAACCATGGTTTTAAGAAAGTGATGGTGAAGACGCACCCAACTCATGGTTAATATGAACGTGAACAATAAAAATTAAAAAAGTGAACTGATGGCTAAAGTTCATACGCCCTCTTGGAGTACACTCCCACACCTTTCATGGTTGCCCATTTTCTGAGATTAATTCTTTGCTGTAACTACTTTCGTATACAGCTTACCTAGTTCTGGCTTAGAAAGTTTAGTTGACATGCTTCTCTATTAGTTTCAAGTATGTTCCTTTCCAAATATTTTGTGTAAAAATAGAGGGGCAAAGCTCATAGTTTAGCATAAAAAACTGCACTCTTTAAAACAAAAATTTATATCTCCTCATGGTCAAGAACCAAACAAAAATCTTCTAATACAAAGACAGTGACACGAGAGAAATTTGAAAGAAAAAAAACGGCCCACAACATTGCTACCACTGCCGACTTTGAGTTCCAAAATCAGTTCAATGATGCGCAAACAAATTCAGAGCATCTAAACCCAAAACGAGAGAGCCGCAGCGGATGCACTCCAGCTACTTCAATCGATCTCGCTAGAAGCAACAGCGGATACTATCCGCTGCGAGTCTCTCCACAAGTTAAGCAAATAAGTCAAAATCATCATCAACCTATAGAATGAGGCATACGTCTCTCAAATCAAGGCGTTTGAGTAAAATTTTTACTTCAACGAGCTTTCTCAAAGCAGCTAAATAGTCTTAGGCAACGGACCATCGAGAATGAACAAAACGAGCCTAGAATAGGACCTTTTTCACAAATGACCTCCAACGGACAAATTTCAGTCAAAACAACATCAAAATATCAAAACCTAACACAATGTGGAACAACGAAACACAAAAACAAGCTTCAACCAGTACACCAAACCCCTAAACGCGACGAAAACAAGAACGATGAGTTGAAAAGGAAAAAAAAACAAAAGAGATAGAATCTACCATCAAAAAAATCACTGTCGTCGCTTTCGCCACCGACTTCGGGAGCGACATCCTCGAAGAACTGGAGGACGCTCCGGTCGCGCCTCTTGCGGGCAGCGGAGGAATTGTTGTCATCGCGAAGCTTCCGTTTACCGAAAGAGGAATCTTTGGCAATACCTTTGCCCTTAGACGCCATGGCTAGGGCGAAGAAATGTGAAGAAACAGAAAGAACATGCAAATTGAAAGAGAAATGGAAGTGCGATGTTCCAGAGTTGTGAGTGAAAATGTCAAAATGAATCGTCTTCCACTATTAGCTCTCCTCTGAACCCAATTCCCTCTCTTTTCTACGGACGATGCGCTATTTTTCTCTTTTCTTTTTTCTTTTTCTTTTTTTCCTTTTTCCGAAACATTTTGCTCTTTTTTTTCTTTTGGAAATTACAAAATTCATCCTTTTCTTTTAATTGATTTTTGCACTTATACCCTTAGATTTTTAATAATAAAAATTAAGACTCCTGAATTTTTAAAATTATTAAAATTGAAATCTCAAACTTATAATAATCGTAAAAATTGAACTTATAAAAATTGAGAGTCTAATTTCAACATTTTCATTTAGGTTTAGGACTTAATTTTTAGATTTTGAAGTTTAAGAATATAATTTCAACCATCGTCATACTTTAGAATAATTTTTGCAATTTACCATTTTTTTCCTTTGTAAATTACAAAATCACTCTTAAAATATTGTGGTAGTTACATATTTCATAAACTTTAAAAGTTCAAAATTAAACCCTCAAACATATGTAAGTGTTACAAATTGACACTCATACTCACGTAATTGTATAAGTTGTAATAATGTTATAAGTTTGAGGTTCAAAATTTATCATGTGGGTCGAATTTCTACAATTAGTGATCCTTGTGGATTTAATTTTTTAACAATTTTAGAAATATAGGAGTCCAAGTTACCACCGAGAGTTCGAGGGTGTCATTGCAATTTTCACCATACTTCAAGGAGGTTTTTGTAATTTGTCACTTTTTTACTGGTCCTAATTAAACTTGGTGCAGTCTTTATGGTTTCTGTTGATGTATCATAATGTGATTCAATCACATAAATAATTGGATTGCTTTTAATTTTGTTGATGTGTTTCTTTTTGTATTATAACGATATTTGTATACGTGGGAAAAATGAAATTTGTTCTAAAGTATCTGAAAAAAGACGATGTATTCCACTCGAATTGATCATCCATCCAATTGAAATCAATTTGTCGATGACAAACTTTGGTGTATAAATTATTTTTAGTTCCTCGTACTAGATTTAAGTTCCTCGAAGATTTTTTTTTATTGTTTTGAATAATTATATGAGATTTGAAAAATAACCTTAAAATATAATTTTAGAGTGAATAAATAATGTTTGAAATTGTTTTTTAAATTTAAATGATTAAAAATAAATAAATGCATTGACATCCTACACGGCTATTAAAAAGAAGAAAAAAAAAACTCCAAAACTAAAAATTGAAAGTTCGTGAACCAAATATATACATATTTACAAAAAATAGTCTTGAAAATTTGTATGTTTCAACAACACGTGGACCAATTACGTATATTCTCTAAAATTCAAAAGTTAAAAATTATTTTATTTAATAGAAGTTTGAAATGGAACCATCGACGTTTAAAATAATAGTTCGTATTTTTCTAATCCACACGAATCAAAACATATTTATTGTAATGTTGATTTTGAAGCATACCTTTATTTCTTTGTCCCTATTTTTTAAAAATAATTTTATCCTTAAATTAGACAATCTCTTTGTTTTTTCAACTTTTACACAATTTAAACAAAACTATAAATAAAATTATTAATTACTAAATAAATCTTCAATGATATTACTTTTAATTATTACGTGGCACTCACACCATGTTTTTTTAGTAACTTTTTATTATTTACACTCTCTCGTCGGTAGACATATGGATATCGGTATCAATAATCAGTATCAACGATCAAAATAAGTGTTAAATAGTTTTTTTTTTCATCTTGTTTGAATATTGTAACTCTTTTTAGGATAATTATAATAGGTAGCGGTTTTAAGAATAATAATAAAGTGTATAACAACGTTTTTTAAAAATTGTGAATATAACCCTACAACAAATTTATAAATTTGAAATTGGGTCAAATTAAACTTTCAAACTACATAAAATGTATAAATTTCAACGGTTGTATAACTTGGAGGGTTCATTTTTGTCATTTATGGGTCAAATTTTTACAATAATTGTAAGTTTGAGGGTCAAATTTTAACACTTTGCAGAAGTTTAGGGGTTCAATTTTTACAATTAAAAGTTTAAGGGCATAATTACAACTACCATCATACTTTAATTTGGTTTTTACAATTTTTCATTCTTTACATCTTACAACTTTTGAGTTATATCAATTTAAATTTATAACTTTTATAGATATATCAATTATATCATATTTTTAGAATATGTTTTACTAAGATCGTATAAAACTTATTATTTAAATTAATTAAACTTATAAATTGAGTCAATTACTTGAAATAGTTCATTACAATTACTTTGAAAAACCATTTATGTTCATTCTTGAATGTTTGATGACTTCCCTCAAATGTTAGTTTTAGAAAATGAATGATCGGAGTAAATGCATGGAAGATTATTATCAAATAAATGAGTCTAAATTGATTAATTGTGAAAGTTTAGAGGTTTAACTGGTGCAATTATAAATTTTACATGGTGTTTTTTTCAAGATGAAAATTGTAAATTAATAACAGTAATTGTATCTGTAATGATGTGTATGGAGAAAAAACAATTAATTTTGAAGTATATGAAAAAGGTAATTTAGAAATGCAGTCGAATTGACCATCTTTCTAATCGAATCTTGACTATCTTTCTAATCGAACTGTATTTGTTGATTACAAATTTACAGTGTAGTTTCTCTCAAGTTCGTGAATCGTCAAGTTCCTTAAAGAATTTGGTTATTGTTTTGAATACTTAAACAACATTTTAAATTTTTTTTTAAAAAAACAAGTTCGAAAAATAATTTTAGAGTGAATAAATAATTTTCTAAATTAGTCTTTAAATTGAAACGATCAAAACAATGGACGTTTTACACTTGTTTTTAAAAAATTAAAAAACAAAAAAATTCAAAATTTACGAATCAGATACATAGGTATCTTTAAAAACAGGCTAAAAAACACATATTTTCTAGAAGTTTAAAATTGACCCAACGACCTTTAAACTTATAGCTGGTATTTTTT
The DNA here is from genome assembly GCA_037974625.1 of Cucumis cinereus. Lineage (NCBI taxonomy): Eukaryota > Viridiplantae > Streptophyta > Magnoliopsida > Cucurbitales > Cucurbitaceae > Cucumis > Cucumis cinereus. The sequence goes on from JBBPDJ010000014.1 coordinate 5,933,862, forward strand.
CATCTAGCACGAGTTGACACATATTTACCATAATGTTAATTTTGAAAGATAAACTAACTTATTTATCAAATAGACAATCTCGCACCGACAAGTGTTTAGCGCAACTTGTACTTGAGAATATACTAATAACTACGAAATTCGTGGTTCAAATTCCACGTCTCAATTATTGTACTTAAACAAAACTATAAATAAAAAATATTAATTACTAAATAGGTCTTCAATCATGTTACCTTAATTAGTCCTTTTAGTAACTTTTCATCATTTACGGTTTTTTCGAATATATATATTTTTTTTAATTTTTATGTCTCTACGTATCAATATCGTAATACATGTACATGAAGAAAATGTGTTTTTTTTTTTTAAGAAATGTTTTTTTTAATTAAAATTTGGGTTACTGTTTTATTTTATTAAACTATAAAGTAACTTTAATTTAAGTGTTAATTTTTCAAAACATAAAAAAAAAAAATTGAATGAATAAATAAAAATGACAACGAGGTTAAATTAAAATAATTAGTTTGGGCTTTAAATACACAAGCTCCCTTGATTGGAGGTATAAATTGATTAAAAATTTAAAGTTAAAATTGATACAATAAAGTCATAAAACTACTCTAGGATCATTTGATACACCTTAATTAAATGTTATGATACATTACTAAAATTATGACCATCGTTGGCATATGTTGGCATACGATACAATTGTAGTAGTAGTATAGTTGAAACATGACTCAACTAGTCTAGACATGTAAACAAAAATGTATAAAGATAAGATTAAAATCCCGAACACGTATCAATATTTTTTAACAAAAAATAGACAATTTTGTCATTTTCTTCCTCAAAATCAGAGTTAATTTTAAAAATATTGTAAAGTTCGAAAGTATTGACAAAAATGGAAAAAAGAAAAGATAGAATTGTTGTGTAATGAAAAACTATTGACAAAAAATTGAGTGAAATTACTGTTGCAAGAAAGTCGTGTACTAGGTACACGACTTTCCTTTGCATAGTCACGCCCCACGTGGACTGGGGCGTTGACTGGGATTGGAGTCGTGGAGGGTCCACGACTCTCTTAGGATTTTAGAAAAAAATTGTTAACCCTTTTACAATTAAACAAAAATGGATTTATTTTTACCATTAAACTTTCAAATACCATTATATTACTAATTAACCATTTTAAGAGTCTAAACTTCCTAAACCCAATTAAGTTTTATAACCTAAAAATTAAATTTTCATATTTTAAACAGTTCAATGTGACCCTTAAAAGTTAAAAGTTAATTTTTATCTTAGAATAATGGTTACCAGGGGTGTACATGGTCTGGGTTGGTGTCGTATTTTGGACCAACCCGACCCAACCCTGTCGGTTCCAATTTTAACGGTAACCCAACCCAACCCAACCCAATATTTTTCGGGTTGGGTTGGGTCGGTTCCTCGGGTTGTGTTTTTTGAAAGAACACATAGAAAAACAGCAAATAAAAAATCGTAAAAAATTCCTAAATTTCATATTATTCGAGAAAATAGCAATAGCAAGAACCAAAGAACAATTATGGCTTAGAAAAAAATTCAAATCGGTCACAAATCTAATTTAAACACTCACAAAACTCAAAATGTTAAAATTAAGGCTTGAAAGTAGTGTTTGACTTTTCGACAATCTCAAACGAGGACGGAGTAGACAAGGTTGGGAATGAGGGAGGCGACAAATGGTAGAGTAGATGAGGTTGGGGATGAAGGAGACGACAAATGTCATAGAGGGAGATGAAGGTCGTTGGCGTGAGGAGAAAGTGGTGTGAATGAGAGGAGAAAAGAAGAGCCGGACCTGAATGAAAGGAAGAAAACCTAGGTTTCCTAATTATTTATATATATAATTAGGCCAGGTTGGGCCGGGTCAACCCGGGTCTATTTTTCCTCAACCCGAGAACCGACCCAAATTTTATTTTTTCAACCTAACCCAACCCAACCCTTACGGTTTGGGCCGGGTTGGGTTGGGTAAGCCGGGTTGGAGGTTTTCTGAACACCCCTAATGGTTACTAATTAATAGACAATAATGTTAATGTGAAAAAAAAAATTAAAAGATAAACTAATAGTTTTGAAAATTAAAATTTTTAATCGTCATTACCTAATAAAATGAAATGGTTACAATTTTTTTTTATTTACAAATATGAATTACAATCAAGCATTATCTACATATTATTGTACAACATCTTCGCCCTGTCGTCGTCTAAGTCGAACACGTCTTCGATCCGTGTCTCAACGTTGAGGCGTCATATTTGCTGAATAATTTGTTGTACATCTGTTAATGCTTGATCACATATTGAACTCAGACTTGGTATCTCGTTTTTCAGTGAGAACTTGTGTATATCATGAACAAAATTATTTTGCAAGATTAAATATAATAAGATTATGTAAGGTTAACATTATATAGTTTATAAAACATATCGTATTAACATTATTATCATGTAATAATAGTAAGCGTTGTCATGTGTGATAAAACATTTGGTAATTAAATTGTATCAGGAAAAATAGTCGTTTAAAACAGTTGGATGATGCGTAACTTCTCCGTCTGCAATCCGTTCATAACGGTCATGCCACATCATGATATGCTCCTCGTGAATCTTATGTCAATCTTGATCGTGTTTACCTCTTAGATCAATTTGGTGTAGACTCAAATTTGTAAAACATATCGATAGCACCGTTTGCATCATACCAAACTGTCGCAACACACGATCGGATAAATGTCACTCTATGATATGAAAGCATATTAGAGGGCGACAAAACATCCAAACTTCTTGACCATTATGACATTGTGCAGGTAACAATGTCATGACATCGTGTGTGAACGAAGTCCAATTAACCAGTAAAACCAACAAGTACAACAAACATAAGCAATAACAAAGAAAATAATGTGTTATTTATTTGAATATATTATCGTACATGATTATGCAACAGTCGATCAAATCTCTGTCTATATGTTAACAACATATTTGATGATTTTTTAGATGCTGGTCAGATACCATTCCATCTACATATTTTTACCAAATAATAAAATATTATAAATAAAAATAAAATATATTATTATATGAAATGATTATATAGAAATTAATAAATAAAATGTAGAGTTTGTAATGTCACATGTGGTCTTATTAAATCTATCGTACGACATACTTACAACAGTATAAGTGGTTCAACAATTTTCAATGAATGTGCATTAGTTGCTCCACATAGTTTCCTATATAGTCATGCCAAACATGCAGAACCCCAAGAATACGTACCTGCTTGGTTGAAATCTTCCAACAGTGGTAGAAACATGCAATGAACCAAAGTGTTCAATTTATCGGCGAACAGAAAACCCCCCAATGAGTTGCATTGTGTATGCACGGGCGACGAACGACGAACGACGAACGACGGTAAATATATTACTGCTACCATCAACAAAAGTGCAAAGAATAAAAAATGTCAAGGGTTAATATTAATTTTTTAAAAATTTAAATACATCAACAATAATGAAAAATGCTTTGTTCATACCGTGCAAAAGAGAGAAAAATGACGGCGACGAACAACGACAGTGGTGGACGGCGGTAATGATGGCAGCGGGGAAGGTTGAAGGTGAGGGAGGGGAAGATTGAAGGTGAGGAAGAGGAAGATTGAAGGGGTGAGGGGAAGATTGAAATGAGGGAGATGAAGTGGTGGGGAAAAGGAAAAGGTAGAACGACTCTAGAATCGAGTCGTGTACCCGGTACGCGACTCCACAACTCCATTTTTTACAATAACTTTCACCCAACCCTTGATTGGAAGTATAAATTGATTAAAAGTTTAGAGCTAAAATTGATACAATAGAGCCATAAAACTACTCCAGGATCATTTTATACACCTTAATCAAATGTTATCATACATTACTAAAATTATAACTAGAGTTGGCATATGTTGGCATACGATACAAATGTAGTAGTAGTATAGTTGAAACATGACTCAACTAGTCAAGACATATAAAACAAAAATGTACCGTATTAATATTTTTAAAAAAATCATTCGACAGTTTTGACATTTTCTTCCTCAAAATCATGGGATTTAATAAAAGCAATTGATAAAAAAAAATCATGAAAACAAAAATAAGAACAAGGCTCATGACCAACGATGCCAAATCTAAACCAACCATATCATCAAGTTCCAAAAAATCAACAAAGAAATGGACAAACAGTTTACTGCAAAATGAAAACATTGTGGAAATTTCTACAACTTTAACAAAATACATACACATCTAATACTGATGTTCAAAGGAAGATGAGTTACCTTCTTCCACCATATTCATGCCCTTCCCACATTGAGGACCAAAATCTTTAACATTAACACAAAAACCACCTGCAGAGCTGCAGCTGAAAATATGAGAAAGGATAAAGAATTTCTTAAAAAAAAAAAAAAAAACAAAATCTTACTTTTGTTGCATGGCTATTCAATAGTATTTTTCGACAAATTTCATTTAGTTTACAAAGCATGTTGAGTTCAACGAACGTGTGAGAGGTTGCACCTTTGATTTCAAGAGAAAGAATACGTGTCAATTACCTATGAACTATGCCTACATTCATGTTGTCAAGTAATACTACTCTTTAACCATGTTTAAATTACCACTAGATTAGAATCTCCTGCTCTAAAATTATGTTAATATCGCTATATTAAACTAATATTATAGGTTACAATATATTTAGAGTGTGTTTGATTTAACTTTTCAAGTGTTTAATTTTGAGGGGAGGATGAATGTCATTTTGGAAAAAGTTGAGGTCTTTGTCAACTACTTAAAATAACTTTTGAAAAAATGAGTTTATGAAATAAGTTGGTTTGAGAGAAATACTTGAAATCTAACTTTTAGAGAAATAATTTTTTTAGTGTTTAAAAAGTTTAAAAAAAAAAAAAAACTTTTAATAGATTACAAAGTGTTACTAAGCACGTAAGTGTTTATATTTTAAGTAGTTTCGATAAAAGTGTTAGAATGAAAATAACTTTTGCAAAACACTTTTTTTCCTTGCCAATCCACACATGCCTTAATCTCTTATCCCCATCCTTTTAACCAAACTAAATTAATTTCTATTTATAAATAATTTGAAGCCTAAATAATGTTTGAACTCAACAAAATTTGAGATAAACTAATCCAAAATGAAAATTTGAGATACATTGTCTCATGGCAATGTCAGATAAAACTGTAAAATCCAAATCAATGGTCTATGAATAACATAAAAAGATAAAATCATGAATTTTGAACATTTACCTTGAATTGTTCAATCTGCGATGGAGTCTGAGTTCACCTCTATGGCAATTTTGGAAAATTCTGGAAAGGAGAAAAGAAGAAATAATTACAATAAATATATTTAGTAATGTAATAGAAAAAAGATATCAATGTATTACCTTGATCTAATTGATCAATATCTTCTATTTCATAATTTAAATCAACCAGAAGAGGTTTAGATTGTAGCCAATTTTGAGTACAAATGAGAGCTTCTAAGATCTTGGGAGGAAATGATGACCGAAAACGATCCAGTACACGAGCTTCGGCTTTAAAAGTGGACTGAAATGCAGCTGTTGGGAGAGGAATGGCAAAGATGGCGTTGGCTACTTCACTGAGGATTAAGAATCGAGAAGAGTTCAACTTCCACCACTTCAAAACATCAAAAATCCTTGTCCTCTCTTCGATGGCAGCTTTAGTTCATATAATTATCTACCTCAACCCTACAATCATCTGATGCTTCTTTGTCAAGAAATTTCTTGAATTTCTCTACCATCGACACACGGAAAGAAGAAGAACCAACAGGCAGAGTGATGACAGTATTAAGTTCATCTCTTGTCATATTGAAGAAGTACTCATCACACATCTTTTGTAAGGTTCTTAGCACCTTTGCAGTCATCCTATCAGCAACAACATCCCCCCAAAATTCCCGAAACCGATCCATCAACACGTTTGTTTTATTATAGTTGCCCCAGTATTTGTTAAACCTAGCTTGCAAGCTTTCTAGCATCCTATGCAAATACGGGTTATCATTTTGATATTGAGAATATTCTCGAATCAATAAAATGAGCAGTTAAAACCAAATAATTTTCTTCATGAACAGAGGTCCAAGTACGAATAGTCAAACATAGTCTTTAGATACAACTTTCGTTGCTTTCTAAAAATCCATATATCGTAATTCATAAATGATAAAACTAACAAGATAAATTATCAAAGCTAAATGACACCAAATTTAGTTGCACGAATAATGGTTTCCTTGTAAATATGTCATTTTGGGCCCATTTAATTGCACGTGAACCAAACAAAAATTTTAAAAATGCCAAGATAGCAAAAGGTTAATTTTAGCCAATAATAAAAGACTAAAAGTTCAAAACACATTTCTTTCGGCCCACCATAAACACATTAAATTTCCTTAGGGATAACCACGTAGTTGTTGTCATTTATTATTGGCTTAGGATAACCACGTAGTTGTTGTCATTAAATTTTCTTACGATAACTAGGATAATTATCGGAGAGACGATCATAATAACTAATATGACATTTGTTGTCATATTAGTTCTTGTCATTGAAAACCACGTAGTTGTTATCATATTAGTTCTTGTTATTGAAATAAAGTTATTCAATATACACAACTCATTTGTTACTATGATCGTCTCTGCGATTTCAATGAAGTCGATATAAGTTTAAAGTTTAAACTTATAACTAAAGCAATCTAAAAATTATTTAGATCAAATTTACGAACGTAATTATATTTAAAATAGTAGATAGAAAAATTGACAAAATATTTACTCTCTACATGAATTATAACAACTATAATTACAAGTTAATTAAAGTAATCTAAAGAAGAAGAAAAAACGAGCAAAGTTTAAATGATAAACAACAATAATCACAACTTAATTAAAGTAATCTAAAGCAGTTTGGTTCCTAGATGCATCTTCAATTGTTTTAACTACAATTTGAAGCAGTAATTTGGGTCCCACTCAACCCATTTACCTATAAATAGTCCCATAATATATACTTTTAAATTATATGTTGAGTGCTTCGAGTCCGCTGCTTGTTGCCACCTTTACTTGTTGCCTTCCACATTCCTTTGATCATTGGAAACGGAAACGACGTCGTTTTCACCAGCTTCGTCTTCTTCAGCCTCCTCCCTAAACTTCCTATAAATATCAGTCTTGTAAAACCCTCTAGTTCTAAGAACCAAAACAAACGAAAACAGAACACCCAGCAACGTGACTCCGGTGATTATAATGAACGACATTTTAAAGCAATTCACACCAACGCAGTTCAATTCTTGTCCGGGTAGCCTCATCCTCCCTGCCGCCGCCAGCTGCCGTTTCGCCTCTTCATCGTACAAATGTCCAGCGACTCGAACATTGACAAAATACAACCCGATCGGACTCGCAACAGATCCGAAATTGTAAAGCGTGGAGTAGTATTTGAGGCCGAAGATCTCTGAAATTATGGCGAATAGAATCGGCCACTGAGCGCCGTAGCAGAATCCGATTACGATTGAAGCGAAGTAGAGGCCGCCGGGTGGATTGAAGGCGATTAGGATATGGCCGACGCAGGAGAGGAGGAGAATTAAGGTTAAAATTAGGGTTCGAGGGAATTTGTATTTGGTGAGGAAAATTTCGGAGGTGAAACCCGAAACTACGCGCCCTAGGTAATTCCAAATACTTACTAACGATACAAATGTGCTAATGCTCTGTTTGGGATACTGTAGAGAAGCGCCGATTTGGCCGAGGTTGTCAATGGCGGTGAGAGTACCGCCGACGCCGCACGCGGTGGAGAGAAAAAGGAGAAACATGTCGGCGCTGAAGAACGCTTGTAGAATCGTGTAATCTTCGCCTCTTGGAGGGGGCTTTAGGGCGGTTATCCAGCAGGACGGCGTTGGTGACGTTGGTTTCCCGGCGGGAGATCTGCCGAAGAATTCGAGGTTTTGCGGCGGCGGCGGCGGTTTTTGGGTAATGATTGTGAGTGAAGAAGGATTTTGAAGTTGAGATAGTTTTCTGCGCCAGAATTTGTAGTCTTCGGCGATGACAATGAAGATCGGAAAAGAGAGGAGTAAGACGACGACAGTGGCGCTGGAACTGTACTCGATGTGGGAGAATTTGAATTTTTGCTGAAGAACGATCATGACCATGAGAAATCCGGCTAGACCAAGAGAAACGTACAAGAACCTGTCCATAATAGAAAAAAAAATAACTTTAATTAATAATTAAAGTCAGTATAGTCAATAAATAATGTAAATGTAGATAATTTTGTAAAATTAATAATAAGTATATTAATAAATCTAAACAGTTTTTAATTTTCTAAGAAATTTTGGAATAAAAAAATAAAAAATCATACAAATCTCGTTGACTTGAGACTTGAGAGTCCGAGACAGCTCAGCAGATTAGGACATATATTTCATTTTCAACTAATAAATAAGAGACTCCAAATATCCATGTTCGGTCGGTACTTATTTTCTCTTTTGGTACTTTAATATATCTATTAAATATATATATATATACATATATAATGTATAGATATATGTATATGTATCTATATATGTATATATATGTATATCTATATTTCAATATTTAGAGCCATTACTTATGTTTGTATCTAAACATATATTGTTTTTTTTTTTTTACAAACAGATCGAGCAGAATAATATTGTTTCGAGTATGAGAAATTTCACGACAACATATGTATTTAATTTTGTAATTAACAATGCAAAGACTTTTTATTATTGTTTATTTTACTCGTGCTCTTGTTACCATAATTTAAATTTTATGATAATAATAGGAAGGTGTATCTATCTTTTTGTAGTCTATTATATTCCATTTTTCAACTGTGTAATAAAAAAATAGTAGAAAAAAAAAAAGTAAAAGATGAAAAAATAATTTGCCACGTATTAAACTATACTTAAATAATTAGGTGAAAGAAACATAGTTTTTGTCTATATTAAAAAAATATATATACATTTTTGTAGATAAGTTTTTAGGATAGTTTAATGTAGCGTTTCGGGATATTTCACTTTTATCCCTAAGTTTTAGATTTAATTTATGTTTTTTTTCCGTAAATTTCAATATTTAATTTTTATTAATATTCACTTTAAAACTTGTCGTCGATTTTCAATTATTGAATTTAAAAATAGTTATATGGTAAAAGTTTTGATTTATTTTTAAAATAAAGAGATATAAGTGAAAATCAATGGAAGTATAATTAAGTTCCTTCAAATAAATTAGTAGACTTTAATACCTCATACTAAAATTGAATATCTACTAAAAAAATCAATATTTAAAATGTAAATCACAAGGTTGTTATAAAGACTAAATTAGAATAAATTGATCAAACCAAGCTTCAAAGAAAATAAATTTTAACTTTTAATTTTTTAAAAAAACTTATTTTTGTTTTTTGAACTTAACTAAAATTTAACTACTAAGAATTTGAAGAGAAAAAGAAAAACAATTTTAAAAAACCAAACATGACCGTCGTAATTTGAACTCTATAAATAATAAAAATAAACTAAACTCAAAATTTAAATATTAAAATATAAGATTTTAAAATCCAAATCTCTACCTATAGTGTGTATGTATTGAAAAATAATTTTCTTCCAAAAAAATTAAATTTAAAGAAGGAAATCAGTGGAGTAAGTGACCTGTAAAAAACTGCGAGTTCATTAGGCCGATGTTGAACCTTCATAATCCGAATGGTCCTCAAGAACACCACCGAAATCACCGCCGGAAGCCAAGCAATAAGAAGAATCAACGATTTCGAATCATCTCCATAAATCGCATGATAAAATTGCGTCATAATTGCACCGCTTAATCCCACATATCCTTTCAAGATCCCTAAAACCGCTCCTCTTCTCGCCGGATAATTCTTCACACAAGTCACTAACGCCCCTGTATTCGCAAACGACGTCGAATTCGCCCCTAAGCAAATGTAAAGGCACATCAGCCACACCGCCGGCGCCGCCACTTTTTCCGTCACTGATAGCCAAATCATCAAGTATCCCACGAAATTCATCGCTGCTCCGATCGCTAGAACCACCCACGGCGGCGTGATTTCCGCGATTAGGCCCGCAATTAAGCCCACGTTTGTGCCTAGGTCTTTGAAGAAGCTAATTAGATTCAGAGTGCTCTGGTCGTAGCCGAGGACGGATTTTATGGCGCCTGAGTAAAGGCCGAACATGTACGGCGTTCCGGCGGTGGACATGATTAGGAATGAAGCGAATACCATGAACCAAGGTCCGGTTAGAACTTCGATGAAGAAGGAGGTTGTAATTGCTCTGAGCGAACGACGCCCTTTCTCCATTGATGAACTTCCGCCGCTGTTGCTGGCTGTGCCGCTCCCGGTAACCTCCATTTTAAAGGCTTTTCTATTTATTTTTTATAAATATATATATAATTTTTGGAGATTTTGTATGTGGAGATTTTGATTATTATTGTTACTTATGTGTTTATATAGAGATTAGTGTCTTTGAGAGTTGACTTCATTTTTACCCAATTTTGGTCTTTTAACGGCTAAGTGTGAATATAATACATATAAAACTATGGTGTATTTCGAGATGAACGGATAAAATTTGTGTGCATTTCGAATGCACTTATCCAAGTACTTTTCCATTTTTACATCACACAAAAATAAAATTAAAAATTATTTTTTTACAAAATAACTTTTGATCTTGTTTTTGTGTGTTTGATAGATGAATAACAAATAATCATTGTACTTTTTTGTGCACTACAAAATTTGATTAAACAATTTAATGAGATACACAAATACAGGTGACATTTAGAATGCACCTAAATAATTTTCATATAGTAAAAGTGTTTAGTACTATCGACCTTGATGATCGCTTCCCCACGTCCCACCTATTGATTTCCAATATACTTTACCATCTTTGGACTAAATTCAAGTTTATCCACTTTTAGAGAAAAAAAATAAAAATCAAAAGTTCAAATCTTCGAACAATTCTCATTTTATACACCTTACGTCTCGCTCTAATTTTCCATGTAATGATTTTTATTAAAATCTCTTGGTTTTCATGTACATACAGTTGTCTAATATAGTAGAATTTTCTCACCTTTTTTAACTACAAAAACAAAAATAAATAGAGTTGTCGATTAATTATCCATTAAAACGGGCCATATTATTGACATATGAGTTTCCATGCATATGTGACTTCGAAATTCTTAAATATTTTTCTTTAAGGTGATACTTTTATTATTTTAAATTAATTTTAAACAACTTAGGAACCATATCATTTATACTATAAAACAATAATAAATGATTGATATTATTATTATTATTATTATTATATATATATAGTAGAAGATATTGTATTGTTATGAATTATTATACCTTCGTTACCTGAAATTATGAGATATTTTTCAAGTCGTCGTGATATTGACATCATTGAAATGATAGACCATAACGTGGATAATTAATAATACAATAACAATATCCAATGGCCACTTCATTATATAATAGATTAATTTTATTGGAATTTGGATTATTATTATTATTTTAAAATATTTCAACAATAAAAATATTTAAGATTCCAACTTACCATCTTAACATAGAGTTAGATAAGTTAGGGGGAAAAGGATTATTTGACATTTCAACTTTGAAGTTTCAAATATTCTAAATTAAAGGGAAGGTTAATTATTCTCACTTTTCTGGTTGGTTTTCATCGTAATAAAGAAAAATATGAAAAGTAACCTTAGTTTAGCTAGCAAAAATTTAATTATTTCGATACATAAGACACGATATTACGATGCTTAACGAAATTGTAAGTTGGGGTGAGATTGGATTCTAGATCAAGTTTGTGGAAATTAAGATTTTCCAACTGGTTAATGACTCTGGTATGAAGATTTTGTTGTATCGTGTGAGTTTGTATTTTTAAAAAGAAAAGTAAAAAAGTAGTCGATTATTATCTTTCAAAAAAGAAAATTAATTAATAATATCTTTTTTTTTTTCACAGCTATTTTGTTTTTTATTTTATATTTTTTAAAATTACGTTTGTTTTGATATTTTTTTTTAGTACCACATCTGAATTTTAATTTTTAAAACTAAGGTCGAGTGGTCATTTCAAATTTTGTTTTTGATTATTTAAAATTAAGCATTTTCAAAAACTATATATCTTTTTAAATTTTCAAATTTTAACTTATTTTTAAGAACCTAAGTAAAAAAGTAGATTATAAAATAATAAATTTGGAGATAAAATTAGTGTTTAAAAACTTAATTTAAAAAAAAAAAAATTATCAAATAATTATCAAATGAAATGTAATTTTAAAAAAAACAGTTTTAACTTAGATTTTTTAAAAACGTTGTATAAAGATTATGAGTGTTTGGAATGAAAGGTAGGTTATTATAGTCTTTGAGTTATAATAAATTGTGTGTTACTATAGTCTATGTTTGGGGTGCAAAATACTATAGTCTGATATATTATCGTCTGTGTTCGGAGTGCAAAAGATCATGTCTATTTTTTTTTCACAATTATCTTTTGTCATACATATATTTAAAATACAAAAAATATATTTAAGTACATGAAATATCATTTTTGGAAAATATAGTTCAAATTATACATTCTATCAATTTATACAAACCAATTTATTACTACGTAGAAATTGATATGTGATTTTATTAAATCTTATTAATTATGTACTTCAATTAAAATATTTAATATTATATATAAATATATATATATATATTTAGATTTTACTAGAACCAATATCCCTATAGTAGCCGCGGTCTTTGACATAGCCATTTTGAGGATGAAACATTATTTTTAAACAAATAACCGAAGATAAATGATTTTAAAAAGATAACCTAAAAATAATAATAATTTTAAAGAAAACCTCCAAAAGAAAAAAATGAATGATAAAGTGTATTTAAAAAAATTATAATTAAACAATTAGCGTGTTTGAAATGTCTTAGAAAAATGTTTTTCAAAACTTTGTTTTTATTTAAATATTTTTTATAAAAACTTCTTAAAATAAAAACACAAATATATTTTTAAAACTTTTTTGAAAAATTATTTGTATATAAAAGCTTCTTTCGTCTGTACATATATTAAAAATATTTTTATTAAAAAAGTTCAACGTTGATCAGTGGTGATCGAAGGTTGGTTGGCACAGTCGTCGGAGTTGGGTGTCAGGAGTTCGCCGGTGGAGTCACCAAATGTAGTGGTCGGAGATTAGCCAACGACAATCACAAAAGATGGTGTCTGAAAGTTGGTCGACGAACTTCCTAATCCTTGAAACAAATACTCCTTAGTGTTGAATAATAATGAGGGCGGATGAGTTATTTTAAAGCCTAATCCAAATTCCCAACTAAAACGAAACATTGCTCCAAACAAGAAGTTGACTATTATAGCTCGTCCACTCCACTTCACTCTTACCCCAAATATATCCAAAGTATCTCAGAAACAAACTAGTTTAGAGACTAAAAAAACCAATTTTATTTGTAAACTTCAGTGGATTAAAAAAATTATAAAACTATACTCGACTCAACTAACATAAAATTTGTACCATGGTCGAGTTAATTAGAGTTCTCGGTGCCTAAGTTTTTGTTCATTAGATTTATTTTTTCCCAATTTTTTTAACACTGCTTTAAATTTCAATATTATTTTCAACACACTAATTAATTAATCACTGATAAAAATTATAATTTTAAATTTATTAAAAAGATCTAATATTATTTATTTTTTTATTTAATCATTTAATTTAATTTTTTACAAAACTAATGAAGCAAATTTCATCTATATATATATATTAATCATATTATATTATCATGCACTTCAAAACACAAACATCTATTTATTTAAATTTTTAAATTAAAAAAAATTAATATTCATATCCGTAAAATAAGGTTGTTTTTTCGCACCTATGTATAAAAAAAGTTTAAAATAAAAAATGACAAAATTTGACCAATTTCCTCAAATTTAATATTTTTTTCGACAGCTAATTTCACATAGAATTTCTCGCTATTTCTTATAAACAAAAGGGTTAATAAATAAAATAAAAACAAAAATTCATTGGAGGTTGTGGTCTCGCCAATTTGCCTAACACAATTATAAAATTTAATTAATTAATCAATTATGATTTGATTAGTGAATCAAGAAACATAGTCTTATTTTGATTTGATTTTATAAACAAGTTGAAGATTTTGATTGAGTGAAGCCACTGATTAGAGAAGATGTTACACGTGGACCAATAAATCATGACATTTCATCTTTTTTAATATTTGGCTAATAAAAACAAAAAGAAATAAATGCTAATAAAGTGTATTTGTTTATTAAATGTATGACATAAAGTCTATTAAATAACTATTTGATTAATTTATTTTAATTTTTTAGTTGATTGACCCATAAATTTCTTGTTTTATTATCTATTACCGACTTCGACAACTAAATTAAGTTTTAAAAATAAAAATAAAAGTTGTTAAAATTTTATTTTTGTTTTTAAAGTTTGCTAAAAATTCAATTTTATTAAAACATGATATAAAATTAAGAGGAAATATAATCACTTTTCCAAACCCCAAAATCAAAATGATTCATTTAGTAGCCATTTTGTTTTTTTGTTTTTTGGTTTTTAAAAATAAAGTCTATTTTCTCTCCGTTTCATATAATGATTTACATATTTTTAAGTACAAAGGTTTAACTCTTAACAAAAATCTAAAAACAAAATCAAAATTTTAAAAGCTATTTTTTTTTCAGTTTTCAAAATTTAGAAGAATTAAAAAAAAATATTGATAAAATCTAGATAAAAAAAAGAGTTAGTCGTAAAGTGTTTACAGGCTTAATCAACAAAAAAAAAAAACAAAAAACAAAACCAAAACCAAAAACAAAACAAAACAAAATGTTACCAAACTAAGCTGTGATTTTTTGTTTTCAGTTTTTTAAATTAATTTATTACCATCGTTTCATCTTTCACGAATAATACAATCAAATTCTTAGCTAACTTTTAACGAACAAAAACAAATTTTTAAAGCCAATCTAAAAAGTTAAAAACACTTCCTCCACTTCTAAATTTTTTGGCTCGTTACCATTTTTTTTCTTTCTACCAATTTTCAGAAATTCATACCAAAATTTTAAAACTATTTATTGTTTAAACTTGAAATTGGCTAATAATTCATGTGAAATATGCAATAATATAGAAAAGAAACATACTTAATTCTGAAAAATTAAAAATAAAAAACCAAATAATTTTCAAACAACCCTCATCATTATTTTGGTTTTATAAATAATAGATACCAAGCACTTAAAATTATTTTAAAAGATAAGAACTCGTAACCTTCCATTTCTTCACACCACGAGTTCCTAATCGTACAAAAAGTGCATGCATTCTCATCACTTTTCTAGCATGAATTCATAATCGTACAAAAAGTGCATGCATTCTCATCACTTTTCCAGCATGAATTCATAATCGTACAAAAAATGCATGCATTCTCATCACTTTCCCATTTATAAAATTGACGAATATCATAATTTTCCATTGACGAATATCATGATCTGTATTTATTATTTTATAAATGTAAAATCAAAATTGTCAACTCAAAATATTGGTATGGATGAACACAAATTACTATCTCAAATGGCAATGATTCAAAACATCGAAATTTTATAAACCAAAAGCACATTTGAGAGTGATTTTGAAGTAGTAAAAATTATTGTTGTCGTGTTCAAAATCATATAATAAGATGATTTTGAATAATGAAAGACAGTGTTTCAAATTAACTCTTGAACACTAAAAATTAACTCTTGAACACTAACAAAAGAGACTTTTTTTCACAATTTCAAACATTGTGTTTGAAAACGTATCACGTTAGTGAAAAACACTTTATAGCAAATTGATTTAATGTTGGTTTTTATATTCTTAAAAGTGCACACAAAATGCTTCTTGCGGTAGAACAATTTAAAAAGCGATTCTCATCCCAAATAAGCTTTGAAGTTTCTTTGTAAACTACTAAATATCTAACGAATGTTCCACCATGGATTAGGACGTCTAAACATATAATGTGGAAAAACCTTATCCTATTTTTATAAGTTAATCTTTCAAACTCCTTCGTCATTTTCTAAAATTTTAAATATGATTTTATATGTTTAAATTGTCATTATGAGTGATGACAATTTTAATTTTATTTACCAAAAACAACTCAAAGTTTGTCGACAAACAAACAATATATTTATTATGTATTAAGCATGACACTTCAACCATACTTATAATATCTACTACCAAAGATGGTTGATTGAAATTAAGGGAGAATTCCATCAATGTCTTGGAAAAAAAAATCAAACTAATGATATTTAAAAAATTCAAAAGTTTAAACCAACCGATCGACCAACGATCGATTTGTACTAGTTCATAATTGGCTTTGATTTGAACATTTACTAAACCAACCATACTCGGTTCAGTGACAATAAGTTCAAAAAACCAACTCCAATCGATCAATACTCACCCCTGAAGTCTAAAGTATATTCCACAATCCACATATTGTGTGTGTGTATATATATATTGTGAAGCATTTAGATGAAACACTAGTTCTATCATAAATTTCATTCGGAAAAAACTTCTGAGAAAATAAACATAGATTTCCAAAAAAAAAAAAAAAACAAAACAAAAAACAAAAACGTCAACAAATAGAACCAAAATTATTTACTAAAATCGATTCTATCATAAGAAGCATGTGAGGCAAGATAAGAGTCAACGGTTATCACAATACAGCAATGGTTTTCTCAATTGGCAGTCCAACATATTTGACAAAATGGCATCAAAGAATCAGCATCACTCTTTGGTCTACAAGTAACATTCAACAATATTTTTTTTTTCCACATAAGATAAGATCTTGAAATAATGAATTCAGAGATTCAAGAAAATGAAAGTTTGGTCAATTGTCTCTTGTCCCTAAGAAAAGAACAAAATAAAGTCAACAAGGGCAGCAGAGTAATTGACCACATTGAGAACTAAAATATCTGAGGTTGGAGGTAGGGTAAAACCTCCCGACAAACATTTGATACTTGTAAGTTGTACCATCCAAAATTTCTATTACTAAATATTTTCAAAAGCAATGGAGATTTGGAAGCCACAAAAAAAAAGGGTCAGAGGTTGCATAAAGACTGCCAGTTCATTGCAAGTGCACATCCTAGCTAGAATGATTTGCAAATGTTAACCAACAACTACAGATATACGTACATTTGAATTTTAATAGCGGTCGTAGGAAGATGGTCGTCCCACCGCCCTGCTTGGGCGATCATAAGGGCCTGTCCTATCTCTATAACTTCTGCCCTCATGACGGCCAGGACCTCCGCTACCATACCTATCACTGCCACTCCTAGGACCAATATCCCTATCGTAGCCGCGGTCTTTGACATAGCCATTTTGAGGATAACGATCACTAACATCATACCTATCACTACCAGCAAAGCGATCTCCAGCAGATGGGTACCTGCAGAGTTTGCATAGAATTGCCAAAACTTCAATAACATGTCAATCTAATCATACGACAAGTTGGAATGGGTGTTAACACATGTATATCACTATTGTAATTGTTATTAAAACAAAGAAAGAATGTAAAACAACCTGTCGTCGAAATAGCGGTCTCGACTTCCATACTTGTCGTCTCTACGATCCAAACGATCTCTATCACCATATCGCCCTCCATTATAACGGTCATCCACATAGCGGTCACGATCTCCTCCAAAACGATCCCCACGGCCATCACTATCAAATCGAGAACGTGATGAAAATGAACCTCTACCCCTACCACGTCCACCACCGGCTGAGGGACAGTCTCGTGCCCAATGCCCTGGGCGTCCACACTTGAAGCATTCATCTTGCCCCACAGATCTATCTCCTCCTCTCCCAAAACTAGCCCTACCACCAGATGAATAACCTCCTCCCCTGAAGCCTGGCTCACTATCATCACCCTCCATCTTAGGTTCAGCCTTATTTACTGAGATAATCCGCTCACCAAGCTCCTGGCCATGCATCTCTCTGATTGCATCATCCATCCCCCGACGGTCTGCAAAGGTAATAAAACCAAACCCACGAGGACGACCTGTATCTCGTTCTAACATGATCTACACATAAACATCAAGAGAGAAGCTCATCCAACGAATTTCCATTAATAAAGATGAATCAGTATTAAATTAGTTCACAGTACGTCCAACAGACTGACTGAAAATGTTTTATAGTTAATGCAGGGAATATAATTTGTGAAAACAATTAAAATTTAAGACAACTTACTTTTCCTTCCAAGCAAATCATTTAAAGAGAAATTAAATGATATACTTGGAAGGCTTTCGTTTTCCCTTCAAAGCCCTGCAATGTGTCCAACAACTTGAACCTTGTTACACAAGTTGCGTTCAAGAATTAAAACCTAATCATTAAAGAGCAACTTTGACCTCAATACCCACAACCTCTTCGGGTGCAAACTAGGAAATGTTCCATGGAAAAGTCAGGATCTTAAGCTCTTCAAGCTAAAAAGAACGTCCATTGAGATGATTACCCAAGACAACATTCCTACCGATCTGCTGAAATTACTCCACCACCATTGCACAGCCTTAATTAATTGTAGCATTCAGACGATATTCCATTTTTCATAACCCAGTCAGAAAAAAATTGTTTCTTATCCAAAAGATATAATAAAATAATAGCCCAGGCAAATAAATCAGTCACTCTAGAGTTCAGAACCCAGAACATGAAAAAATTGAGAAGAAAAAATCTTGGGGAGATATAATTTCTTGCCATAGTGTTTCTCGGCATCACGCCACCACCCAATTCAATACCATAGTAAGTACAACAACGCATTAAAAGCATTCCTCACCTGAAATGCAATTCTTAGCTTATTCATATAAACTGAGTTCCTCCTTTATAATTCACTGAACAACCGACATAGCAAAATCAAAATTCAGATTCTTCTGCATTCTGGTATCATTTCCATGATTTAATTCAATTTACAGCGAAGTCTGGTCATCTAAACAGAACAAGCTGGTGCTGACAACTAAAGGTAATTTCAAAACAATGTCTCACATTTTCTTGGGTGAACTAACTCTAAAATGTTTCAGCAATAGATTCCTTCCATAGCCAAGTACCCAAATAAATCCTGAATATACAGAAGCACTAGAAATCTAGAACTGTAAATTCTAATTTGGTTATAAGAAGTTCCCAATCTACAGAGAAAAGCCAAGCAGGAACTTTAGATGGCATGCAAACAGCAAGGCAGGTGATAATGTACTCCCCTTGAATGAATGTACTCACTATTTACACTGACAGAGCAAGAAAATAACCAAACTCTGTAGATGCATTAAGCAATAAAAATCAAGTTAATAACATGTCTTGAATGCTATTGAGGACAACTTTGCAAAATCTCTTACCAAGGAGGCCCGGTGTAAAAACTTATTCCTCTTTCTCTTTCTGTTACAAGGAAAAAACAAAGGATGAAAGAAAGAGATAGCTCTGAAAGTTCTTTCATTTCTTTTTTAAAAAAATATGAACCTTAAGAGTTTTAGAAGTATCTGCTTAACACAACTTATGCCCAAATCTAATCTCTGGATTGTCAGTGAAGTGAGGTGCACTAACAACAAATGGCAGCAAGATGACCAAGAGAATGCCACTCAGATACATCTCCATGAAATACAAGTGTTGCTTTCTCATATACTTTGATGAGTAGGAAACGACATCAACAAACCGTATGTTGGACACTAAAATTTTAGTTTTGGGAGAAAGGAGTCTTGATCAATTTTCGAAAATTGTGCCAAGTTTGGGTTCTCATCCCCAGAAGAAACACTTCACTAGATATCCTAAGAGAGGGCACCAAGTAACATTTCTGCAACATTACTGTGACAACGTTTTTCACACAAACTACCATCAGTTTCCAACCAATCTCTTCCAATGTAAGTACACTGATGGATAGGATTTCTTGTCTACTAACACCATTTCCTCAATTTTATGAAAGAATTCAGCAGAAAATGTACGAACAGATCCATGTATTCAGCTATAAGCTGACTCCCTGAACCATATTCTACATAACAAAAGATCAAAAGGATGGTAAGAAAAAGAAAGCCTGAAACAAACGATTTGCTATAATCTTGTAAGTACAACTGATCTGAATAATTCAGACTCATGTAGCTTATATAAATCAATACATCCTGAAATTTCATCCAACGTCTACGTGAATTTTTTTTTTTAATTATAAACAAATAAGTAACATAAGATTATAAACAAAATTCATAAAACTATAAAATTCAATTGGCATGCATTGTGGGGAAGGAAAACCCATAAACTGCAAGGAATGCCGTCAAATAATAGCAGGTCTCTTCATTGAATTTTTTTTTAAAAAAAAAAAAATCAAGGGGTTCACATCTTTAGTAGTCTTTGCTAAGAAAATATATTAACATCCTCATATTTTCTACCGCATGCACGTCGAAACATTTTCAGAATATTCCCCAGATTTCCTTCTCTCCATTATCATCTTAAGTGATGAACAAATACGAGGCGTAATATAACGGAGAAAAAAAAACCAAAGTTTACCTGAGTTTCGAGAATTTTGCCGAACCGATTGAAAGCGTTTTCGAGCTGACGCTCTGAGATGTTCCATGAGAGCCCTCCAACAAATATTCGATACTCGTCTTTCGCAGCCATTACCGTTTTCGGCTATCAATCAGATAAAATTCCTGCAGAAAACCGCAAACAGAATCGGAAACTGAATAAGACAAACTCAGAAAAAACATAGATAGAGCGTCTTCGTTGGATTCGACATGGTCAATTTCAAATCACAATTGAAGAGTTGCAAAGTAGAGAAGAATTAACACTCGCCTTTGTGACGTGCAGTGAAGCAATGAGGTCCGAAGGTTGAGGGTTTTTAGGGTCCAAAGTTTAAACCCTAGCGTCTAAGGTCCGTGGTCGAGTTATTCTGCCGTCCGTACTAAATTCAAAGTTTTTGAGCTCGGGCTTGGATTCTTGAGCTTGGGCTTCATCTTGGGCTTTACTCTTTTCTGGTGGTGGAAATGGGCTTTCTTTTGGACTTGTTCCAATGGATCATTTTTACACGATTTTGTGGTTGCGTTTTGAGACAATGAAAATATATCTAATTAGGGAAATTTGGTAAAATATTGTTATTTTGAAAACTATTTAGGAAAATATTGTAGTTTTCAAACAATTTAGAAAAATATAGTAAATTTCGAGGAGAGAGAAGGGCGAGGGTTGAACCCTTGCCCATTTTAGAGAGAAAAAAGGAAGGGACGAGTGTTGAAAACTTGCCCCTTTGTTATTATATAAATTAAAAAAAAAAGAAAAAAGAAAGGGGAAAGGGGAGTGAGGGGAAGTAACACTCGCCCTTTACTTTTTGTTTTTTTTTTATTTTAAATTTTATGTATTTATGTATATAGAAATTTAATAGTTTTTCTTTTTAAAAATCATTAAATTTTATTTTAAAATTATCTTTTTCTAAATAAAATCGATTTCTATCTATAAAAAAAATA
>JBBPDJ010000014.1:5955419-5984254 GCA_037974625.1 Cucumis cinereus
TGTATCTCTCCTTGGGCGAGTGCTGAACACAACACTCAAGGCATTTTAATTTTTTTTAATATGGCCGACAAAACAAAAAACTATTAAATTTATATATCATAAATACATAAAATTAAAAAAAAAAAAAAAAGCAAAAAGGAAAGGGCGAGTGTTACTCGCCCTTCCCCTCACTCCCATTTCCCCTTTCTTTTTTTTTTTAATTTATATAATAACAAAGGGGCGAGTTTAAACTCGCCCCTTCTTTTTCTCTCTCTCACATGGGCGAGGGTTCAACCCTCGCCCTTCTCCCTCCTCAAATCTACTATATTTCTCCAAATTGTTTGAAAACTACAACATTTTCCTAAATAGTTTTCAAAATAACAATATTTTACCAAATCTTCCATCTAATTATATAATTGTTTAAACTTTTCTATTATTTACACACAATAATGTTTCCACATTTTATGATGCTTTTATTATTATTATTATTTATTTTCGTTCATATTTGAAAAGCAATCACTTCTTCATTGAGACTACCTAAAGTATAGGTCAAGTATACCAAAAATTATAAATATACATCGCATATATCGTAATTTTTTTTGTCTACAAATATATTAAAAAATGTAAATATACATCACATACGTTTATATAAATTTCAAACATAGAATATTGTGTGTATCAAATATATATATATTCCATTTTCGTGGGAATTTTTTTTTTCAGATTTTGGAGAAACCATTTTTTTTTTACCTGGGTAGGTTTTTTTTTATAATTTATTTATAAAAAAAACTGTTTATTAGAACCTTTACAAAAACAGAGGTAACAAAGTAAATTAGATTATAGTTTTTTGTAAAAAAAATAACTTATGCGGCTGAAGTGGGTAGGGATTCGGAGAAAAGAGATATGAAAATTAGGGTTTTGATGGCAGCCATTTTTTGGGCGTTTTGTTTAAGAATAAATGTAAAAGTAGTAATTGATTGGAAATTTATGTATAAATAGAGAATTTTTAGTGCATTATGTGCAAAAAATATTATTTATTATTATTAACCAATGTGAGGTATTTAAGAAAAACACGACTTAATTGACATATTTATGTACTGAAAACCATAATTGTTGAAAATAAATAAATAAATCAATGGTTATATATATCTCGAGATCTCAATAATCTCCAACACATCTAAAGGTTAGTTATGTTCTTTATTTTTGTATTTAGATCAAGTGATTTGGGACCTCGTAGATAATGTAAATTCCTATGAACTAGGTAGCTAAAGTTTTATATTTGGGGCATAATGATTTTGGTTTTGTTTGATTTGGGTTTTATTTGATTCGGTATTTGAGGGTTGTTGATCAAGACAAATACCCTCACATTGTATTTTGAAACTTTATGTCATGAAAAATTGTGGTCGATGAACGTGTCTCCCAACTAGTTTATACTAAAGCCAAAGTGAGCTAAATACAACAAGAGCTAGATATTTATATTAAAATTATACCTAAATGGACACAAAAATGTTTAATATTGAGACTAAATACACCACCAAAGTGAGCTTAATTAGCTCGTACGTGACATGAACTATCATATTAGACGTGGCATGTTGAATTTTTTCATTCCACTATTGTGTTGTACTAAAAAAGATTAAAATTAAAAAAAGTAAAAATAAATCAATGTATATCAATATGAATTTGTAACTTAATACTTTAGAATCCAATGAAATAATTCTAAAAATTAAAATAGATACATACATATACATACATCAAAGCAAGAAAAAAACAAACCAAAATTAAAAAGAAAAAACCAAATTTTTTACGTAAACAAATCAATCAAATATCACATGAACAATCCTGAAAAGAAGATAAGAAATTCGACGCCAAACGAATTGACTCGGCTTCGCTTTGCCACTGATTTATGGTGGCCAGTGCCAAACCAACCGGGTTATTACACAACGACATTAAAGCTAAGAGGTCAAACTTAATAATATAGCTTTTTTCTAAATATACTAACAATTGGAGGTTGTAAAATTCAAACCTCTCACCTCTAAAATAGAAAGTTATATCAATTAACGTGATAATTTTTTTAATTATCATAAAATTATCTTCAATGAATTATAAAATATATTTGCATGGCCTTGTAGAATTTCAATGAAAAAAATTGCATTAGCTATAATTTTTTAGCTTAACTATTTTTTTTAGCTTTTTTCTTTTCTTTTTGTTTTTTCCCCTCAACTTTTCTTTATAAAATTGATTTTTTTATATAAAAAAATTTATTTCTGTTAAATGTTATGATAACTGAAAAATAATTTAAATATTAAAACATTATTGCGTGTTTATTTCCACTCGAAAATTAGAGTATAAGTTTAAAATATTGTAATATTAAAAATAATAATAATAAAATAAACGGATGATATGAGAAATAGCAAAATATGAGATTTCAAAATAACAAAATAAATTTCTAGATTATTAATTAACAAATACATCTACTGGAAAATAATCCAAATTAAGAAAGATTTCATAGAAAATAATTAAAAAAAAATCAAATAATTACCACTAAAAAAAATCTTGACAGGAAGAGCATTGACAGTGTATATTCATAAAGGAATCAAATCTTATTATTATGTTTTTTTTTTTTTTCAAAATAAAAAACCTGAAAAATGCTATAATAATGTAGGTTCCAAAATTGAATCAAATCACATAAATAATCCCAATAGAACAAAGATCGATCCAATGCCAAATGACGTCCCTCGGCTTCGATTCGTCGCCGACGTACAATTACTGTTATGGTTTTGGGTTTGATTCATTGCCAATGTACAGTTACGTTTATGGCCTCGACTACGACCGATAGGTAAAGGTAGAGGTAAAGGTCGAGTTCGCTTTTTGCTGGAAGCATTCCTATTCTCTTTTGGAGAGGGCTTCTCATTGTTCTTTGCAATCGGATGAGCCATTGTCTGGAGGAGGATGTCTCGGCGAAGTGTTTCACGACGATCAACCATGGAGCTGCCTACGAATTTGAATAACAAGAGAAGAATAATAAGAACTATTGAAAGTAGGGATTTAGTGGAAGCCATCTGAGATATGAAGGAGAATGAATGATTAATTGAGTGACAATGAAAAATTATGAAACAACGTGACCCTTTTTATAATTAATTATGAATCTAAATAAGACTAGGAAAGTTCAATCTAAATCTAAATTGGAATAGGAAATAATATAATCTAGATTAAATAATTTATTAATTTAAATTTTCTTAACCTTCGTAAAATTAACATAAGGCAATTAAAAAAAAGAGTTAAGATTTTACTAATAGATATAATTCGGAATTTTTTTATTTTTAACTTAAAAAAAGCATTCACAATACAAAATTAATGTATATTAGTCTGTAAATACTACTTTCATCTCTAATGGTATCAATTGTTTAAGAAATTAAACCAAAATTTAAAAACTAAAAAAGTAGCTTTTTAAATGTTGTTTTTGTTTTTAGAATTTGATTAAGAATTCAACCATTGTATTTAAGAAATATGCAGCAAGATAACGAAAGAAAAAAAACTTAAGTTTAAAAAACAAACAAAAGAAAAATGAAAAGAAATAACGAGATCTTAAGACCCTATTTGGTCCGTGATTCATTTCGTTTTTATGTTTTCAAAAACAGAAAATAGAAAGAAAATAATTAAAACGGGTTTGATATACATATTTTTAAAAACGATCTCTAAAAATAATACTTTCATTTTCGAAAACAATAAATTATAATAAAAATAGATGGTTTCTTAAAAATAAATAAATAAAGATGGGGTTAATAAATATTAAATAAGTGTATAATAATTAATAAGGATTGCGGTCAATAATCAAATATTTATTATTATTATTATTATTTCAAAAAATTATTTTTGTTTTTTGGGGTTTGACTAATAATTCAAATATTGTATTTAAAAAATATGCAAATCATCATAAAACATAAAAGGCAAATAGACTTAATTTTAAAAAACAAAAACTTAAAACTAGATGGTTACCAAACTGAGTCTTATTATTGTACTTTTAAAATACACATTTTAATCTCTATACTTTAAAAATAATCATTTTCATCGCTATTTGAGTGTTTTCAAAACTTCAATATAAATTCTATAACTTAGAACAAATTAAAAGCTAGGTAATAATTAATATCTTAATGAACTATCAAAATTGTAAGTTTGTTAACTTCAATTATAAGTTTTACATGATATTTAACGAACAAAATTTAGAGTAGGATATAAATAGATACATTATATTCACCAAAAGTCATGATTTAGATTGATACAATAATTAGTTTATAATTAAGTATAAAGTAATATTTGTCGGATCAAAATTACAATATTTTCTATAATTTTAAAAATAAAGCAATCACTCAATATTTTCACACTCACCTGTCGTAGGGATATTTTATTAACAACGCAAGAATATTTCAACCCTACCCGCCGCCGTCGTCTATAGTCAAGTGCAGCCCAATCGAAATTCATTAATCTTTCCCAACATCATTAATTCTTATACTGTAAATAATAATGTCATACGTTATGCTTATTTTCTTCACGTGTAAATAATATCTCAAATCAAATAAAATGCCTTCAATCGTCAAATCTTTAATCTCCATATCTCTTCTAGCTCTTATTTTGCTCTCTCGATCTCGATCTACTTTTGCTGCCAATCACGACATGGCTCCTAGTTCTCTTATCGGGATGTTTCAGATGACGGAACATCAACAAGTTGTATTGAATTTGTTTAATTTTAGTCCCTATACTTTTAGACCATATATTATTTTAGACTTAACCAATAGGTCTAAGGTTAAAATACTACTTTGATCGATGTACTTTACTTTTATTTTTGTTTAATTTTAGTCCATGTACTTTTAAATGTTCAACTTTAGTTATTATACTTTTAGTAAATCTTAAATTTAGTCACTTGAAATTAAATTTTATTGAAAGTGATTATAATCATAATAATTTTCACGCATACAAACACAATATGTAAATATATTTTTTTTAAAATTTATGTGAAAATGCTAATAAAAAATAAGAAGTAATTAAAAAAATTTAGGATAAACTAGTAGTAATAAGGACTAAATTGAAGATTTATTGAAATTTTAGAGACTAAAAATTAGGCATTTGAAAGTATAAAAACTAAAATCAAATAAATTCTAAACTATAAGGACCGAATTGATATTTTACAATACATTCAAATCGATTTAATTCCACTTAAATTAATTTTGGGTGAAACCTATAAAATAACATATTTCATACAATTTTCTAAAAAAAGAAAAAAAAAAAGAGAAAAAACAGAACCCATTGTCTACAATTTTTATTCATTTTGGTTGGATTAATAGAGTTTTTTTTTTTTTTTTAATAATGAGTTTTACTCTTTTTAATACCGTTATATGTATTTTAATAAATGTTATGTTTGGGATTCTAATTTTTGCAAACGATTTGATGATTGGTTTTAGAAATTAATTAAATAAACTATCTTTAATGAATTTGAAAAATCCGTTAATGAAATAGCTGTTATATCAATATTGACAGCTGTTCCAGGTCAAAGTCCAAGATCTTCAAATAGACGTTTGGGGCTATTTCTCAGTCCGAAATGTAACCGTCTTCCTCACTCTCACTCTCCATCAACGCCGACCTTTCTCTTCTTCCCTTTTCCGGTGGCGTTGTCTCTTCCTCACTCACACTCTCCATCAACGCCGGCCATTCTCTTCTTCCCTTTTGCTATGGCGTTGTCTCTTCCTCACTCTATCTCTCCATCAACGCCGGCCATTCTCTTCTTCCCTTTTTCGGTTTCCACTTTAGACCGTTTTTTCTCCTCTTCCGTTTTAGGGTTTCATTCGAGAACTTACATCTTTCACCGTCTCTCTAATTATTCGAAACCTATTTTTCAAATATACTACGTACTGAGAGAAGAAGAGCACGGGGATGGCGATACCTTGTGGATTGATAACAAAGCAACTGCATGCTCTCGATAACAAAAACTGGTATGGTTTTAACCCTAACGCTGTGACTTCAATTTAAGTTTTAAGATTTATAATTGGAGCCTGAAACCTTGCTGCGGGAGATTCAAGGACTTTTCTTAGACTTTCTTACCCTCCAATACTTTTGAAAAACATACTCGTGTATGTACTCTGTTTCGTATCCTTTACCTGCTAACTCTTTAAAACTTTTTTTTTTTAATCCATGAACTTTTTAAACCCTAAATCCATAGGGTTTTTTGATTGGGGGTTTAAGATTTGGGTTAGTTAAAAATGGTTGATATCTTAGAATGGAAGACTAAGATTGTATTGTAGCTTTAGCATCTAAACTCTGTTTATTGGAGGAGGGTTTATGCAGCATTTGACAACAAGTTCTTTTGATTTTTAGATTTTATAATATAATTTTTCAGTATTTGCTTGTCTTTCAAAATTAGTATCTCCATGTACCTTACATTTTTCTACTGACATTTTCTTTATTTTACCTTTTCTTTTAAAAATAGGAGAAATGATTTGGTCAGCTGAAGATGTCTAGAAAACTGAAATTACATCATGAGCCACCACACCATATGTGCGCCTAGTGCTAACTGCAATTACATTTTTGTGGTCTTGATGAGGTAAGGTTAGGTTCCTATAATTAATTTTTTTTGGTATCGTTCTTTTTTCTTTTTGTTTAGAGTCTTAAGACTTGTGTCTGTCTTCTGCAACTATCATCAGCATTACTTCACCAACTTCCCCCTCTCTGCTTTGCTCTCTTTCCTAAATACTTCAAACATCATATTCATCAATGGCGTGCTTGGAGATTTGTAATGAGGTTTGTGCCAAATGAAATAAGCTTCTTTGTCCTACATCTTTCTTTTGAGTTTTAAATATGAAGAAGAAGATGATGATATCATGTTTTTGTTTTGGAAGTAATTGATTATAATGAATGCAACTTGATAGAGGTTCACAAGTAAGGAATGAAATTATGACTTAAATGAAATGAAGTCTTTTGACTTAGATAGTAGGATTATTTTCTTTATTGAAAACCCAAGATTTGATTGAGATCAAATGAAGGAATACACGAGAACACACACATAAGAATTACCCTAAGAGGAGCCAAATTCACCTAAAAAGAGGCTCCAACTCCAACAAAACAAAACAAGACCTAAGAATAATGGGCAATCATTTGGTTCGTCGAGTTAATGGTTGCACATGTAACAAAGAAAAAAGATTAGTTAAGGATACTTGAATTTTGGATTAAAGTTATGAGTTTGGATTTTAGTTTTTTGATTGGAGAGTTCTTGTCATTTTTTGGATGAAAGATTAGCAAAGTAGATGAAGTGTTAAGATAACGCACATAGAATACTTTTGGAATTATCAATGATTTTCCATGGAGATTGATATGACAAGATAAAATTAGAGATTATGTACCGGGAAAAGAAAATGAAAATTGCCTTTGGACACTAAGTTTATTCAAATTGGAGATCTATTGGTATATGATTTTGAGTTTTATAAGTTTTTGGACAATTGGTGGACAAACTCACAAATCAAAAAGGAGTAATTGGAGTGGTGTTGAAAAGAGGTTTGGAAGAATTCTAGATAAAGGAAGCACAAGAATAAAAGGTCTTTGGGTAACTGGTGCTAGAGAGAAGTTACATTGTAATGGACATAAGCTAGATAATAAACAACCTTTGGATCTGTTCGGTTTAGTGGTAATGTATGTGAGGAGGAAAGTATGTTGGGACAAGAGAATTTTTTATTTTCATTAAGGAGTTGTTAAATTTTCATTGTTGACTCGATTTTGCTTGGGAACAATTTCGGTATTGGATATTCATTGGTATATGATTTTTTACCCCTTAATGTTTCTAGATAATTGGTGAAGAAACTCATATGTCTAAACGGAAGAAATTGGAGGGGCAATAAGGAGAAGGGGTTGGAGAGAATTTTAAATAATGGAAGCACTCGAATAAAAGATATTTGGATAATTGGCACTAAGAAAAGTGGGCTTTATTGGTATACAAGTTTGGACATGTGAATACTTTGGATATGTTAAGTGGTTATGATAATTTTGGAATAATGGGTGTATTGGATTAAAGAACTTTTAAGTTTTGTGTGAAAAAAAGAAAAACATCCATTTGGTTTTGGGTAGTTGAATTTTTTATTGGGACACACAGTTATTTCAAATTTGTTGGTATGGCTTTGAGGATCTACAAGATTTTGGATAATTTTTGAAGAAACTCACTAGTTTAAATGAAGTAATGGGAAGAGAATTTTGAATTTAAGGGTGAGATTGAATTACATATTGAAACTAATATATTGAAGAAAGAAGGAAAATAAGTTTGGATAGCTTAATTTTGGATTAAAGTGAGGTTATACACCCCTTCAGTTTTTTTGTAGTTGAATTTTTATCTCGACACAAAGTTAATTCAAGATGTCGATTTCTTGTCTAGTTCCGAGCTTAACAAGATTTGGAAAATTTTTGGACAAGCTCTATTTTTTAAACGAGCTAATCGGAGAAGAATTTTGGATTTGAGTGTTTGTTTAGATTACATACCAAAAGTATGTATTGAAGGAAAAAAGAATGTAAGTTAGGATTAGAGAATTTGATATTAAAGTATGAGATATAATAAGAAAAAGAGGACATGTTCGAAGATTATGTGGAAAAGATAAAACATTCATTCCGTCTTTGTTAGTTGGGTTTTTATTTGGATACAAAGTTAGTTCAAAATGTAGGTATGTTGGTATGGTTTGAAGGTTTTAAATGTTTTTGACAGTTTCGAGAGAACGTCATGAGTTTAAACGAAGTAAAAGCAAAGAATTTTGGATTAAAGTGGGGGATTGGATAAGATAACTTTCAACGTTTGTGTGGAAAAGGAAAAACGTTCATTCATTTTTTGGTGGTTGAGTTTTTGTTTGTACTCAAGTTAATTAAAGATGGAGATATGTTGGTATAGTTTTTAGGCTTATAAGTTTTTTGATTATTTCGGAGAACCTCACAAGTTTAATCGAAGTAATGGGTGAAGAATTTTAGATTGAAGTGGGAGATTGGATTTCATACCAAAAGTTATGATTAAAAAATCTTTTATAAGAAAATTTTATATCGAATGAAGAGAAAAAAAAAAGCTAATTAGGATTTAAGAATTTTGGATCAATGTGTGAGTTTGGATAGATGGCTTTTAACATTTGTGTGGAAAAGGAAAAAACATCTACTTCGCTTTTGGTGGTTGAGTTTTTATTTGGACACAGTTAATTTAAGTTGGTGATTTGTTGGTATGGTTTTGTCGAGTTGACAAGAAGTTTTGGAAATTTATGGAGAAACTTACAAATTTAAACGAGGAAGTGAGTGAAGAATTTTGGATTAAAATTTGAGATTCAATTACATACTAAAAATTATGTATGATGAAGTAAGTAAATTAGGATAAGGGAATTTGAAATTAAAGAATGAGATTTGATAGAAGGACTTCCGAGGATTGTATGAAAAGGATAAAACATCCATTATGTTTTTTGGTAGTTGAGTTTTATTTGGATGCAAAGTTAATTCAAAATTTAGATATGTTGGAATGGTTTCGAGTCTATTTTTTTTTTATAATTTTGAGAGAACCTTATAAGTTTAAACGAAGTAATGTCTGGAGAATTTTGAATTCATGTTGGACATTGGATTGCATACTAAACGTTATGATAAGAGAATTTGGATAAGAGAATTTGGATAAGAGAATATTATATCGAAGGAATATGGAAAATAAGCTTGAAAGAATTTAAGAATTTTTTATAAAAGTGTGAGATTAAATAAGATAACTTTCTAGATTTGATAATTTCAGAAGAACCTCACAAGTTTAAACAAATTAATGAGTGGAGAATTTTGGATTCAAGTGTGAGATTGAATTGCATACTAAAAGTTATGATAAAAATATTTTGGATAAAAGAATTTTTTTATTGAAGGAAGAGAGAAAATAAGTATGAGATTAAATATTTTGGATTAAAATATTTTGGATTAAAGTATGAGATTAAATAATACAACTTTCTAGATTTTTGCGGAAATGGAAAGAATATCTGTTTGTTTTTTGGTGGTTGAGTTCTTTTTTGGTCACAATGTTAATTCAAGATGAAAATTTGTTGGTATGGTTTCAAACGAGGTTAAGAAGACGTTTTAAAAATTTATGGAGAATCTCACAAATTTAAATGAGGTAATGGGATTAGAATTTTGGATTACAGTTTGAGATTCGATTACTTACCAAAAATTATGTATAAAAGGAAAAAACAAGTAATTTAGGATAAAAGAATTTAAAATTAAAGTTGAAGTATGAGATTTGATAAGATAACTTTCTAGGATTGTGTGGAAAATATAAAACATCCGTTCTATTTTTTGTTAGTTTTGTTTTTATTTGGATACACAATTAGTTCAAAATGTAGATGTTTGGTATAATTTTTAGGTTTATATGTTTTTTATTATTTCGAAAAACTTCACAAATTGAAACGAAGTAACCAGTGGATAATTTTGGATAAAAGAGGGAGATTTGCATACTAAAAGTTATGACTGAAATTTTGGATAAGAAAATTTTATAACGAAGAATAAAAAAAATAAGTTAGGATTCAAGTGGGACAACCTCACAAGTGTTAACGAAGATATGGGTAAAGAATTTTGGATTCAAGTGAGAGATTTGATTGCATACCAAAAGTTATGATTAGAGAATTTTTAATAAGAGAACTTTATATCAAAAGAAGGAGAAAATAAGCTAGTTAGGTGTAACGCTCCAGGCCCTAATTCGAAATCTGGATTCGACAACTGACGGTCTCGACATTCCTCTACGCCCCTTGTGACCTCAAAACATCATCATTACGTGTGTTAAAAACTTATTAGAGTGAAAGTTGCCTCTACAAACCAACACAGCTCTTTCCAACATGTTTGCGCTCACTCACATGCATTATAGGAAAATTTCTAAGAGGTCACCCAATTGTGCACGTTTAATTTTGGAGTTTCTATGATTGAGTCATTGAAAAAGAAGGTGCACATTGTTTTTCGGTAGCTTAATCATAAGAACTCTAAAGTTTAACATGTTTAACTTGAAACAATTTTATGTTGGAGATTTATTGATATATAATTTTGAGTTTTATAAGTTTTTGGACAATTGGTGGACAAACTCACAAATCAAAAAGGAGTAATTGGAGTGATGATGAAAAGAGGTTTGGAATAATTCTAGATAAAGGAAGCACAAGAATAAAAGGTCTTGGGGTAGCTGGTGCTAGAGAGAAGTTGCATTATAATGGACATAAGGTAGATTTTCATTAAGGAATCGTTAAATTTCCTAGATATATGTTGGTATATGGTTTTAGATTTTCATTAAGGAATCGTTAAATTTTAATTGTTGGCTTGATTTTGCTAGGAAACAAAATTTCGGTATTGGATATTCGTTGGTATATGGTTTTTTTTCCCTACATGTTCCTAGATAATTGGTGAAGAAACTCATATGTTTAAACGAAAGAAATTGGAGGGGCTATAAAGAAAAGGGTTGGAGAGAATTTTAAATAATGGAAGCACTCGAATAAAAGTTATTTTGATAATTGACGCTAAGGAAAGTGGGCTTTATTGGTATACAAGTTTGGACATATGAATACTTTGGATATGTTAAGTGGTTATGTATGCAAGGATAAAAGAAAATACGTTTGGATATAATAAGTTTGGAATAATGGGTGGATTGGATTAAAGAACATTCAAGTTTTGTATACAAAAAAGAAAAACATGTATTTGGTTTTGGGTAGTTGGACTTTTTATTTGGACACAAAGTTATTTAAAATTTGTTGGTATGACTTTGAGGATCTACAAGATTTTGGATAGTTTTTGGAGAAACTCACTAGTTTAAATGAAGTAATGAGAGGAGAATTTTGAATTTAAGTGTGAGATTGAATTACGTATCGAAAATAATATATTGAAGGAAGAAAAATAAGCTTGGATAACTTAATTTTGAATTAAAGTGTGAGATTGCATATGATAACTTTTAAGGATTTTATGGAAAAGGTTAAACATCCATTCAGTTTTTTTGTAGTTGAATTTTTATTTCGACACAAAGTTAATTCAAGATGTCGATTTCTTGTCTAGTTTCGAGCTTAACAAGATTTGAAATTTTTTTGGACAAACTCTATTTTTAAACGAGCTAATGGGATGAGAATTTTGGATTTGCATGTTTGTTTGGATTACATTTCAAAAGTTATGTATGAAGGAAAAAAGAAAATAAGTTAGGATAAGAGAATTTGGTATTAAAGTATGAGATATATAATAAGAAAAAGAGGACGTCTTCGAAGATTATGTGGAAAAGATAAAACTTCCATTATGTAGGTATGTGGGTAAGGTTTGACGGATTTTAAATGTTTTTGACAGTTTTGGGAGAACGTCATGAGTTGAAATGAAGTAAAGACGGAATTTTGGATTAAAGTGGGCGATTGGATAAGATAACTTTCAACATTTGTGTGGAAAAGGAAAAATGTTCATTCGTTTTTTGGTGGTTGTGTTTTTATTTGTACTAAAGTTAATTAAAGATAGAGATTTGTTGGTATAGTTTTTAGGCTTATAAGTTTTTTGATTATTTCGGAGAAACTCACAAGTTTAAACGAAGTCATGGGTTGATAATCTTGTATTCAAGTGAGAGATTTGCATACCAAAAGTTATGACTAGGGAATTTTGGATAAGAGAATTTTATAAGGAAAGAAGAAAGAAATAAACTAGTTAGGATTTAAGAATTTTGGATTAAAGGGTCCGATTGTATAAGATACCTTTCAAGGTTTGATAGTTTCGGTAGAACATACAAGTTTAATCAAAGTAATAGGAGAATTTTGGATAAGAGAATTTTCTAAGGAAGGAAGAAAGAAATAAGCTAGTTAGTATTTAAGAATTTTGGATTAAAGGGTTCGATTGTATAAGATATCTTTCAAGGTTTGATAATTTCGGTAGAACGTACAAGTTTAATTGAAGTAATGGGTAGAGAATTTTGGATAAGAGAATTTTATAAGGAAGGAAGAAGGAAATAAGCTAGTTAGTATTTAAGATTGAATTGCATACCAAAAGTTATGATTAAAGAATTTTTTATAAGAGAATTTTATATTGAAAGAAGAGAGAAAAAACTAATTAGGATTTAAGGATTTTGGATCAATATGTAAGTTTGGATAAGAATGATGGCTTTCAACGTTTGTGTGGAAAAGAAAAAAACATCTACTTCGCTTTTGGTGGTTGGGTTTTTATTTGGACACAAAGTTAATTTAAGATGGTGATTTGTTGGTATGGTTTTGTCGAGGTTGACAAGAAGTTTTGAAAATTTATGGAGAAGCTTACAAATTTAAACGAGTTAGTGAGATGAGAATTTTGGAATTAAGTTTGAGATTCAATTGCATACTAAAATTTATGTATGATGAAGGAAGTAAGTTAGGATAAGAGAATTTGGAATTAAAGAATGAGATTTGATAGGAGGACTTTCGAGGATTGTATGGAAAAGATAAAACATCCATTATGTTTTTTGGTAGTTGAGTTTTATTTGGATGCAAAGTTAGTTCAAAATGTAATGTGTGGAGAAGTTTGGATTCATGTTGGACATTGGATTGCATACTAAACGTTATGATAAGAGAAATTGGATAAGATAACTTTCTAGATTTGATAATTTTAGAAGAACCTCACAAGTTTAAACAAAGTAATGAGTGGAGTATTTTGGATTCAAGTGTGAAATTGAATTGCATACTAAAAGTTATTGAAGGAAGAGAGAAAATAAGTTAGTTAGGATTTAGGAATTTTGGATTAAAGTATGAGATTTTGTAAGATAACTTTCAAGGTTTGATAATTTCGATAGAACCTCACAAGTTTAATCGAAGGGAGAATTTTGGATTGAAATGGGAGATTGGAATGCATTCCAAAAGTTATGATTAAAGAATTGTTGAAAAGAGAATTTTATATCGAAGGAAGAGAGAAAATAAACTAGTTAGGATTTAAGAATTTTGGATCAATGTGTGAGTTTGGATAAGACAAACTTTTAACGTTTGTGTGGAAAAGGGAAAACATCCATTTAGTTTTTGGTGGTTGGGTGATTTTTATTTGTACTCAAAGTTAATTCAAGATTGAGATTTACCAGTTTGGTTTCAATTGAGGTTAATTAAGAAGAAGTTTAGAGCATTTCTGAAGAAGCATACAAATTTAAACGAGGTAATGAGAGAGAATATTGGATTAACGTTTGAGATTCGATTACATACCAAAAATTATGTATAGAAGGAAGAAGGACGTAAGTTAGAATAATTGAATTTGGAATTAAAGAATGATATTTGATAAGAGAGGACTTTCGAGGATTGTGTGTAAAAGATAAAGCATCCATTATGTGTAATAAATTTTGGTTTCATGTAGGAGATTGGATTGCATACTAAATGTTATGATAAAAAATTTTGGATTATAGAATATTGTATCGAAGGAAGAGGGAATATAAGCTTGTTATGATTTAGGAATTTTTTATTAAAGTATGAAGTTGAATAAGATAACTTTCTAGATTTTTGCAAAAATGGAAAGAACATCCGTTCGTTTTTTGGTGGTTGGGTTCTTATTTGGTCACAATGTTAATTCAAGATGGAGATTTGTTGGTATGGTTTCAATCAAGGTTAAGAAGTTTTCAAAATTTATGGAGAAGCTCACAAATTTAAATGAGGTAATGAGATTAGAATTTTGGATTACAGTCTGAGATTCGATTACATACCAAAAGTTACGTATAAAAGGAAGAAGGAAGTAATTTAGGATAAAAGAATTTGGAATTAAAGTTGAAGTAGATTTGATAAGAGAATTTTCTAGGATTGTGTGGAAAATATAAAACATCCTTTCTGTTTTTTGTTAGTTTTGTTTTTATTTGGATACACAGTTAGTTCAAAATGTAGATGTCTGATATAATTTTAGGTTTATATGTTTTTTATTATTTCAGAGAACCTCACAACTTGAAACGAAGTAATCGGTGGATAATTTGGGATTGAAGAGGGAGATTTGCATACTAAAAGTTAGGACTAAGGAATTTTGGATAAGAAAATTGTATAACGAAGAAGAAAGAAAATAAGTTGGGATTCAAGTGGGACAACCTCACAAGTGTTAACGAAGAAATGAGTGAAAAATTTTGGATTCAAGTGTGAGATTTGATTGCATACCAAAAGTTATGATTAAAGAATTTTTAATAAGAGAACTTTATATCAAAGGAAGAGAAAAAATAAGCTAGTTAGGTATAACGCACCAGGCCCTAGATTCGAAATTTGGATTCGGAAACTGACGCTCTCGACTTTCCTCTACGCCCCTTGTGATCTCGTAACATCATCATTACGTGTGTTAAAGACTTATTAGAGTGAAAGTTGCCTTTACAAACCAACATAACTCATTTCAACATATTTTGCGCCCACTCACATGCATTCAAGAAAAATTTCCAAGAGGTCAACAAACATAGAATTGTTCTAAGTTATGTACGTTTAATTTTGGAGTTCCTATGATTGAGCCACTGAAAAAGAAGGTGCACATTGTTTTTCGGTAGCTTAATCATAGGAACTCTAAAGTTGAACATGTTTAACTTGAAACAATTTTATGTTGGGTGACCTCTAGGAAAATTTTTCATAGGTGGCATGTGAGTGTGAGGACAAAGTATGTTGAAAGGACACGTGTTGGTTTGTGGCGACAACATTCATCCTAATAAGCCTTGAAGACAAGAAAGGATGACATTGTCAGGTGGCAGGGGACACATTGAAATGTCAGGGCAGTCAGTTGTCAAATCCTGATTCTGAATCCTAGGCCTTGGGCATTACATTAGGATTTAAGAATTTTGGATGAATGTGTGAGTTTGGATAAGATAACTTTCTTCAACGTTTGTGAGTAAAAGAAAAAACATTCATTCATTTTTTGGTGGTTTAGTTTTTATTTGTACTCAAGTTTATTCAAGATGAAGATTTTTCGATTTGGTTTCGATTGAGGTTAACAAGTATTGAAAATTTCTAGAGAAGCTTACAAATTTAAACAAGGTAATGGAGAGAATATTAGATTAAAATTTGATATTCAATTACATACTAAAAATTATGTATACAAGGAAGAAGGAAGTAAGTTAGGATAAGAGTATTTTGAATTAAAGAATGAGATTTGATAGGAAGATTTTCGAGGATTGTGTGGAAAAACATCCATTATGGTTTTTGGTAGTTGAGTTTTTATTTGAATACAAAGTTAGTTCAAAATGTAGTTATGTTGGAATGATTTCGAGTCTTATAAGTTTTTTGATAATTTCGAGAGAACCTCACAAGTTTAAACGAAGTAGTGTGTGAAGTATTTAAGATTCATGTGGGAGATTGGATTGCATACTAAACGTTATGATAAAAGAATATTATATCGAATGAAAAGAGAAAATAAGCTTGTTCGGATTTATGAATTTTTGAGAATTTTTTATTATAGTGTGAAATTGGATAAGATAACTTTCTAGATTTGATTATTTTGTTATAAGCTCACGAGTTTAAACAAAGTAATGGGTGAAGAATTTTGGATTCAAGTGTGAGATTGAATTGCTTGTTAAAAGTTATAATAAGAGAATTTTGGATAAGCGAATTTTGTATCGAAGGAAGGGAGACAATAAGCTAATTATGATTTAAGAATTTTGGATTATTAAATATTATATCGTAGGAAGAGGGAATATAAGCTTGTTAGGGTTTAAGAATTTTGGATTAAAGTGTGAGATTAGATAAGATAACTTTCTAGATTTGTGTGGAAATGATAAAATCTAGATGCTTAGGGAAAAAACATCCGTTTATTTTTTGGTGGTTGGGTTCTTATTTGGACACAAGGTTTATTCAAGATGAAGATTTGTTGGTATGGTTTCAATCGAGGTTAACAAGAAGTTTCAAAAATTTATGGAGAAGCTCACAAATTTGAATGAGGTAATGTGATGAGAATTTTGGATTACAGATTGAGATCGATTACATACGAAAAGTTATGTATAGAAGGAAGAAGGAAGTATTAATGTTAAAGTACGAGATTTGATAAGAGGAATTTCTAGTATTGTGTTGAAAATATAAAACATTCCTTATGTCTTTTGGTAGTTTTATTTTTATTTGGATAAAAAATTAGTTCAAAGTGTAGATATCTTGGTATAATTTTTAGGCTTATAAGTTTTTTGATTATTTCGGAGAACCTCACAAATTGAGACGAAGTAATCGGTGGATAATTTTGGATTGAAGAGGGAGATCTGCGTACTAAAAGTTATGACTAGGGAATTTCGGATAAGAGAATTTTATATTGAAGGAAGAAAGAAAATAAGTAAGTTAGGATTCAAGAATTTTGGATTAAACTTTGAGATTATATATGATAAACTTTCAATGTTTGGGTGGAAAGGGAAAAACATCCCCTTCGTGTTTTGGTGGGTGGGTTTTTATTTGGACACAAAGTTAAATGAAGAGGAAGATTTGTTGTTATGGTTTTGATCGAGGTTAACAAGAAGTTTTGAATATTTTTGGAGAAGCTCACAAATTTGAACGAGCTAATGGGAGGATAATTTTGGATTGAAGTTTGAGATTCCATTACATAACAAAAGTTATGTATAGAAACGAAGAAGGAAGTAAGTTAGGATAAGAGAACTTTGAATTAAAATATGAGATTTGACTGAGGACTTTCTAGGGTTGTGTGGAAAAGATAAAATGTTCATTTTGGTTGTTGATAGTTGGGTTTTTATTTGGATACAAAGTTAGTACAAAATATATATATGTTGGTAGGTTTCAAGGCTTATAAGTTTTTTGATAATTTTGGAAGAACCTCACAAGTTTAAACGAAGGAATAGTTGGAGAACTTTGGATTAAAGTCTAAGAGATTGGATTGCATACCGAAAGTTATGATTAGAGGAGTTTTTATAAGAGAATTTTATATCGAAGGAAGAGAGAAAACAAACTAGTTAGGATTTAAGAACTTTGGCTTCATGTGTGAGTTTGGATAAGATAACTTTCAACGTTTGTGTGGAGATGGAAAAATGTGTATTCGTTTTATGGTGGTTGAGTTTTTATTTGTAATTAAAGTTAATTTAAGATTGAGATTTGTCGGTTTGGTTTCGATTGAGGTTAACAAGAAAATTGAAAATTTTTGGAGAAACGTACAAATTTAAACAAGGTAATGGAAGAGAATATTGGATTAAAGTTTGAGATTTGATAATATCAAAAGTTATGTATAGAAGGAAGAATGAAGTAAGTTAGGATAATCAAATTTAGAATTAAAGTTAAAGTATGAGACTTGATAAGATGACTTTCTAGTTGGGATTTTAACAATTGTTTGAACTTAGTCAACTTTAAGATGTTCGAGTGTGAACGAGAGGCGAGTTGAGACTTCTTTAACTTGTTCTAGAGCCTTGAATGAGGTTTTTTTTTTTTTGTTTGGTTGAACTAAGTTGAATGTTATGTGACATGAGTATGAGTTGGTATGTTGATTGTTATTTATAGTAAACCTTAGGATGTTTAGGTGTGAATGAGAAGTGGGTTGAGACTTGTTTTGGAGCCTTGAATGAGGTTTTTGTTTGTTTAGTTGTTCGATTTTCTTATTTGGATGTTTGCGAGGGGCGAGTTTAACTTTATACTGTATGTTTAGTTGAACTAAGTTGAATTTATGCATGAGTATTAGTTGAGATTTTGACAGTTGTTTGTCGTGAACCTTAGGATGTTTACTTGTGAATGAGGGGCAGGTTGAGACTTGTCTAACTTGTTTTATTGGTTCACCGATTTCCTTATTTGGATGTTTACGAGGTGTGGTTTAAACTTTGTATGTTCGGTTGACTTTAGTTGAATTTTTTGATGAGTGAGTGTTAGTTGGGATTTTAACAATTGTTTGAGCTTAGTGAACTTTAGGATGTTTGAGTGTGAATGAGGGGCGGGTTGAACTTGTTTAACTTGTTTTCGAGCTTTGAATGAGGTTTTTGTTTGTTGAGTTGTTTGATTTTATTATTTGGATGTTTGCGAGGGACGAGTTTAACTTTGTATGTTTGGTTGAACTAAGTTGAATTTATGCATGAGTATTAGTTGGAATTTTGAGTGAACCTTAGAATGTTTAGGTGTGAATGAGGG
This sequence comes from Cucumis cinereus, assembly GCA_037974625.1. Classification (NCBI taxonomy): domain Eukaryota; kingdom Viridiplantae; phylum Streptophyta; class Magnoliopsida; order Cucurbitales; family Cucurbitaceae; genus Cucumis; species Cucumis cinereus. The sequence goes on from JBBPDJ010000014.1 coordinate 5,974,427, forward strand.
ACAGGTTGATTCTTGTCTAACTCGTTTTGAAGCCTTGAATGTGGTTTTTGTTTTTTTGGTTGGTCGATTTCCTTAGTTGGATGTTTGCGAGGGACAAGTTAAACTTTGTATGTTCGGTTGAACTTATTGAATTTTTTTTATGCATAAGTGTTAGTTGGGATTATAACAATTGTTTAAGTTGGTGTTGAGGGGCAAGTTGAGACTTGTGTAACATGCTTTGGAGTTTTGAATGAGGTTTTCGTTTGTTTTGTTGTTCGATTTTCTTATCTGGATGTTTGTGAGGGGCGAGTTTAATTTTGTATGTTTGGTTGAACTACGTTGAATGTTATGATACATGAGTATTAGTTGGGATTTCGACAGTTGTTTGTAGTGAACCTTGAGATGTTTAAGTTTTTGAATGAGGGGCGGATTGAAACTTGTCTAACTTGTATTGGAGTCTTGAATGAGGTTTTTGTTGAATTGGTTGACTGATTTCCTTATTTGGATGTTTACAAGGTGTGGTTTAAACTTTGTATGTTCGGTTGACTTTAGGTTAATTTTTTTTAGTGTAGTTGGGATTTTAACTATTGTTTTAGCTTAGTGAACTTTAGGATGTTTGAGTGTGAATGAGGGGTGGGACTTGTTTAACTTGTTTTCAAGCCTTGAATGAAGTTTTTCTTTGTTTAGGTGTTCGATTTTCTTATTTGGATGTTTGCGAGGGACGGGTTTAATTTTGTATGTTTGGTTGAACTTGTTTCGGAGCCTTGAATGTGGTTTTTGTTTTTTTGGTTGATCGGTTTCTTTATTTTAGAACTTAGTTGAATTTTTTATGCGTGAGTGTTAGTTGGAATTAAAATGTAACTTGATATATTTCTATTAACATGTTTACATTTACATCGACTTATCCCCATATCATTGAGTTTGAGAAACACAACTACTGAATCTAACATTTTCATCCAAGAATACAAAAATAATTAAACATGAGCATTAAAACCTTCTAATAAAATGCAAAATATGTATTTATTAATTCAAATATATATATATATATATATATATATATATCTTCTTGAATGTTTTCATAAATATCCATATCCAAAACTAACCATCTACCATCTACCATCTCTATGGCTAATTGATCAAAATGCAAAATCTAATTGCATTTCTTTTGTTTTCCTTTTCCCGTTTTTCCATCAAGAGAAATAAAAGGCAATAGGGGAGCAAGGTTTGGTTGAATATTGGAGTAAATATTCATTTACAACAGCCATTTCACTGTTTTATTGAAGAAATTCTTACAGTGATGTATAACCAGGATGGCATAAGATATAAATAACAATATTAATGAGATATAGACGTATATAATATTCACATGCCTGTACATAATAAATTGACAATTGTATAACTAGAAACAATAGAATAAACTGTTACCAGGTTTAGGGACGTGGTTAAATTTCATTCAGGTAGCAAGGGGAGCCTAGCGATGCCAGTTCCTTCCCCAGTTATTGATTTTGAACTTGATTTTGGTTCTTTGAGAGTCTTGTTCTTCAACCTTACTGGAAGAATTTGCAACCTGGGGTTTGGATCAGAACTGGAGTACTCAGCCGCTAACTGATAACTTTCAACAAGTTCAAGTTGTCGGGCGACAATTTCGGAACATCGAGGTAGAAGTTCCACTGGCTCTCCACCAGGAATGACAATGTATTCAATGGCAAGTCTAACTTCCTGTCAGATTTCGGGGAACAGGAGAAGATTGTGACCACACCGATACTCGTATATGGAACAAGAACATGCGTCTAAAGAATTGCAATAGTAAGTGTAAAAATGCAGATTTCACATCATCAAAATTGGTTTTTAACGATTAAAAACATGTTTCAAAGTGATCTTAAGTTTTTAACAATTTCAGAATCACTCCTAAACATGCTCATACATTTTAGAGAAGTAGATGAGTAGATTAACATGAGTTCAGATTCTCGGAACACTGAGTAGAATCCTAGCCACATATCACCACTTCTTGTTAGAAAGGGATATCATAGTATGCTATGATGCTTGCTGAAGACAATAGAATTGCAGTTGAAACTGGAATAGAGCGCCATTGAAGCTACTTGTAACTTGTAACCACATAAAGCACGAGTTGTACCAAATGAATAGAAGTTTCAGCATATAAAAAATAAAATTATATAAAAATTGTGCTAACTTTCTGATCGTGCTATCAATTGGTATGAAACTTTGACATATGAAATCAGAAAATAACTTCATGCTATAAAAAGTCCAAAAAGAAAAAAAGGCATTTGCTGCGAATTTATAGTTCTGATTGGATAAAAACCTCTTGGTAATAATTAATGCTAATCGCAACAATGTGCTAATGATTTTGACCATCAGAATCAGTGAAATATGACTAAACTTCAAATTTTACTTGCATGAATCAGCTAATGTTGGGTTCGGCGTTTAATTTAAATGCAAAACAACACACCCGTACACACACAACCAAAAGCATCAATGTGCAAGGAAATTACCTCCAACGCATCTATCTCTTCTAGAGATGGCTTTCTTTTTGGTGCATCATCTTCTATTACAATGTCAGGTGTCTTTCGTGGTTTTTTGGATGTAGAGCTGGAGTCTATCTTTATAATCATTCGTATTGCCTTGACCATTTGAGCCATAGTGTTTGACTGTATAACGATAGTGTTGTAAATATCTAAAGGAAGACTGTGTATATTTTTTTAGTTATAGAAGTAAAAAATACCTTGATTACAAACACAGGCAAGTGGTGAAATTTTGCTACACCTCGGATCCATGGGTTTTGCTTCATTTCATTACTGGTTGCTAATATTGCATCAGCAGCTTCAATGTCATCAGTTACGTCTATTTCATTCTCAAGCCCCAATACTTGTGCCACTTGAAGTAGATCAGATTCAAGAATCTGGAAGTGCCAAATCAAGGGTCGTGAAATACAGTAATAAAAAAGTGCACAGAATTACCACAATATTCCATCCCATCCCAAAGCAACCGCCCCCCAACACCAAACCAAAAATAAACGGAAGGAACGTTTTAGTGTATTAATTATAATTTATAATCAAACATAGGTGATTTACCTTATAAGAATAGACTCGCACTGGTGAGATCTTTTTGCTCACAGATCTACTCTTAGACTGATGAGAAAAGTGGCCCACGTCTTCTATGTCAGAATCATTATCAGCAATGATGTTAAAATCTTTTAAATTTACTCTTCCTTGAAGAAATGTTTTATGTGTTGGAGATGAGTCCACGGAATGGTTAGCATAAGTCTCCATATGGCGTACTTCCAGGTTAGAGTCACTATGAGCAATAACGTTACCATCTTTTGAAGGTAATCTTTCGTGAAAACCAAGACTGTTTACATGATTTGGTGATGACCCCATAGAATGGTTAGCATAAGTATCTACATGACGTACTTCAAAAAGAGGAGGTTTTCCTACACCAATGAGAATACAGATGGCGGATGATCAATCGTAAGAACGTATTTGAAGGAAAGGATTACAGTTTAACAATTCCAAATTAGTTGGAGAAAGTACCTGCTAATATTGCATCAACTGTTGTATCCAGTCTGTGATGAACACGACATTCAGTTTTGGATATCATCTCAACTGCACAGGTAAAAGTAGAAGGTCCTTTTCTCTCAAGAATTGTCTTCTGCACTTTTCTTTTCCTTGCTTCCTCATCACCAAGGGTCACACTCTATGTCCAAGAAAACAAAAAGATAAACAAAAATGACAGCAACTTTCATCAGTATACTTCGTTATAGAAAACAGGATTAGCAAGACAGCTAGCAGTTCACAAGATAACTTTTTTCCTCGATGTGCTAGAAATGATGGTTATGGAGCACATCTTCATTGAACACTTGATTAACAATTGCTTTATACTCTAGTTAAAGACACATGCAAATGCATTGGATGCAGGCTGAGAGAAATAGAAGGATTTTTTTTCACACCTCAATGCCACCAACAAGGATTTGCAATGAAGGATTTTTTATGATGTTGTCAATGGTGATCCCGTGAGCTGTCCCTACCAGCTGAACGCCTCTTTGAGCAATGGTGCTGGCAGCTAGTGCTTCAAGTTCTGTTCCAATTTCGTCAATGATTATGGTTTCAGGCATGTGGTTCTCCACTGCTTCAATCATAACCTACAAAGAAACCAACTCGAACCTTGATTTGGGACTATCAAATGAAGTAATGGTTAAAACCATAATGGTGTCTTGTGCTCTCACTGTGTGCTGCATGTTAACATTAGGGACTTGCATCCTCCTTGCACTGCCTATCCCTGCATGGGGAACATCTCCATCACCTCCAATTTCATTGGAAGTATCCACAATAACAACACGTTTCTTGTGGTCATCAGCCAACATCCGAGCAATTTCTCTGCATAAGTCAAAGAATACAAAAGAATGATTTTATTCCACAATTCTATATGGTAAGTAAAGGGAGGTTAGACCATAACTTCAACAATGTAAGACTTCAAACAAAGTTCAGTTTAGCTCATTCTTTATGGCCTATTCTTGGAGTTGGAAGTTGAAAAACAATATCATCATTCTTATGTTGTGGTGGTTTAAGTACAATGTGCTGCCAATCAAGACTCAAGAAAAATTTGAGAAATTAGATATTGAAGTTTCCCGGTTGTTCTTAGTAAATCTACATACCTGATTAATGTGGTTTTCCCAACTCCTGGCGGTCCAATAACCAAGATGGAACCTCCACCCTCTACTAAATCGCGAATGATCTCAGCACTTCCAGAGATAGAACGTCCCACCCGACAAGTGAGGCCAATAATTTGCATTTTACGGTTTCGAATTGCACTTATCCGATGCAAAGATCTGTCCATGCCAGATCGGTTGTCATCTGAGAAGTCTCCAACCTAAATAACAAACCAACCCCAAATTTATTTCATCTTCACCCTCTAAATGGCCTACTTCAACAACTTTTGATATATTTCTTTCACTATTTGGTTTCCATTCTAGCCTGGTTATTTTACAGCACAAATTTGTGCCATGTTTCAGTAAATTTCTACAGAACCAATCACAAAAGGGACCCAGTTAAACGCTGCAAAATGTGTATTGTAAATAACATCAACAGGGAAGCTGAATCTTAATTCTTACATAGCATTTCGATATGAAAATTAACTCTACCTCATCCACAATTCCCAACTTTATGCATAAACTATACAGAAAATAAAAATAAATTATAATCAAGTAACAGTGAACCATAAATATTTTGGAGGATAAAATACACTCAAAATATCACCTTAGATATAGCGTGGCTTAGATCTTCATGCTTCACAGGCTCTTCCGAAATGGGCCAATCCCCCGATGGAAACCTAGCAATTGGGTTCCTCCCCAAATCCAAGACCACTTCAATCAATTCCCGAAATTCAGAGTGCGATCTCAGCTCCTTCCTCATCCTCGAAGGCAAGAGTTCAATAAACATGTCCAACTCCGCAGTAGCTTCCGACTGCGACGAAGTCGAAGCAGAGTCCAAATCCAAGCTAGAATTCGAATTCGGGAGATTCATGAACAACCCATTCCCTGAAAACAACCGATCAGACGACGGCCTACGAATTTCAGGGGAACGAAACGACGGAGCCGAAGATTCAGACGAAATAACCCCTTTACGCACACGACGTGTTCGACGAAACGACGAGGGTAATTTCGAAACGGAATGAGAGTTTTGCAGATATGTAAGAGTCGAAATAGGGATTTGGTTAGCCGAATGCCATGAACTGTGAAGATCAATCAGCAAAAAATGCGAATTCAAAGCTCTCATCCTCACGAACTCCTTAACTTCCGAAACCAGTTCCTGTTAGGGAATTGCGAAATGAAGAGAAACCCAGATGTGGGGAAGAGATTAAGAATGAGTAGAACAAGAAAGATGATGATGAAGAAGAAGAAGAAGAAGAAGAAGAAGAAGATTCGGAGTATCTCCTTTTCAGGATGGAGATTTTGGAGGGAAAGTGGGAGCCACCAGAGCGAGGTACGAGCTGTTATTGACCGTTGAAGCCATCGGTGGATGTAGCGACTTAAAGAAGACCACACATTTCTTATTTTTGTTTTGGACAAAAATGAAGAAAGAAGAAGGTTTAATTGAATAGAATTGGCTTCTTTTACCCAATTCTTTGGAACTCTTTGAAAAATCTTTCATTTCCTTTGTTAGCCAATTGGTTGGAACTCTTTATGGAAATGCAACCTTGAATCCTAAAATATTATTTAAACAAAACAAAAATAATTAAATAACTAAAAGAAAAAATTGCAAAAATCTCTTGTAAACTATGTAGTTGGTTATAATCACACTCATTCATTTTCAATTTGTACTTTTGTAGTTTTTAAATGGTTGCAATCAACTCGAGGGATAAATATGTAATGAAAAAATAAACTTGGGAGCACTTTCAACTAGAAAATCCTTCCATTGTTCAAAACAAAGATTCTACAAAAAACTTACCGGATACTCATGGTACAATGGTGGTAACATCTGAAGGTCACGATTGTGGTAGTTGGAATCGATGTGTAGAATTGGTTGGAGAGGGAGAGCAAATAAGACCCCAAAAGAAAACCTCTCGTTGAGATGTTGAAAATTTGAGAGTGAGCATTTAATGAAAATTTGAGATAAAAATGTAAAATCTTGAAATCTATTGACCAAATTGAAATAAAACTCTAATTTTTTATTTTAAAAAATGAAAGTTAAAGGAGATCCGACCTGCCGGATTCGAACCAGCGACCTAAGGATGACAGCTCACTACTACAGTCCTCCGCTCTACCAACTGAGCTAAGGTCGGTTGTTGAAGGCAAATTCAATTTAAAAATATTTATAATAATATAAACTATCAATAAATTGCAACTATATTCGCTGTTTTATATTATTTAATACACCACTAAATTTATTGAAAGACTGAGATTGTATATTATAGTTTTTTTTTTATTTTTTATTTATTAAAATATTTTATATCAAGCTAGTACGAGAGAGTGGACCACAGGCAAAGAGAACTAGGGAAAGAATGACGTAACTTCAATACTTGAAAATACAAAAATGACAAGAGAAGCTTTGAAAATTGTATAAATTAAACTATTCGTGATGAGAATCTAAACAAATAGTCGTAAGTTGTCTCTCGATCGTGGAATTATAACAAATGAGTATGTAAACATATGGATATTTTAGAAATTACAATTTACGATAAAAATCACAATTAGGTTTCATTAGTAATCTTTTTATTAATATTTTATTCTTAAATTGAGAATTTAACGTTGCTTAAATTCGAAAGCGAAGGCTCCTTTATAAACCGAACTGCAACACTCATCCTCTCGAACGGGCATGGTGTGGTGAAGTGAGAAATAAAATCATATATTTTTATTTTAATAATATTATTAATTGATTATTCATTTTTCTTTTTACCCATTCGTTTTCCTTAATTAATTATTTGACTCTAATAAAATTTTTTCACGGTTTTGTGAACCAAGACTTATAAAAGTTATCCTATTGAATGAAGAATATATATATTTTTTCTTTCGCTTTATTTCGTAATTCGAGCACAGTAAAAAGGATGTGTATATTCCAATTGACTTTTAGTGTATATCGATCGAGACATACGAGATCTAGGTTGTTTTATTTTAGGGGTGTCGTGGCAATTTTTATGAATTGCCTGCACACATGATAGAGTCGCAAAACATCTTAATGAGAGCTATATTTGCAACTTAGTCATTTACAAGTTTCAATTTTGCAGGTTTTTTTGTCGATAGATTTTAGATTTCCATTCTTGTGATTATAACATGATTTTGCTTATGGTTCTTCTATCTCAAGAAGCTATATCGACAAAGTTCTGCTATAATTTTGAAAAGGGTTAGACCCATACCTGTCATGTTGGAAAACAATAGATATTTCTTTTTTTTCCTTATAATGATCAAAGTAAACATCACGAAGGTTTCAATTATTTTCACGATGGACGTGATATCGGATCAAAAGAAGACTAGTTTTCATTTATTATTCATATATACTCATTAGAATTAAAGTCCTCCATTGAAAGGGAACCAAAGAAGTCAATTTGGCAATTAAAGTGAAAGACTTGTATTAAATATACAGCACCCAACATTTTATTCATTTTATTTTATTCACAAACAGAAAACATTAATACACATTAAAGAAACAAAAAAATAAATAATCCGACCTGCCGGATTCGAACCAGCGACCTAAGGATAACAGCTTACTACTACAGTCCTCCGCTCTACCAACTGAGCTAAGGTCGGAATTTGTTTGACACTTTGTATGACTAATAATTAATAATATATTTAATTAATATTGAAGATTGTAAAATATATTGTTGGTTAATATATTTAAAAATGATTAAAATTATTTATATAATACAAAATTTAAATTATTTTCAACATAAACCCACAAAATGGTTTATTATATATGCTATTGATCTAGTGTAAATGGAAACTGGCCTAGAATTTCAAAGTTTTTGGTTGTTGGTATTTATTTGATTTTTTATTTTTAAAAAATTATACTTATAAACACTCCTTTTATTTTTAAATGTTTTTCTCTATATTTTGGATCTCATTAAATTATTTTTTAAATGATGTAAATTTAATTATTTATTTTGTTTTCCCTTTTACACCCGCATTTCATATATATAGAAAAAAATTAATGCACTAATATAATCAATTTCACCTCGAAGCAAATGTATTCGGTAGACATTTATTACATCATATATTGAAGAGTCGCGTCCCGTCAAATGCACTAATTTCTCTAAAAAATTATTTTTTAAAATATGTAAATTTATTTTGTAAACTAAAAATTGTAAAAGTCACAACTATTCGACAAAGTGCAATATGTGAATTCATTAAGAACAAAAAATAACGTGTACAAATTCTCTCTATATAGTTCATTTTAATACTGTAGAAATAGAGATTTTCTTGGAGCAATAAGATTTAATTTTTACAACGTCACTTGTACATGTTGAAATGTTAGCCAAACATTAATTTTTAGGGACAATTTTTTTTGTTTCCAAATATTATTTTTTAAATTAATAGCCATGAATTCAAACAATATAACTTTGTAAACCAAGACACTTATTAGTTTGAAGCTTGGGTTTATACGACTCATGTAAATTGAAAATTGGAAAATTATACCAAATAACACAATTTAGAAAGTAAACTAAAACTATAGCATGGGGATCAAATATTTAAAAAAAAAATAGCAATTTTTTACCAGTAAATTGGTAAATTTTTTAAAATGCCAAGTATGCTTCTAAGTGACTATTGTTGATAGAAGCTTAACTAATAACTAATACAAACAATAACAACTAATAACACATTTCTTAAATTGGAAGGCAACACTGATAGTATCTATCAGTGATAACAACTATAAATGAAAACTTTCAATTTAAGAAAATCAAGAAGAAAAATTGTGGTAACAAATAGAAAGTTATCATTGATAGTAGCTATACATGAATACAACTTATAACAATTGATAGCAGCTATCAATGATGGTTAGAGTTGGCTACGTGGTCGGGATGGGACGGGGGCATTCCCCATCCCATCTCCATCTCCATCTCTATCCTCGTCCCATTTTTCGTTTTGGGAGCAGGGTCTGAGAAACCCCGTTTGGGGATCGGGTGTTCGCAGGAAAAATTCCCCATCTTTTTTTACAATTATTTCTTATTCTAATTTAAATTAATAATAACAAATATTTTAACAATTTTAAATAAATTTAATAAAAAATTTAAGTTAATTTCATTATTAGATGATTTTTTTATTAAAAAAACCAACAAAACAGTAGTTATTTTAGCTACGGTTTTAAATTGTAGTGAAAAAAAATCCTTTTCAAACAAAATATA
>JBBPDJ010000014.1:5984354-6004420 GCA_037974625.1 Cucumis cinereus
TATATATAATAACAACAACAAGAATAATAATAAATAATAATAATCAAATGTTATTATTATTATTCTAATAAAGTATTTGCGGTGAGGTCGGGGTTGGGGACATGCTCCGTCGCCGGTTCGAAGACCTGATTGGTGTCCCCGATCAAACTGAAGATTTACCCTCAACTACCCAACCCCGTCGGAATTTTTGTCATCCTTAGTGATAATATATATCAATGATAACTACTATATTGCTGCTATAAGTGAAAACTTTTAATTTAAAAAATTTGGGAAGAAACACCCAAAATGATGTATGCATGAGTTTTTTCTAGTATTTTACTAATTTTTGTGTTATATATACAATTATTTTATTATTGTGTTATATATTATACTATTTCAGGCTTAAATGTCTTTTATGCAAGTAGTCATTAAAATTTTTTCTTTTTAACTAAATTATTAGACAACATTAAAATAAGTGTAATGATGCACATATCATATGCTACCCATCTTTTTACCATATAAATTTTTTTTTTAAAATAAATATTTGATAATTATATTTTTGTGCGGTGGAGAGATGTGACAATAATATTTCTTTTATTAGAATAATCATACATATTTTCATATTGCACCCTATTAGGTAAGTGCGCCAAAAATTCTTATTAGTGTTATTAAACCTAATTTTTCTTTCTCAATTTGGTAATTTCAATACAAGCAAAAGGACCGCCTTGCCGCATCAGTTCGGTAGAGGGGGTTTTTCGTCAATTCCTGTCAATAATAATAAAATATAGTTAAAATCCATTATCCATTATTAATCAAAATCCATGTCAGCAGTCGATGCTGAGTCGTCAAATCGGAGAAGAAAACGCCATGCATCACCAAAAACAAAAATTGACGAAAACGATTCCGATTTTTTTCTTCTTCTCTCCTCATTTCAATTTCCATTTTCTGTGGGCTTCGTGATCGGTTTTGATTTTTTTTTTTCGATCGAGCCCAGATACCGAGATTGGATTTTTGTTAATCGCATTGTTCTTCTGTATCGATTGGAATAATGCTTTTGTGACGTTTCCACTTCGAGGTATGAATTTTGATGCTCTTGTTTCTGGCGAATCTGTTTCTTGTTTCTGTTGTTTTGATTTGGATTTTCGATTATGTGGGGTTTTCCCCATGGAAATGGGCGCCTGGATGTTTATTGGGCCAAATGTATTTCATTTTGTGGAGAATCCGCTGGTGGGTCTTCTTACTGGACTTTGATTTGTTCCCGAAGAATCTATCCTTTTGTTGTACTCCTCATTCTATTTCGAGTTTAATACGTTTTTTCTTTTGGAAAATGGGTGAATTCTATAGTCTGGTTAGGGCAAGTTAGGTTATGGGAACAAGAATTTTTTGGGTCGTATAGTTGTAGTGTTTTCAGTTGAGGAATTACGGACTGTTGTCTCTCGTTTTTCATTATGATCTGGATCCACTAAACTGATGGGTATTTTTTCATTGATGATTGAAGGCGAGGGAATTTGAGGTCGGGTGAGTATTTTTTTAATAAGAATTCAGCATTTTCTTGAGATACATACGATTCGTTATGCTTTGAACTCTGAAGATCTATCTTGTGTTCGATTTCTTACGGGAGGAGTGGTATTAAATTTCTGTTAATTTACCTGTTTGGCTCATTAGACGAGACTCTTGGTACTCAAATCTGGATCCAATGGTCTGAATTTTTATTAGACCATGGCGATAAATTGTGGTGGTGTTTGATTTTTACAAGGAAAATTGTGGAGGCTCTTCGTGTTTCTTGACAAAAAGGGAAAATGATGGTTCAGTTGTATGCATTTTATATCATCGAAATGGATAAAGGAAACATGGTCTTGTCTGCACTATGGAGCAAGAAACAGGTTTAAATCTTTCAGTTTAAGAGACAAGGGTAATAAATAATTAAATATGTAGTGGTTTAGTTCACACTTTAGACTAGGGAAGCAAGGAAAGTCTGAGGATCTTGAAACGTTCACGGTTCATGATTTGAAAATTTCTCTTAAAGGTCAAAGTGTTGCTTAAGAATTTGTTTATAAACTCTGCATCTCTGCCTATGTTTGGAAAGGGGCGCTTCATGTGGCTCACTGGGGTATGCTCTCTGTTATGAGACATTTGGGAGAAGAGAAATAACACAGTTTTTAGGGGTGGGTCAACAAGGATCCAACTTCCATGCAATCTTTGGTTTTTCGAGAAGTTTCATGTTTCTCTTTGGATTTCATTTTCGATGGTTTTTTGCAACTATTTGCTTGGTAACATTATTGTAAGTTAGAACTCATTTCTTTAGAGGGATCATTTGTGTACTAGTTTCTTTTGTATGCTTGTTATTCTTTCATTCTTTCTCAATAAAAGAAATTATTTCTATTAAAAAAAACTTATTTAAAGTATGTTCTCCTTTTGATGATCTCATGAAGCACTGTAACCGCTTTACAACTTCAAACAAATTTCACATGTATTATGTTATGTATGTGTCTGTTTTCGTAAATTTTTCTTGCTACAGTTGAACACCAACTAGTTTCTTTGCGAGTTTTATTCTGTGAAGCAGTTTAAATAAGAAGTTCAGCGATTTTTGTCTTGGGACAAGTTCAGATGGCTCAACTAGATTGTGGGTTTCAGTTTTGAAACTAGGCCGATTGTTTTAATTGCAGCATATATGAAACTTGTGGGGAGAATATTTGTTGAAATTTTGTGATTATTGATTTCTATCGTCAGTTGAAATGTCAGCTTGTCTTTTCATTTCTGATTCCAGGCTCCAGCGGATAAAAAAAATGTTTAAATGTATGTAGTATTGCACACACACGCTAAGTGGCTGTTCTCCGAAGATAGGGATACTTATTGTGTTAGAACTTTCTGTTCTTTTTAGTAAAAGTACTGCTTGTGGGCTTCTAAAAGAAATACTTGCTTTATCATTGCAGGAAGGATTGAGTCTACTAGTTCAGAGAAGATGGAGATGAATAAAAAAAGTTCCCATTCAAAAGAGAAACCGACTATGGGCCGTTCTTCATCTTCTAGTGAAGTGAAAAAGCCTGCGGAAAAAGACTTGAGCTCCTCCACCTTTGTTAATCAGGGTAAGCAAGCATCTATTGAATTTGATAGGGATAAGCCACCTGTTTTATAGTTTTTGGGGATTAGTATTTATTTTGTGCTTGTATCATGTTTTATAACTGATGACCCCATGGAGCTTGGAAGTTTTGGAATAAATCCTCAAAGGACAAAAGAAGACGTAGAACTCGTTGTTTGGTTCTGTTCATGTGAATTGTTTTTAGGTTCTCTATTGCAATTTGTATGTTTCAGTTAATTTAGAGGCTCCAATTTTACTCCCTCACTTGGGGAGCTCTGTGGTGGACTTGTTTTTTCGTCATTTTGTTTGTGGGGGTATTTATCTGGAGAGGAACAATATAAGATTTTAGAGAGTTGAGGGATTTAGAGGTGAGCATTGGGAGTTGAGAGTTCGTTAGATTTAACTCTTTGCCATGGGCGTCCGTTAGTATTATTGTTTCTAGTTACCAGCTTGATCTTATTTTTTTAGATTGGAGTCCTTTCTTATAAATAGGATTGGGGATTCTTTTGATGGGCTTGTTTGTTGTATGCCCTTACATTCTCCCACTTTTCTCCATGGAATCTCTGTTTCTTCAAAAATAATAAAAATCTCAGTTAGTATCTTAGAAGGCGTTGATATTGTTACGCTTGCTTTCTTAACTGCGAAATGAAATGGTGACGGAATCATTGAATTGATCTGAGTTTTCTGAATTTGGTAAATGCATGTGAATGCTAAAGGTGGAAGTCAGCCAAAACCGAAGGAAAGATTGAAAGGAAAATGGACTAGTAGTTATGATTGGACAAAGGACGAGGTTTTATGAGGGAATAAGGGAATCTTGACGACTTATACTTTTTTGTTTCATGGATTGAATATCAGACGATGCATATATGAAAAAAAAGGATCTACTACAAATTAAAATAGAGCATCTGGATGGGGTAGAAGGATATATCACCCAAGTCCCAGCCCAAATAAATATAAGGAAGTTGCTTGACTGATGTGACAGCTGTACCCCTGACCCTCTAAATGTTCGTGTCTTTTTGAGGAATTTTTTGTTTCTTCAAGCTTAGATTTCTTTAAATAGTGACAGTAACTTTTTTTATAATTATGTTTGGTTTAAAATATATTTTCCCTGATCATAATAATCCACGTTTTTTTGTAGCTGCAATTTGTTGGCACGAGAATAGAAAGAAGTGGGTCGATAAAAATTCTCAACAACAACAAAGAATGGAAAGGGAATCAATCATCAGGTGATATCTCAGTTGCAGAATAGTTTACCATTCCATGTCGTGCTTTTGCTTGGAAAATTTTTGTTGGTGAACTTGAAAAGAAGCTCATAGTCATAATAAAATGGAGATTTCTGCACGTACAGTGAAAGTTGAACAAGAAATCCTACTGTGGTTATGAAGTTCAATGAAACACTATAATAGTATTAAAATGAACCCTGAAAGATAACAGCAAATTACAACTTGACCGTATAGAAGTTAGGATCAAAACATGCCTGAATATATTACTAACTTGAGCGTATAGAATTTAAGCGAACCTTTTTTAAATGTCAAGGTACCCATTACTCTGGTCACCCAAACGAAATTAGATAAATGATTGAAACAAAAGAAAAAAGGTTCAGTAATTCTCGAGTCATCAACTCTTTGGTGGGGATAACTTTATTAGATAACATGGGATTATGTTAGGATGCCTTCTAACAAGAGTACTCAAGAACACAAAGAACAAACAAGAACACTAGATATAGAAATATATATTGCAATATCAATGAAAAACTACAATATACCTTAGCACATTCTACAGGGTTGAGAATCCTCTCCCAAATTTCCCAAAGAAAATCCTGTAAAACTCTTCACACCCTTTTCTCTCAACCCATTCCCTCGATTTATTACTAAAAGTCTTAAAAAACTCACTATATGATTACTAATATGCTCATTCTTATAAGTAATAACCATACTAATATTCTCATAATAATCCTATTATTTTCCAAACTAAGGGCCTTACAAATTCCATCTCCAAGCTAATTGGCGATGGGAGAGTTAGCTCATCTATCTTATAAGGATTGTAAGACTTCTTTTCTAATGCGGGATTATTAATGTGCTCCCTCAAAATGATGCCTCTTTGGGTACACCACCCTTGGATCATATCCTAATTTTTGTTTTCAGACCAAGTACCTGTTTTGACTTCATGGGCTCTGATACTATAATAGATAATTTGAGGTTTCATCTCAAAATTCGTTGGCAACAATAGTAGTAGTCCATCCATCTTATAAAGATTATGAGCTCCCTTGATCTTTTCAACGTGGGATCTTCAACAAAACTTGTCCATAACCATAGACCATTGGTCCATAACTAACAAATTAAGATGATTTGTAATTGCTCAGTAGCTGGCACTCGTCATTGTAAATGATGCACCAGGCTTTGCATTATAAATGAAAGCAGTTGGTTATTAAAAACAAAAAGTGAAGTGCAAGCAGAAAGAAGTCAATTTATGTCTTGAAGGAACACACCTTTTCCATTTTTCAATAAACAAACATTTGATTGTCATCTTTTGCTTTCCTTTACTTAACCCCATCCCAATAAAGAAACATTTATTACGAACATAATCTGAGTGATGAATTATTCCCTTTAAATTTGCAGCTGGTCAACAGCATATGAAGATCTGCTCTCCACTAACGAGCCCTTCAGTGAGCCAATACCTCTTCCTGTAAGATTCTGAAAAGTGCATGCCGTTTTGTTATATATATATGCATATATTAGTCCATATGCTTGCTCAATCAATTGCACGTTGATTCTATTGTTGCTGTTGCACGTGTTCCTGGTTCTGATATGATAGCTATATCATTAGGAGGAACGTTATTGGGGTATTATGGATATCTTAGGCTCTATTTAGTAACCATTTAATTTTTTGTGCTCCTGGTTCTGATATGATAGGTATATCATCAGGAGGAACGTTATTGGGGTATTATGGATATCTTACGCCCTATTTAGTAACCATTTAATTTTTTGTGTTTTGGTTATGATACGATAGGTATATCATTAGGAGGAACGTTATTGGGGTATTATGGATATCTTAGGCCGTATTTAGTAACCATTTAATTTTTTTTTTTTTTTTTCAACAATTGTGCATGTTTTTTCCCAATTTGTTACTCATGGTTTTCATATTTTCCATATAAACATTTGAATAATGATGTAGCCAGAAAGATATTAAGTCAAATCCATGGCTAAAGAAGGGACATTTATCACTAGTTGAGAGAACTCTCTCCAAAGAACACAAGTTCTATATTTTCAAATTGATGATAAAAAATTTCTTATTACAACCCTAAATTGGCTATCTGTAGCCTTAAAGCCCTTACAAGAAAATAAGACAATTAACTAATCAATTCTAAAATATTGTATAAACAACTAAACGCTAATTAATCTAAATTAGCAACTGAACTAAATACGAACTAAAATATACTAGTTGTCCAATAATCTCCTCATCAAATACTTAGCTCATTTTTTAAAAACAAAAACGAGTTTTTGAAAACTATTTTTTTAGTTGTTGAATTTTGGTTTTGATTTTGAAATTACTCCTAAAATGTAGACAACAAAACATAGAAACCAATTGATGAAAGTGGTGTTTATAGACTTAATGTTCAAAAACAAGAAAACCAATCATCAAATGGTTATCCAACAAGGTCTTAATAATTAGGTAAGGAAGCTAAGGAGTTTGTCGAGAGAGTGTTATGGGAGAGTTTGTTTGTAAATAGAGTGGATTAGAATGAACTGAGTTAGACAGACTTTAGTGGCATCTCACGAAAAGGGAGGTTCCGAGTACTCAGGGAGATTTATATAGTAGCCCTTTTATCTTTTATATTACAATGTATTTCAGGTTCTATCGGTTGATTTTCGATCTGTGTTTTACGTGATGCTTGTGATGTGGCTGGCAGGAGATGGTAGATTTCTTGGTTGATATTTGGCATGATGAAGGGCTTTTCGATTAGATAACTCAGACACAAAAAATATGTAGCTGTAGACAGGATCCGAGACCGTGACACCGAGTTTCGTGATGTGTTCATACTCGACGAACTGCTACTGGTTCTTCCATTACTAATTCTATGAAGATTATAGAATCTTACATTGCTGTGATCTTTGTTCAAACTAACAACTAATTCAACATTGTATCATTGGCCTTCTTGTGGTGGGGGTAAACATCCTCATATTTATGCAGAAGTTCAGGGTCATGGAAACTTATTTGGAGAATTATTTTTAAAAATAATTTCATATTTTTCTTTTCTTTTCTTTTTCAGAGTTGCTATTAATAACTCTGATGAAGTTTTTGTTTTTGTTTTTAAAATTTCAATGTATTAGTCTATGATACATGTTATATAGCTAATGGTATTGTGTATTCAGATTGAAGCATCTCATATTACCAAATCTGTGTTAAAGATGCAAATTAATATGTGATTTAATTTTGAAACGTGTTAGGGCCCTATTGATAACGTTTTCTGTTTTTGTATTTCATTTTTTAAGAAACAAATGTGTTTGACAACTGTTCTCGTTTATCGTTTTCAGATTTTAAGGAACATTTCTCATAATTGCACAAATATTGAGAAACTATCGTAGTTTTTTCCCATTTTGTTTCCATTTTATTTGATTCAATTTCCTATATTTACTAAAATCTCTAGTTGGCCCAGGATGGGAAGACATGAAACAACCTTTGTCTTATAAGTTTGGGTTCAATGCCCAGTACTTTTTTAAAATTAATTTTCATATTTATATGTTTAATATTTCTTAATTTATTTTTTTCTTCCATTATTAATTTTTCATATAAATGTTTAATATTTCTGAATTTGTTTTATTTTTTTTCTTTCTTTATTGTTTTTTCAGATTTATATGTTTAATTTAATTTTGAATTTTAATTTTTTTAATATTTAGATTTATGTATTATTTGATTTTCAATTTAATTTTAATTTTTTTTTTCTATTTTAGCTATATTTATTTTTTTGCTATTTTTCGTATTTACATATTTAATTTAATTTTGAATTTTAAACCGATCAATATTTAAATTTATATATTATTTTGATCTTAATATGTTTATTTAAATATTTTCTGAATTTTAAATTTCAAATTTTACAATAGGCATGTTTATATGTTATTTTTAAATTTAAAATTATTATTTTTAGTTTCTTCAAAATTAGTTAGAATTTTACATTATACAAATTTTTATACTAAGATGTTCATTTACGTTGTCTTCAATATTTTACAACCAAGACATATACATACTAATATAATTAAGTTGAATTTGAATCAACATTACAAATGAATTGAGTGGAAAATAATATTTCAAATCAAATTTTAACATTTGATTAATAAAAACTATTGTCTTATAGGTTATTAATTTTGCAATGGGACTTATGTGTATTTGATAGACTTATGTGTATTTGATAATGGTAATGTTTTATATATTTTTTTTACATTTTAATAAATTCTGTTACTTTTTACTTATTATATAATTAAATTATATTTAAACTAAAAAAATAAGTTAAATGTTAGAAAAAATTTATGTTTCTGTTTCTTTTTTCAAGAAACAGGAAACAAAAATAGTTATCAAACATATTTCTATTTCTTGTTCTAAAAAAACAACAAACAATAAACAAAAAACAGGAAACGAGAATGTTATTAAACGACCCTTAGTTTGCATATTTCATACAAATTTTCAATTAGTTACAGTAAACACTATATCAAAATCATCAATTTGTTTCAATATTTATTATTTATTATAGTGTTTATTATTTGACATCCTATCATATTTTTATTATTTGCTGCAGTGTTTACTATTTTTTTTCTCAAACTAAAATAATCTACACCACAAACGCATACTATTATAATTCAAACTAACATAATCTACAACTCAAACATAAACTATTATAACTCAATTTCAATAACGTACAACTATAATAATTCACTCCTTACCCAAAACACCCCCTAAAATTTTATATACTCAGTGTAATTGTATCAATGTTTTTACAAACTATAAACAATAGCATGACCAAAATCAATCAATGCTAGAAACTGATTTTAGAAAAACCTTAAAATTATTTATAATTGATTTTACAACAATTAGCTAAAACGTGCTTTTACTATTTTTTGGGTTTAGGGTAATTGAATTTCATGTTCCTATAGACCGTCAGGTGCGTTGAATGGAAATGTAAAAAATTTAGACAAAAAGTAAAAACAAAATTTGATTTTTTAGACAAAAAAAAAAAAAAGAAAAAGAAAAAGATAAAAGTAAAAGCTTATTACCCGATTAAATTTGAGTGCTGTTTACGCTAATCTAAGCCGTTCATATAAAGTGACCCACACGTACGGATAGGATCTATTTGACGTACGGTTTAGCAATACGAGTGAGAAATTCTGAAGCATTTCCCCTCCCTTACATTTCTCTATATACTCTGTTTTGAATTTAAGAGGTTGAAGAAGGAAGAGAGAAATTTGAGAGCCAACAAGAAATGGATGGTTCGATTTCTCTCTGTTTTTTGCTTTCCATTTTGATTCTTTCTCCGGCTTCCTCTTTTGCTGGAATCTTCGATGATCCTCGTCTTCCGCCTTCCGATTTTCCTTCCGCTCAGGCCGAGAAGCTGATCAGAGAGCTCAATTTGTTTCCTAAATCCGATGCCAATATCATCCGTAGGAATATCGAAAATTCCTCTCTGATCACCGCCGGAGGGAAGAAAATCGTTGAGAGGCAGTTGAGATTCCCTTTCTTTGATGATTCTGGGGTTTCTTTGGAGGAATTGGGCCATCATGCTGGATATTACAAGATCGAGCATTCTCATGCTGCGAGGTGAGGCCTTCGAAACCCTAGGATTTTGGTTTTTTACGTAAGGATTGGTGTTCTGGTTTTTACATGCTCTGCTTGGATACTGCATGTCTATTTTTCTGTGCTCGGTATCTCAATGAATTACTGTTAATGAGTAGTGTGATTATTTTAATGATGTATATCTAGTTCATTTTCTTGCAACGTTTTGATCCATGAAGAGGATTTTCTGCAGAACTCTTTGATTTTTTTTTTTCTTCTCGCTATTTTACAAACTGAACGTGTTGTTATGGAAGTGTCGATGTTGATGCAGATAGTAGATACTATAATTAATCAATATAATCTATGTTTTAATTTAATTAAAATTCTTAGTTTAATTTCAATTTATTGATTCGGACATTTTTTTTTCGCACAAATATAGATTGATTATTTTGTACAAGCTACCCTAGCTCGATTATCAATCTTGCGATTCTGTAATAAAATGCGCTGTTTGCTTAGAGTTCTAACTGTTCACTTTTTGTGTAGGTTGTTCTACTTTTTCTTTGAGTCCCGCAACAGCAAATCAGATCCTGTCGTTATCTGGTTAACTGGAGGCCCAGGATGCAGTAGTGAATTGGCTATGTTTTACGAAAATGGTCCTTTTAAAATTACTAATAACTTGTCTCTTGTTTGGAATGAATATGGTTGGGATAAGGTAGATTTACTATTGTTCTCTCTTTGGTTGGATATGATTTTTATTTGTTCAGGTTCTAGCAGAGCAGTTAACAAACTGTTTGTTGATTTCAACTTATATAGGCAATTACTGAGTTTCACTGGCTGTAAGAAATAGAGGTGTTAAAAAATTTTCTTCTGTTGCTGCAGGTATCAAATCTTCTGTATGTAGACCAACCGGTTGGGACTGGTTTTAGCTATAGTTCTGATAGACAAGATATTCGTCATGATGAAAATGGTGTTAGCAATGACCTTTATGACTTTTTACAGGTAATTTCCCTTCGTTTTCCTTTGTTTAGTTACTGGTATTACTCATTGATTTTGGAGTGAAGTTTGTCTTGAATGTTATCATTATTGATTTCACAAGTTGGGTAACTTCGAATTTGTTTGACTCACTGTGGAGGATTGTGGAGATATTAAAATTTGTTTGACAAATTTTTGAAGACTCTAAATGATATAACCTCTGGATTTTCTTGAAATCAGGCTTTCTTTGATGAACATCCTGACCTTGTTGAGAATGACTTCTTCATAACCGGAGAATCTTATGCTGGGCATTATATTCCTGCTTTGGCTTCTCGGATTCATCAGGGAAACAAAGCTAAAGAAGGAACTCATATAAACCTTAAAGTATGCCTATTGTGTCTTAGAATTATAGCATAAATATATAAAATATCATTCTAGCAACTTGATCCATCTATAAATACGTTGGGCAGGGATTTGCTATTGGCAATGGGCTTACTGATCCTGCAATCCAATACAAAACTTACCCAGATTATGCATTGGACATGGGCATAATTACAAAGTCTCAACATCGTCGTATTAATTTGTTGGTACCACCATGTGAAATGGCAATAGGTGCTTGTGGTGCGTATATTTTTTATTTTGTCATGTGATATTCCTCTCTCTTGTTTCTAGCTTGTAATGGCTTCTGCTGATTGTTTAATATGCCTTTCTTTTCCAGGTACTGATGGCACACTTTCTTGCATGACGTCTTATTATATTTGCAATGCCATTTTTACCGGCATCATGCTCCATGCCGGTGATATGAATGTAGGATGCTACTTTTCTTTCTGATTAATAGATTAAAGTCTTAAACTAGTGATACTTCTGATGACTTAGTTTGATTAATCTCTGAGGGATAATTGTTATAGATAACGTACGAGGTATGGAAGCAATTAATACACTATATCTATCAGTCTAATCTAAATGCCCATTCACGACAACAAATGTCTAATTAACCTTGATCGGAAATGGGAATCGTGCATATGCAAAAGGTTTTTGTAGAAACCGTGTAGATTTTTTACATTGAGAAGCAATTAACATTACTCTTCTTCAGCATTATGACATAAGGAAAAAGTGTGAAGGGAGCCTTTGCTACGACTTCTCAAATATGGAGAAATTCTTGAACCAACAATCTGTTAGGGAAGCCCTTGGCGTTGGGGACATAGAATTTGTTTCGTGCAGTCCTACTGTCTATAGGGCCATGCTGGTGGACTGGATGAGGAATTCCGAAGTGGGTATACCTGCTCTACTCGAGGATGGGATCAAGATGCTTGTATATGCTGGTGAATATGATTTGATCTGCAATTGGCTAGGTAGGTAGTATTTGAATACGATATTAGATCTTATTAATGGACAAATAGTTAAATCTCTGATGCCCATCATTTGCATGTTTTTCTAAGTTTTGAGTATGATTGTATATGGATAGGCAATTCAAGATGGGTACATGCAATGCAATGGTCCGGTAAGGAGGAGTTCGTGGCTTCTCCTAAGGTCCCCTTCTTGGTTAATGGTTCAGAAGCAGGCTTGCTTAAAATACATGGCCCCCTCAGTTTTCTCAAGGTTCCTCTCTCTCTCTCGCATTTTCATGAGCACATGTTATTATGTTTTAGTGGAATTCAATAACATGGGGTTTTGAGATTCCAGGCTTAAAATTTCTTAGGGTCACTTACCTAGAAATAAATTCCTACGAGTTTCCTTAACACTCAAATGTTGTAGAGTCAGCGAGTTGTTCCGTTAGACTAGTCAAGGTGCACGTAAGCTACCTCGAACACTCATGGATATCAAAAGAAAAGAAAAAGTACTTGGTGTGCTGGTTGAGGTATTAGTAAGGGCAAAAGGGTAATTAGCTAGGGAGTTAGTTAGCATATTTGGATTGAGGGAAGGTGGACAATTGTTGAGTAGCTTAGGGCTTGGGTTAGCATACCCAAGAGGGAGGGAGGGAGGGAGTTTTCAAGTCCCTTATACTTAGTTTAACTTGTAGTTCTCCCTTTATATTTCAATAAATTTCAAATCTTAATCTACGTACAAGGTGTCCTTATGAAAACATTAATTGCCGTACTAGCTTCTTGATTGAGAGTATTCAACCTTAGTTGAGCTATGCTATTTAACCCAATAGGTTCATGATGCGGGGCACATGGTCCCCATGGATCAGCCCAAAGCTGCATTAGAGATGCTGAAGAGGTGGACTCGGGGCACACTCTGTGAAAAATCATCTGGTCCGCAAATCTTGGTTGCGGATATGTGATTGGGGGCAACAATACAGCAGTGTCCTAGTGGACATTTGTTACCCCAACTCCAAGTATGTAGATATCTCCGTATCTTTCCCATATGTTTAAAACTTATGTCCACGCAGTTTTAAACTTGATATGAAAACTAAATAGCTTTCCATCTTATCTTTTCCCTTTTTAGTTTCATCATCATTTTCTTTATCTTTCTACCTAACTGTGTTGTCAAATAATCGTGGGGAGAGAATATACTTTTTAGCTTTGAAGTAGGGTGGCTGTGGGTTCGCTAACCCGATTGTTCGGGTTTTAAATTCTTTTTTAAACCAAACAACCACCTTTATTAAATAATCATTTAATTATTTCTTTTTGTTTTACAAAAAAGGTAATTTTTTTTTTATTGATGTGTAGATTTGTTTTCAAGCATTGAATAAAGTTTTGCAACTCTAATAGTTTTTATAAAAGGGAATGGTTTAAGAAACAATAGTGTTCTAAAATGTTAATTCTACATTTGGGTTGATGCGGTTCATTCTAAATTTATAATTCATAAACCAGTTAAACATGTACAAATTTTGGGTAGTTGCCACTGATTTGGACTTCATTACTATATTTGCTACTATGACTAAAGTTTTGTAAAATTTTCATATATTTGATAAATACTTGGTAGGCCAACCAAGGATTAATAAACCAATTAAAAAAGGTAACCTAAATAAGTATAATAGGCATGGGTTGGGTAGATCACATACTTTGAATCATTTGGTCTTTTCAGCACTCCACTATCCACTATGAAGCATCTTTGTTTCGAGTAACATGTTGGGAAAGGATTTTCTCGGACGGTTGATTAAAAGTTAGGAAAATTCGTATTTCTTTAAGTGAAAGTGTTTCCAAAATATATTAAAAAGAAATGAATTTGTTGATTAGTTGATGTAATTTGAGAACTTTTCACTAAATAGTCATACGAACTCTCAACTCCATTCCCTCTTGATTTGCTGTTAAAATTAGGAAAAGAAAAGATAAATTTTGAGTTTGTGGTGTTTTAAATCTCATCGAAGAATTATGAACTTAAACAAGTGTATGCTACGTAGATTGATGATCATGGATGAGTAAACCTACCCCTCCCCATTACACACTTTAACCATAAACTTTTTGACTTTAATGAAACCAAATTTTGCCAAAACATAAAGAAGAGAGCAACCATAGAATAATTTCTTAAACCTCGCAAATGAAACTGTGTATGTCAGTCAAAATGTTGATAGACCAAAGATCAACATATTTAAGGACAAAATGTCCTTAAATACCAAAAATCAAGTATTTAACAAACCGTAACATACACGTTTAAATGAAACCAATATTCATTTGAATGTGTCAGTAAAAAAATTAATATATTTAAAGACAATTTTTAAATATAGCAAAATGAATCAAAACATATACAAAATATCACAATCTATCTTTGGTGGACCAAAAATACAAATAGTAGTATATATTAATTTATTACAGTTTTGTCATATTTTTAAATATTTTCAAAAGTTTTATTATTTAAAATAATTTTTTGTTCAATATTAAATTCTAAACATTTGAGATTTGCTTAGGTTAATTTAGATTAAGAGTTAAAATAGATACAAATTGATGAACTTGTATAGTATTTTTAGACAGACAATCATAATTTCATTGATAATGTGAAATTACAAAAGGGCACAAAGCTAATGAGATCACATGAAGCTATCCATTTATGCAATAAGAGAAGTAAGGTTGTAATCACAAAAAAACTTCGTAAACTTACACCAAGACAAAGAAGTGTACATAAGATGATCAATGAATTGTGTGAAATTAGTTTCGCTATCTTCGAAAGTGATTTCTCTCATTCCAAATAAGCCAGAAGAAGCCTTTGATGATGAATCCCCATAATATCACCTTTTCTTTCTTCAAAGGATGACCAATAAAAATCATACTCAAGAAAGTTAGAGGGTCATAAAGAAAACCCACGTGGTAATTGAAGGACTTTAGCATCCACCTCCAAAATGTTTGAGCAAATTAGCAAAAGACCAAGCGGCACATTATTGTTTCAGAATTAGCACGACAAAGGACGCACCAATTTGAAGCAGAGATCATCAAAGGGGCCTTAGTATCGACAGTGTTGATGATACTGTGGCTAACCTACCATAGAAAAAAACCAAACTTCTGATGAACTTATAGTTAAAATTGACTTTTACAGATATAAATACACACACACTTAAAATTATCGTTCTCCACTAGATTTTGCAAAATGTGAACTCTTTTTTTACACTAATCATTGAACTATGAAAAAAAAAGAGATGGGGAACCAATAAACGGGTCCTTTTTTAAATTGAATCCAAGTTATTAAAAAATATGAGCATAGTATTTACTTAAGATATTGATCTCATCCCTAACAAGATTGTAGAATAGCCAACATCAGCTCAATGAATTGCTCGTACTACCTCAAGATTTGAGGTTCAAAGCCACAAGAATAACACGTATCATCTACGTGACACACATTTAGCTTGTCCACAACCACAATACTTTCAATTGTGGATGATCCAAAAAATGCAATATCAAGATCTTGATTATTAAATACCGACAAAATAAGCATAGCTCAACTAGCATAGTACTTGTTAAGTTCCTCTATTGGAAACTTCAACAGTCATTTTAACTCGACTTCAACAGTCATTTTAACAAAATACGAGTGAAGGCTTTGCCTCCACCTTTCTTGAGAAAGATTAAAATATCTTATACATAGCCAAAGATCATTTAAAGAGAATTATTGATCGAAGAGAGGCAGTGAATACCAGTGATGAAAAGCATAATGTCCAACTAGACATGCGGCACTAAAGTGTTCTTGCTATCAAAAGAGCAACCAAGTAAGCCTTTAGAGGTTCTTGATTTGTTAGGGCGAAAGAAATTCGTGAGGAAGAGAGAGAATAGGCAAAGTGAGTTGGGTTGAGAATGTTTGAGAGAACTTTATTGATGCTTCTCGTGGATGCTTACAAATGAGCCCCTTGGCTATTTATAGACAAGCCCCAACCGAAATAGGGGCCTTTACCCGCCCTTAGAGGGTCGGTCATGGTTCTCTCTGTAGCCTTCATGATAGATCTTGGCTCATTCTAGCATATTCTAAACCCATCCAAACCAACCTAGATACTCCCAGGATCCTCTAGACCTCGACCGACATTACAGTGTGGCCTTGTCCAGCCTTGTCTAGCACACTTTAGCATGTTCTAGAGCCTTCTCGAGGGGTTTGGAGCCTTCTAGTGTCAGGACCTCAATACTAAAGCACTAACACGACGTGGCAAAGCCTTGCAGGCAGTCGTGTCACGTCATGCTCACGGGCACCATGGACAGAAGCAAGGCGAGCGGCATCAACACGCATGCATCATTAGCACGCGAGTCTCTACAGGAGCCCACGAGGCGTGTGACTGCATACGCACACGCAGGCATGACACAAAGCCATCGCGGGTAAGA
The DNA here is from genome assembly GCA_037974625.1 of Cucumis cinereus. Classification (NCBI taxonomy): domain Eukaryota; kingdom Viridiplantae; phylum Streptophyta; class Magnoliopsida; order Cucurbitales; family Cucurbitaceae; genus Cucumis; species Cucumis cinereus. The sequence goes on from JBBPDJ010000014.1 coordinate 6,000,885, forward strand.
GGCCCACACCCCATGCATGGAGGTTAACATGGGCACTCGGTGCGTAGGAGGCGTACTCGAGGAGTGTCGGGGCGTGCCTATGGCTAGAAGGGCATGTGATACACACAAGCGCTCGGATGCGCAAGTGCAGTGCCACGGTCATGCTTACCCGCATGTTGTCATGGTTGCATGGTCGCCCCCAACACCATTTAATCATGCTTTCATCTTAGGTAGTTCATTATGCAAGCTAGTTTATTACCTTTGTACTTTCTACTGTAAGTGACCACTCGCCATTTAGCATATGCAAGTCTGTCACATGTTTTTCTGTTCTATACTATGTGGGGTTAAGACTAATCATCATATCTAAACATCCGAGAGTTATAAGATATAAAGTTGTTGTTATCCCTTATTGCTTATAGCCTTTTTTTTTTAATAGAAACAGATAGATATATGTATTACTATAACGAAATCAAAAGAAACAACTTAAAGGCAAGGGCCAAGGAGGCCCTTCCTAAAAGACCTCTAAACCAACAACGCTTTCCAGTTGTTAAAAATCATGGAAATCGTGTAATTACAAAACAGTTTTGTGTGGTTTGAGCACCACCAGGACGCTGTGTTTTGGACCACAGACCAAAAAGAATCAAAAGAATTGGCAACATCTTTAAAAATTCTACTATTCCTCTCCAACCATAAGCCCCAAAGAAGAGCACGAACACAACTATTCCAAAGGATCCTTCCTTTCCGGCCATACAACTTCATCACAGTAGCCTCCCTAAACCAGTTCTCCACTTTCTGAGGCAAGCTCAATTGCAAATTAAAAACCTCTAGCAATCTCAACCACCCCTTTGAAGCAAACTCACAGTGGATGAATAAATTATCCAGCGATTCCTCTTCCTTGTGGCAAAGGCAACAAATTGAGGGACTAAGCATCGAATCTGGAAGTTTTCTCTGCATCTTATCAATTGTGTTCAGACTTCTATAAACGAGCGACCAAAGAAAGCACTTAACCTTTTTTGGGCACTTAAACTTCCAAATTGAACGGATGGTTGGAGAAGAAATGTACCTACTGTTAGGAGAGATGTCCCTGACTAAGTTATGAAAAGTCGATTTTGTCGAAAACTTTCCTGACTTCTCAATAAACCAGGAGACACCATCTTCCTGCTGCAAAGGAGTCCAAATACTTAAAGCTTCCAAAATGGCAGCGGCATTATCGATTTCATCATCCAACAAGTTTCTTCTCAAACCAAGATTCCAGGCTTGATTATCCAAGTCCCAACAATCAGCAGCCCAAGCATCCTTCTTCAAGGAAAGGTTAAAAATGTCTGGGTAACGAGTGGACAAAGGGCACTCAACACACCAAATATCTGTTCAGAAATGGATTTTCTGACCATCCCCCAAAATAAATTTAGTAAAACTGAAGAAGCTATCCTTTTGTTTGTAAATGCCAGCCCAAAGAGTTGTATTATAACCTCTCTTTGGCTTTTTTGAACACCAGTTGTTGTCTTCCTCTCCATAGATGGAGGTAATGACCTTCCTCCACAATGCCTGCTTGTCCATAATGAATCTCCAGAGCCACTTGCTCAAAAGAGCTCTATTTTTCTGCTGTAAACACCCCACTCACACCCCACTCCAAGGCCCCCTAAACAAATGGGTTTACAAGTAATCTCCCACTTGACCAAGTTTGTAAGAGGATTGCAATGCCCGCCACTCCACAAGAAGTCTCTGATCAACTTTTCTGGCTTTTTGATAGAAGAGATAGGAGCTTTAAGTAAGGAGAAGAGATAGCAAGGAAGGTTGTTCAGCACCGCTTGAGAAAGGGTTAACCTACCACCTTTAGACAAATCTAATTTCCTCCACTTATCAATTTTCATAGCCATCCGGTCAAGCAAATCATTCCAGCTAATCTTCACAGCAGTAGAACCCCCAATATAGAACCCAAGATAAGGAAAGGGAAGGTTTTCAACTCTACACCCGAGAGAGGTAGCCAACGGTTCTAACACCGATTCATCCACATTCAGCCCAATCATAGAGGATTTTGTAGCGTTCAAAGACATACCTGCACCTTTGAGAAAGAGATTGATTATCTGCCACCAATTTCCTACATTTCCATAATCCCAATCCATAAAAAGTAGCGTGTCATCAGCATACTGCAAGTGGGAGACTGTGACTCTTTCAAAACCAACTCGGATACCTTTTAATATTCTTCTTTCTAAACAGAAATGAATTAGATTGCTGAGAGCGTCCCCAACAATGGTGAAAAGAAATGGAGCTAAGGGGTCACCCTGTCTTAGTCCGCGCTTAGCAAAGATCTTTCCCCTTGGCCTGCCATTGATCATTATAGAAAAGTTTGTAGAAGAAAGACAACCCCAAATCCACATCCTCCATCTCTTTCCAAAACCCTTGAGCTTTAGTGCGGCATCTAAAAACAGCCAATCAACCTTATCATAAGCCTTCTCGAGATCCATCTTCAAAAGAACACCCTTTTTACCGGACTGCAAACAATTATCAACCGTTTCAGAAGCAATTAGGATAGCATCTAGGATTTGTCTACCTTCCACAAAGGCCATTTGAGAGTCATTAATGATCTTGGGAAGAGCCCCTTTTAATCTCTTGGCAAGCACTTTAGCAATAATTTTATAAAGCGAAGTGGTGAGGCTAATGGGTCTAAAATCACTAACAAGGTTCACCACTTTCTTCTTAGGGATAAGACACACATAAGTTTCATTGCATCTTTTGTTAATGATACCATTTTCAAAAAAATCTTGGAACACTCTTACTATGTCTTGTTTCAGGATGTTCCAAGATTTTTTTAAAAACTCTCCAGTCATACCATCCGGACCCGAGGCCTTTCTATTTCCTATATCGAAAACAGCCTCCCTGATATCCTTTTCAGTAAAAGGAACTTCCAGCAAGTTGGCTATCGTATCGTCTAACATTTTGCCACCATCATTGGTGCATATAAAAGGTTGATCAGTTTTGGACCCATACAACTTCGAGAAGAAGGCTATGACTTCAGCTTCAATATCCTTTTCATCAGATAAGTCTTTCCCAGCAGCATTTTGATGACGATAAATGGAATTCTTACTCTTTCTCGTTGAAGCCCATCTATGAAAAAAACTAGAGTTTTCATCCCCTTCATTTAACCACTGCAGCTTGCATTTTTGAGCAATTAATCTTTGCTCCATTATTACAATATCAAAAAAATCCCTTCTCACATTTTCCCTTTCTCTAATACAATCATTATCCAGCAGATTCGACTCCTCCAGTTCATCAATCTACTTGATCTTGCTTAACAGAGACTGTTTTTTAGCACAGGAATTACCCACATTTCCTTTACTCCAGTTTTTCAGCAACAGTTTCAGCCAGTGTTTTAAAAGGCGCGCGCCCGGCTGCGCCTAGGCGTTAGGCGCCAACGTTGCGCCTCGCCTTGAATAGGCGAGGCGCAGATCAGAAGGCGCGCTTAAGCGCGCCTCTTTGGGTTTTTTTTTTTAAAATTAATTTATTTTAAATATTAGGGTTTATTTTAAATATTAGGGTTTAATATATTTTTTTAACCT
>JBBPDJ010000014.1:6005482-6032663 GCA_037974625.1 Cucumis cinereus
ATTTTGTAGATACATTCATATATGATATTTATATATATATGTGTTTCTTTTATACATAGTGCGCCTTACAAAAAAAAAGCCCGCGCCTTTTTTTGCGCCTTGCGCCTAGGCTTCAGAAGGCCATTGCGCCTTACTGCGCCTCGGGCTTTTTAAAACACTGGTTTCAGCCCTTTTAATTTCATCATGAACGATTAATCTGCCAACCCTCCACCTTCATGTTGCTCCACCAGTTCTCTAAGTTCTTCATAAATAAATGATGCTCCAGCCATAAGTTTTCAAACCTAAAAGGAGAAGGGCCCCACGGCTTAGGACCCAACCTTAACAAAATGGGGAAGTGGTCAAAAGTAGTTCTGGTTAATCTTTCGAGCTTCACTTCTTTGAAGAAATCATACCAGGTGGGAGAAATAAAAAATCTATCTAACTTTGAGGCTGCCTTATAACCAACTTTCTTTTCTCAAACATGTTTTCAAACGTTCTCGAAAACATTTACCTCTAAAACCCGTTTTGTAAAACATTTTCTCAAGAACGGGGTTGGAGGTTGCATAAACGTTCATTGTGTCACCAGTTATCTGAATTTGGTTTGTGACTTGTTTTCGAGCTGGAACAAGTGTTGCACAATCGCTTCAAGTCACTTAAGAAAGTTCGATTGTAATCGTTGGTATTAGAGCCAAGTCGAATCGTGAAGTTGAGAAGTTGCAATCATGTCTGCTACGAAACTAAGAATGGCCATGCATCACCACCCATAGAATCAAGAAAAGTTCATTGTGTCACCAGTTATCTGAATTTGGTTTGTGACTTGTTTTTGAGCTGGAACAAGTGTTGCATAATCGCTTCAAGTCGCTTAAGAAAGTGCGATTGTAATCGTTGGTATTAGAGCCAAGTCGAATCGTGAAGTTGAGAAGCTGCAATCATATCTGCTACGAAACTAAGAATGGCCATGCATCACCACCCATAGAATCAAGAGAGAGTTCTTAGTTTTTCAATCGTTACTATGTCTGGACTTGGTAAAATTTCCCATGTTGAGTCAAATTAAGAGTTCCACTCCTAGTGATGCCCTACCGTCAATTCCTTTAAGTTTGAGTCCGGCGACCGTACTCCTCCCATACCCAAAGATTTTGATTTCTCATAAGGTGCTGGCAGAGTCCTAAAAGCAACATCCGCCAATCCCTGGTCGACATCGTTTATGTTTGAGACTAAGACAATATTTGATCGTCTTCGAGCCCCCAACTTTCATTCTTGATTAATGAAAACATCATTGGCAAATGCTATACAGTTGTTCGTCTTTCATAAATCCAAGAATTTCACCTCTGACTGTAAAGTACAAATGCCCCCGATTGTCCCTGTTAATCATTACTCCGATCCCGAAGGCCAACAAAATAGGATCAAAATCCTATGATGTTATCCCATACTAATGTATACAGAGTGTAGCTTGCTTTGAACACTCTAATTTCTTCAAAGTAACGGTGTCGACAAAAAGGACAACCGATTAATTGCGGTCGCTCGAACTCAAACTTCGTTCGAGACACGTCAATGAGGAGGCTCCAGTTCGATGACCAAGCACTGAGCCTACCAACCCCAACTATTGAATCACCACTCACGCGTTGTACGCATGTGAGCCCGAGCAAAGCTCGACTGTCCGCACCCCTACATTGCATCAAAGCAAGCAAGGCTGCAGAGTCGTCGAGCGAAGCCGAGCATTAACATCGTGCACCCTCACTAAGGTAGCTCATCAGATACCTAAGAAAATACAGAGGCTACCACCTCTCCAGCTCTTGGTACATCTTTCAACAAGTCTTCTTTATTTTGGGTGATCAAGGGTCGGCTGGGTGATGTTGTTTACCACCTCTCCAGCTCTCAAAAACGGATGGTGTTCTATTTATTTTTTCTCCTCTTTGGTTGGTCTATTTGTAATGTTTTATCTCATAGTCAGTTAGATCCAGTGGGTTGTCAATTCAGTTTCTATTAGTAGACCTATTTGCTTTGTTAGTTTCCCTTGGACATGATGAGGGTGCTATGGAGGTGTCAACCTAGTTGAGATGTTCGGGTGCACCCGCTGATCCTACTTTCCCTCTTTCTCTCTCTCTTTTTGTTGGCTTCTTTATTTTATCCTCATTGTATACCCTGTACTTTGAGTTATTATTAACAAAGAAGTTTGTCTCCTTTTCAAAAAAAAAAAAAAAAACAAGTCTTCTTCTCAATCAATCTGGCCATTACCCTAGGTAAGTTTGGAAGAGGAGAAAATAACTTGTATAGATCAAAAGTTTCACATTGACTCTTGCTTAGTGAAAAACTGAATAAAGGATATTACTGTCTATGCCATAATTGCCGAATTGGTGCATTATGTGTCGAACTTAGGGGGAAAGTCCGGTCATTTCTTTCTCTCTATCATTTGCGGTGGATTCTAGAGTAAGTAATTTAGAAAGTTTAATTTGCCTCAGAACCAGACGTCGTTGATCAGAACAGAAAAGGTTATAATGATAAAAGTGGTGATTTTTCCTTTTTCTCCATTTTCCCCTCATCTAGTTTTGTTACTTTATTTCAAATTGGTGAATGGTTACTTTATTTCAAATTGGTGAATGTGTATCCACTTTGAAGGTTTATGTAATGACTTCCCTCTCATTATTGATGTCAATTGGACTGATTTTTTTCCCAGGTTTTCTGGAGTTTCCCCACCTTTCCTTTTCATCTAATCCTACTGAAGAGTTCTTTTTGGCTCATCTGAATGCCACCATCATACTTTCATATTTTAATCCAAACACCACTAAGCTACGAAACCGTTGGGTGTCACCATCATACTTTCGAAGATAAGAAATCTGACTTCACTCACTTTTCAATCTTCTTTTGTATACAACCTTCACTTGGTGTAAATTCACCCCACACTTTCGTGATTACAATCTTACTTCTCTTATATCACAATGGAACAGTATTTTGTAATCTCCCACGCCATACGTGCCCTTTTGTAATTCCATCCCATCAATGAAATTATTCATATGTTTCTCATAAAAAAAATGTCTGCTCAACAAATAATAATAATAATAATCATAATAATAATATTAATAATAATAATAATGCTTGTTCAAAGAAGCATGGACCAAGACCATTAATCAAATCTGAATCCTTTGAAGAAGTCTTGGCACATGGGAAATCAAGCCTTAAAAGATTGATGACAATTGGCAGTAAACATGGAGATTGATATGGAATTCCAAAATGTACAAAAGTACAAAAATGTTGCTCATGTTCAAGGGATTGAATATGCGACTTCTATGACTGCAGAAATCCTTAACTTGAAAGAAAATAGGAGACACTGAGATGGACGATCGACTATTTATTACCACTTCCAGATCCAGTGTAGGTGGGTTATTGCTAGGGTATGCCGATACACTGATAACAGCAGTACCTAAATCCTTCGGATGTTTGGTGAACTGTAATTGGATGGGATTGTAACGTAATGTACTAAAAACCTCATGTTTGAATTTGGCGTTTTAGAGTCGATTATTATTTAAAAAAAAAAAAAAAAAAAAACTCATTCTGTTCTGACAACTTTCAATCCAACCCTCTTTTTCACTGTTTTCACGCTTTACAATCATCTTTTGGTTCCGTCTTCGATTACTCGCACTTTCGGACACTCCAATTTCCAGTAATCCTAATTACAATCAAACTCTCAAAACAGCCCCATGAGTTCATCATAACATTTGTTGTTATTTTGGAGGTAGGTAGTTTGAATTTCTGACCTAGTGGTGGATGGCAAGTGCCTTAGGTTGGCAGTAGTATCTCGATCCTGAATACTCCTGACATTACCATGAAGCAGAATGTGGACTACATACCTAAACTCATTATTACTTATCGCACCCGGCAGCCTAAATTTAAAGTATGTAAGCTTTATTTCACTAAACAATGCCTCCCAAACATCATGCACCAAGATCAACCAGAAATAGAGGCTCAAAATATAATGGAACGGCAGAAAAGAACAATACAATAGTAAAATCCACGTACCTTTACAAACTCTTCCCAGAGAGACAAGCTCAGTTAATCATCTTCGCCGCTCTCGTCACTGAAATAACTTGCTTTCTTCGATTTTTTCTTCTCTACAATGTTCTCACCGCCAGTCAGGAGTCTCTGGTCTGCATCTCCGTCCACCACCGAGGCCCAATTGTCATCCTCAAACCCTTCTCCAACATCTGATCCCCAATCCTCCTCGTGCCTAGCACCGACTCCACCCCTTCTCCCCCGCTTCGGTTCTGGTCGCTCCCTTGGCCCCAATTGATTTTTAGGGCATTCATAAGACAAATGCCCATCAACTGCGCCACACTCGTAGCACCTACTCTTATCCTTATAAACCCTCTTCCTTATAAACTCAGCGGCGCGACCATTGTCAGTCGCTATAGCAGCCTTCAGAACACGGCCATTCAAAATCTTCCCGTGCATCTGTTTCGCGGCCTTGACCGCGTCGTCCTGAGAAATAAACTGGACGAAGGCAACGCCGCGAGACTTGCGAGTCTGTCGGTCTTTCAACACCGTAACACGAGCGATCTTACCGAAGGTGGAGAAGAGAGTGTGGAGGTCGGAATTGGTGAGTGAATAGTCGAAATTGGAAACATAGAGAGTAGACTTCGAAGGAACCAAACCTCCGGAACCACCACCGGGCTTGGTGGAAGAGTGTGAGTGCGATTGCGATTGCGATGAGAACTGTGACTGTGAAGACGACGGCGGCAGCGGGGCAGAAGAGGTGGCAGAGGGATACCGGTAATAGAAGGTTTCGTCGTCGTCGCTGTCGCTATTAGGGTTATTGGTTCTCTTTCCCTTGCGCGCCATTTTTTCACCGTGAGTTCCTGATTGGGAGAGAATGATGGTGGAGGTCGAAGGAGGGCATTGAAGAGAGGGGTGAGAGAATGGCTTTTCTTTTCTTTTTTAACTTTTTTTTCTAATTTAAAAATATTTTAATAATATTAAAAAAAAATTACTTCAATATGGTAGGTGGCATTTGTTTACATTAATTTCCCTAATAAATTTTAAATTGTTATTTAATTATTTTTCTACATTAAATTTTGATTCAATGTTCATTGAATTCAATTAGTAAATATCTGGCATCGATTATAATTAACCATGTATATAAAAACATTTTAAATGTTGTTGAAAAATGGATAGTAAACACTGAAATTAAAATAAAATTAAATAAATTAGTTTAAATGAGGCAAATATAAAGTCTCCCTTTGTTTCTTATCCAAATTTGATTTTACGTTTCCAGAAATAAATAATACAATGAATATCCGTTTGACAGTTGAAAAATAAAATATGTTTTGAAAACAAAATCCAAACTTGAGGTAAATTTAGAGAGAAATTTAAAGTTTAATTTAATATTAATGCATTTGTTAGGATTTCATACCCATATATAGAAAAAGTTAAATTTCATTTTTAGTCCTTTGATTTAAAATTTAAAATTTTAAATTTAATTTTTTTTCAAAAGAGAAGACATATCTATTGTCGATCATAATTTAAATCGACAATAATGTTATGACTTAAAGATGTGTAAAGAAAAATACAAAATTACAACCTTTTAGTACGATTGCAATAATTAAGCCGACATACTTTAATGTTAAATCAATATCAACTTCTGATTATATAGTAACTTTCTTATCTCCAATAAAATTGATTCTTATATTTAATTGTCTTTTTCCAAATTTAATGTTTTGTCCATATAAAGAGGGCTAATTGTGTTGTGTCTCAACCATATACTTATTTTCTTTTATAAATATGTTTTTATATTTTTTTCGTAAATTTTGTTTACTTTTTTTTTCATTTAATTAAAAAAATTCACACCAAATTGATATCAATATAGTTATAGTTTGAAATTTTAGCCTAAGATCGCTAAATTTTGAAATTTTGATTCGGTATACAAAGAATTTCAATTTTCTCGTATTCCACAAAAATTCAGTATTTTCATTGAAATTTTGATTGTTTGTTTGTTTAAAGTAATTTTCTACGCTAGCTCGAGAAAGGTGCAAGTAAAGCTTTTTTCTCCTCTTTTACCGCACAAAATGCTCTTGCATTGACATCTACATAAATACTTTACAATATACATCTAAATGTTGTTTTACTCTATAGAAACGGCGATTAAAAATTGTCAATTATAATCTAATTCAATCACAATCAAAATTGCAGTAACTAATTATAACAATTTTCATAAAAGTTTTTTAAGACTTCTATCCATAATGATTTCTCCACTTCCATAAAAAGGGGACCTCGATATTTTCACTTTATCGAGATCGATATTTTAAACCTTGATCAAGTAATTGTACACACTTGGTTTAATCAAGTAAGCACGGTTTGAAATATTAATTATATATCCTTTGACAAATTCTCTGACATTTTTTCTGACATCTTTTTGTGAACGTTCGAAAAAGTAAATTTCTCACAGTAAGTTTTCAGGTCTAGTTTATATTGGTCCAAAGGTTTCGAAATGATACATTAGTACTATAAGTTTAAAGTTTCATTTCAATTAGTTTTCGAATTTCATCATATTGTAATTTTACATTTGAGATTTGATTTTTGTTTTAATTCGATTCGTAAGTTTCAAGATTAACACTTTCAAGTCTCAACTTGGACGTTCATTTTCAAAATTTAGTATGTACATCAATAATTTAGTAATTTAAAAGAATTAAAATAGTTATAGTCAATTAAATTATCGCCATTAAAATTAATTTTTAAATTCAAGTTCATAATTAATTAAAATTAATTAATAGAGATTAATGAAAAAAGATAAGTGATTACTTTGTAAAAAAAAATTGTTAAAAGTGCAATTGTTGCAACATAATTCAAATCTTAAGGATAAAACTGTAACATTTTTTAAATTCATGGACTAAATTGGAATTAAATTCAAAACTATTTAAAACTTAATATTTTAAAATATACAAACTAAATGAAAACCACACTCAAACTTACAATAAGAAAAATGCATTATTCCTGACATATTGTATATATTAAAATCTAATTAATCTTGATATTTTTTTAAATCTCTCTGAGACTTTATTTAATCATATCTATTAAAGTTTTATAAACTCATTTTTTAAACTTTCACATTCAAAAGTTTCATGGGCACGTCGATTATTTTATAATTTTTACGGTAAATATCCATTTATACTTTTAAATATTGAATTTTGTAAATTTTAAATATTAAAAAAAAATCATACGAGGTCATTTCAAGCGAGGAGTATGCAAGGTTATAATAACAACCTCTAACTAAATTAAATACAATTTTAAAAATCTTTAATTACCCGTAATAAACATTATTTTAAAACATTTAATTTATTACCATATTTATTATTTGTTACGATTTTTACTCTTTGATATTTAATTTCTTTTATTATTTGTTACAGTATTTACGATAATAATTAATATATATATATATACAATCCAAGAGCGAGAGAAATGGGCTGGTAGTCCTCCAGGCAAGCCCCACCAGATTCAATGGCAGACCTCTGCTGACGAATATAAATTCGAATTTGTCTCTACCTGCCATCATCGCCTAACTTTTTCCTTAAAAGCTTCAAGAAGAAGAAGAAGATAAAACCCAAAGCTGTATCTCCCGCAAGAAGCACTGACCGCCTTGGATTTCTAGGGTTTCCTGTAAGTTATCTTATTTCCATTTTGCAAATTTATCCATGGTAGTTATGCTTGTTTTCTATGTAGTGTCGCACTGGATGAATAATGGAGATTCTGATATTATTATTATTATTGTTAATAATATGCTATTTTAGCTGGGTGTTGGTATAGAGAGAATATTGAGGGCTGATGAAATTGCCCAATGATAAAAATACTTCCAATTTTCTAGGAACGTGATTTTAGGTTTATCTCTGAATTATGGTCTCAGGTTAGTTTGGACAAAAGCACCACTTCAATTTCATTCCAAACCAAGGATCAGAATGAGAATTTCTGTGATGTTAAGGGTCTTTGTAGTGTTAATAAATAAGAAATCTTCTTCATAGGTTTATCTACTTGTGCTGTATAATTCTTTTTTTTTTAAGACAAGAAACATTTTGTTGATATAATGAAAATAAGCACCTAAATTGTTTACAAAAGAGTTTTTCAATTGGAAACTAAGTAAAAAAGACTAAAGTGTTTAAAGGGTGCTTATCTTTACACCAATGCAAAGCTGTAGACAGAACCAAGTCCATAAAACTATAAAAACGGAACAAGGATTCCTAAAATGACGTTTTGTTGCACTCGCCCTATAAAGTTCAAAAGTAAGCACAAATAATGGCCAACCAAATTATCTTCTGATATCCTTTGGAAAGGATGTCCCACCGAATGTGTAATTCTTAGTCATATGGCTCAGAGGTCCCAAGTTTGAACCTTCGAGGTGGGGCGGGGGTGCCCTCAAGTATAGACCAGCAAAGCTCCAAGTCCTCGTTATCGAAGAGAACAGAAGTGTAAAACTCTCAAATCAAGCTGCAACAAGACAATACTTTGACATCAATATCATAGTTTGGGGCTGAGTTGACACAAGACATAACAACTCTTGTTGATCTTGGGAATTTAGGAGGTGCAAGCTGGTGTGGGTAGGCTGAGTTCGCTTTTTTCTCCTTTTGTTCAAAATCTGATGCTGAGCTGATATTTCAGTTCAGCAAAACTCTAAAACAAGCTCAAAGAAAGAATGTTGTTTTCATTTTGTTAAAAAATCATATCAACTGCCTCCCAAAAAAAATGTTTGATTCTCATGGACTGTTGGTTCTGTGCATGGTTGACCGGAGGCAGTCTTCTGAAGCAGTGTAAATGCTACTCTTAAAATACTTTGTGGTCATACGCTAAAATGCGAAGAATGCGAAGAATGGTTTCTGAAGGGTCATCGTCACTACATAATATATGAAGCTTCCGATAAGGAATGGACACCTCTACTGAAAACCAATAGCAATAACAGATTCAAGGGATAAGGTCCTAAAAGAGCCTAGAAATTGTACAAATTTGAGTTGGAAGAGGGGATAAGGTCCTTCTCTGTAAGAACAAAGGCTTCTAAATACTATGGTGAAATTGGTAATCCCCAGGCTTTTAATCACGTCTGTAATTTGTGTATTGGCCATAATTAAGCAGATAACTCATGCTGTTTTGGAACCTTGTGTATGTATGCATGTGTACACAGTGCTCTGGGACTTAATATTGAAAGGTGAAAGACACAATTACTAGAGTCCATTTGATATCAGGCACAACCATGCTTTTCATATTTCATAACTAAACCCTTGGATTTTAAGTTAAATTTCAAAAGCATACGGGTTTCTAAAAGTTTGGCTTGGTTTTTTGAAACACTCTTCAAGAGTAGATTGCAAATTAAAGAATTCAATAGGGGAAAGTATTGTTTATAGCTTAATTCTTAAATACCAAAAGCCAAATGGTTATCAAAAGGGCCCTTGGTTTTTTATTTTTGTGAAAATTAAGTTTATAAACATTATTTTCACGTATTGATTTCTGTTAGTTATCTACTCAAGAGTGTTTTCAAAATTTAAGGAAAGTTTTGAATACTAAGAATTTTAGATTTTAAAAACTTGATTTTGTTTTTGAAATTTGGCTAAGAATTCAAATGTTTACTAGAAAAAATGAAAATCACGGTAAAGTAATTGTGAAAAACAAGTATGATATTGAAAAATACAAAAAAGAAATAAAAAAATGGGACCTAGGTGTTTGATATGACTCATGGGTTGGAGTTGGACAATATCCTCAATGAGATTCACCTTCATCTTTATATGCCTTGGCATATGAAATTTTAATGTTGGTACTGCGTATAGAAATCGAGTTGACATGGATTCCTTCTCTTTGCTTCTAGTAGTCAGAAGAAAGTGAGGTGCAAAACTATTTGCAGATCCTATTTGCTCAGATGTCCATGCATATGGGTTAATGTTATGATTTCATTTTGCAACTGCACATACAGAAGTTAGCATTTATTAGAACCAAGTACATTGACATTTTTTTTTGGATAAGAAACAAATTGATTGATTTTGAAATTACCAAAGAAGGCCCTCATATGAGGGATTTAGCTACTGGAGTATGGGCATTAGGAGATTAGGACTCAGGGCATGACACTAGATTAGAGAAATGCTCTTTTGAACGAATATTTACAAAAGACTTCTCCACTTAGATGTTTTACATGGTTCTATTAGATTTTTTGTTTTAATGTGAACATAGTTATTGGTTATAGACCCCTGCCAATGCCAAAACCAAAAGTAAGCAAGACAGGAAACTATGGGCGACAAAGAGAAGATAAGAAGGCTGCCCTTTTCTATATAAATTTCAGACTTCTCTAAATTTCCTGTTACATTGCTTTACTTATTCAACTTTTAATTTTTATTTCCTAGTGTTGTTATGGCATCTCACTGCTGTTATTTGTTTTGTTAACTTCGTGTACAAATAGCACTTTTAGTTATTCGACAACTTGTTGTCTGTCTTCCGTTTTTTTTACCCTTTCATTTCAGTTAGCAATTACAGTTGTTATGTTTAATAAACCCAGTGATGAACTGCCATTCACCTTTGAAAGGATGCATGGATTCTCCACAGTTGATGGCTTTGTGGAGATAGCTGAAAGCTCAGCAGAGATGATCAAGTATATAGCAAATGAACCTTCAACTGGGCTTTTCTACATTCAACAGCATACAAAAAATGCTGTTCCCAATGTTATCAATCTGAAGAATAGTGTGGTAGACAAATCTCATGAAACAACTCTCCACACTGAAGATTCGGAGGATTCGATCACGATGTTAAGGTCGATGAAAGAATGTGGTTTTCCTATTGCTGATGAGATGATCAGAGACATAAGGAAGTCTCTTGCTATCATGTCAAACAAACAGCCAAGAAGGGGCTTGATCCATAATACTTCTGGCATGCAGCAACAACAGCCAGGGAGAATGAGCACTTGGAGATCGGCCACTTGGGGGCGAAGAGCAATCGGAGCCCCATTTAATGATGACAGTGGAGGTTATATTTCGACAGTATTCAAGTCGGCAAGAGAAAAGGCAAGCAACTTTAAGTGGCCACAACTTGACATCAAGGAAGATCTTGCACAAGTTGAAGTTGATAAGCTACAGCCACACGCTATCCAACCACCAGTTGCTTCTACTACTTCTAGCTCATCACAGCCAGATATGGACACTGAGGAATTGCCTCTGTCAAGTCAAGTTAATGATGAGTCGCAACAGGACGACGGGGTTGATGAATGTTTGAATACTGATTTACATTCAGTGTCCGATAACTTCGATGATTTCAGGGCTGATAAAGAGGCGAAATTGGAGGAGTGGTTGGGAGGATCTGGCTGCTTGAATGATTTAAGAGATTTGAGGGCAGGGTAAGGCCATTGACATTGATTTTGAAGTAGTGTTGATGTCTTTTACAGTGCGTTTTTTTTTTTACTGTAAAAATGATAAAAACAAAAATCACTCTAGACACACGTTCTTTTCTTCATTTTGTCCGACCTCGAATTGCACTAGTGAAGAGTTGTATTTCCATAGCTTTGTAACATGATGTTATTCTTATTGGAATAAGTATTTATTGGAGTGCCATAGGTTCATTTTTTACCTTTCCACACATTTGAAAATTGATAAAGGATTTGAATACAGTTATACCTAGAAAGTACTGGACTGTCTTGGAGATTAGACTGCTTGGTTTAAGGATTGGCTGGATTGTTCTTTTGTTAATTTTTATATAAATGTTTTTGTATAAATGACCTTACTGTTGTACTGTCGTGAATGATGATTTTCTGTCAAAGAGTGTGTTAACTGTCTCTTGTAAAATTAATACTGTGCCAATTATTGTGTTTGGCCAACGGTTTTTCCGGGATCTTCCAAATTTCCTTGGTGTTTTATTTGTCAAACCATTGATTTGGTGGCCAATCGTACTCGCAAGAACCCTTGGCTCAGTTGGGTGTTCTTTCATTGGTGGGCTCTGATAGTAAAAATGTTGTGGATGTTTATTTCGCTATTTGGTTGGATATCTTTCCTAAGAAAATTAAAATTTACTTGTGAAAACTCACCCTTAATGCTATTAATATTGTTGATTCCCTTCAACGTCGTATGTCTTACATGGCCTTCTCTCCTTCTTGGTGTTATATGTGTCATTCTCAATCATAATTTGTTGCTCATATTTTTCTTCATTGCTCTTATGCGATGCGTTTTTGGCATTATATTCTACCAGCTTTTAGGTGGACGGTGGTTTTTTTCTCATAACATGTTTGATTAACTGGCTTATTTGTTGGTTGGTCATCCTTTTCATGGTCGTTAAAAACCTCTCTGGCTAGCTATCATTCGAGCTTTTATATGGATACTTTGGGGTTAGCGCAATAAACTCCTCTTTTAGGACACTTGCTCGAGTTTTTTTTTTTTTTTTTTTTTTTTATTTTTTATTTTTTTTTTTAATGAACATGGTTATTTCTACTGCTTTGTACTGGTGCAAATTTAAGCACCATTTTAAGCTTTTAACTCTTTCTTATCTTGTCTCTCATTGACATTATTTTTTGCGATCACCTTTGAGTGTTTGGGCTTTGCCCTTTATTTCATTTTATCAATTAAAGGTTTCTATTTTTTTTAAAAAAAATCTCTCTTATGATTTTATTGAGTGTGAAATTAAGATAATTGGAACGGCAATGTTCTTACATGTTAGGATCTTTCTTCCTTGTTCTTAATTAATCTAATACAATAGTGCTCTCAAATTCTAGAGTTGTTCCTCATGCTTAACTAATCCACTATAATGGTCTCTCACATGTTAGAGTTATTCCTCTCTCGCGCTTAACTAATCCAATACGATAATGTTCTTACACAATAGAGCTCTTTTTCCCTTATATTAACTAATCCGTTACAATTGTGTTCTCACACATGCTTAAGTAATCCTATACAATGCTCTCACACACTTGGGATCTTCCATCCTCACACATTAGGACTCTTTCTCCCTCATGTTTAATTAATCCAATACAATAGTGCTTTCAAACGTTAGAGAACTTCCTCGTGCTTAACTAATCTAATACAATGGTTCTCTCACATGTTAGAGTTGTTCCTCTCTCACGCTTAACTAGTTCAATACAATAATGCTCTTGCACAATGGAACTCTCTCTCCCTCATTTTAATGAATCCACCACAATAGTGTTCTCACATACCTTCCTCCCTTTGCGCTTAAGTAATCTAATACAATACTCTCACACATTTAGGATTTTCCTTCTTCACACTTGTTAATTCAATACAATAATGTTCTCCCACGTTAAGACTCTTCCTCCATTTGCACTTAACTAATCTAATACAATAATGCTCTCACACACTAAGCTCTTCCTCCCTCATGGTTCGTGCTCCTCTTTACTCTCACTCCCTCACGCTTAACTAGTCCAACATTATATCGATCACACACTACGCTCTTATTCCCTCCTGCTTGCTTCCTATTCATTCACTCCCTCGTTCTTGCAATTGTCCTCAATCCCTCACTCGCCCTCCTCCCCACTCTCTCCCTGTGCTTGTGCTTGCCACTCTGAAAACCTCATTTATTGTGCACGAGGAGTACAAAAGAACTATCTTTCATTTTAAAAAATGGAGGCAAACAACGTTAACCTTCCAAAATATAGGTAATCTATATAAAAGAAAACCCAAGAATAGAGAAGATTGTTTTTTTTCTGTTTGGTATGATAACGTGATTTTCATGGAAATAAATTCTAGTTGTGTTTGTTTTGTGTGATTACTCTAGAAATATGATTTATTGTCATTAATTAATAACTAATCAAATTTAATTAAAATGCGTAACATTTATTACAACTTTTAAGTGATTTTAACCCAGTCTTAGCAGTTTGAAATGCTTTACAACCAAAACAAATAGCAATTCACTTAAGAAAAAATGTTTTTTAAAAACACATTTTTATTTAAACTTATTCGAAAAAGAATGTTTCAAATATATTCAAAAAACTATTTTGAGTCATTGTCAAACCCTCCAATTTTTTATAAAAATGACTCATTTTTTAAATTAAAAATTTGAAAATGTATTCCAAGCAAACCATAAATTATAAATCAAAGATACAAACTGATTAGTATTAAGTGGAGAATTGGAGAATTATATGAATAAATAAATGTATATTTAAGGATATTACACTACACACAAACAAAAGTTTCAAGCCCACGCCTCGCCAATTCTACATTCCTCCTTTCTGTTCTAGTAGTGTACAAGTAAACGATTTGCTAACCTTAAGTTCCCCTTTTGGCTTTAGTAATATTCACCAAGCATAGGACAATGTTGCTCTAATTAATCATTCTAACAATCGATCTTCAAGTACACAATTCAAAACATTTGCCACCAACATCACATGTCCGTATATGTCCATGCTTTGAAGCTTGCATGGACCTGAAAATGAGAAGATCCGCTAGAAAGGTGCTGATTCCCACTGTGAACTCACCATAAAGCTGAACCAGGTGCTGAAGTTGAAGCTTTTTCTCAGCAAAACAAGCTTAGCATTTCCAGATCATGGCTAATGGGTAATACTATTTCCGGTTAATTAACTTCAGTCTTATGAGCGATTTGGTTAAGGCATACGCTCAAACTGTCTTATTGTAAGCATTTGATGTTTGAATTCCAGGTAGGTTACAGAGAAGGAGACCTGCAGTTCAACCAGCTGCATCGGGATCTATGCTTTGACGGCTTTGTTGTTTGGTTGCAAGTTGCAACAAAAAAGTTGCCTTTTGAATGGTCAATTGTGTCGACTGTCGAGAGTGGGAGGAGAAGTCTACTCATTTCTTCAAGATGTCATGTTGGTTTGATCTGTGAGAGGTATCATAAATTCCATCAGGGGAAGGTTGGATCATGACATGAATCTTAAACGAGAAAATAAAGTAAAACCAATCTTTATCAGTCGTTAACCATTGGCAAAGGAATTAAAAAAATACAAGAAGAGTTATTCAGCATAACCACACACTTCAATATATTTATATATATATTTTTTTTATAAGAGTCGATATATGTATATTTTAATAAGAAACATTTATTGATTAATGAAAAAGGAACCAAGGACGTGAGATTAGCTGAGGTGCACGTAATCTTGTATGGACACTCCACGGATATTAAAAGGAAAAAAAAAAAACCACAAACTTCAATATAGAGTGCATGCTTCCTTTTTTTAATTAATACATTCATAGTAGGGGGAGACAACGGATTGTTGGTTAAATTACAAATTTGGTCCATATGGTTTAAAAAAAGTTAAAATTTTAGTCCCAACGGTTTATACATTTGAATTCGTCCAATTATTTATTATTATTATTTTTTTTAAAAGGAAATAGGCCACCTCGTTCATGATTGAAATGAAATTGGGGAAAGCACCAAACACCTAAAGATGATTACAAACAGTTTGCCAATTGGACCCTGTGGTTTGAATGTTTGAATTCATCCCCATGGTTTGGTAGAATCTTGTACTGATATTTATGAGGGTTTTATAAAACAATATGGACCATTAAAGAATTTTTATCACCATAAGGATGAAATTTCTGACTTTTAAAATTAAAGAATAAATTCTAATTTTCTGGACCAAAATTGTAATTTAACTTTGATTGTTCATCTAAGGCTTGATGTAACCACAGCAGAAAGTCCATTCTCAAAAAATTCTGAAACGCACACCCATCAACATCCATCTAAAGATTGAGTCGGTTAGACTATTTACCTGAACGAGGGGCTGTAGAGGAGTCTTGATCCACCAGTCTAATGTTCTCCGATGTATCATTTGACGTGTTTGAAACAGGAGCAGCAGCTGCTACTCTAGTACTGTTTCTTACTATTTTGGCCCTCCTAAAGAAGTAAAACAAGATTGCGAATATTGAAAAATCAATATTGGAAAATAGATTGCAAATGAACAGTGACAAAAGATGTGACTGCATTTAAACGTACCTAACTGCATTTCGCTTCAGAGTGCTACTGGTTTTCATCTTCGATGTCCCTTTGAAAACCAAGTAACACATTAAGTGTGATTTATAATAATTTTGACTGAAATGTGGGAAAAGTACACGCAGACCATGCTCACCTGATTTAAGAGCTAAATAAGATGAAGAAGGTTTCTTATTCCCCCTCTCAGCTTTAATGGAAGCAATTACAGAATCAGCATTAGGACCCAGACCTTTCCTTCCGACTAGTTTCACTCCTAGCTTCTCACACAAGTAATTCAACCTCATTTCATCACCCCCTCGCACCTCCCGGAGTTCAAGGGCCTGTTGCCTCGACAACAGAGTATAAACATGAAGCTGTTGCTGTTGACTAAAGTGTGATTGAAGTTGTTGAAAAAGCAACTTATTTGTGTGCCGTTGATCTGAGTTTGAATCTTCGTGATTCTTCTTCTGAGGATCATTAAATGTCACCCTCAGAATGACTGTTGACTTAGGGTCAGCATTCTTTCGACCAAAAATTATAGAGAAGCTACCAAATTCTATGTCTGGCTCTCGGAATAGATCTGCAAGAATACAGGCACAAGAGTGTGCATTTTTGGAAGGGCCTCTATCTATCTTCAGCTTCAAAGCTCGAGCATTGGCATAGTTCGCCATATTGGCTGCTTCTCTGAGCCCACTCAGAAAAGCTCCATGCATAGTTGCTGGATACCGCCTCGTAGTTGCCTCACCAGCAAAGAAGAGTCTTCCATCTCCCACATTTTCTGCTAGAATGTCATAGTCATCACCTGATGCGCCCACTGCAACATTTGAGTAAGAGCCCAGACTGAATGGATCACTAGCCCATCTAGTACAGACTGTCTGAATAGGCTCTGGAACCTCAATTCCTTGGGGTTCATAGATACCTGCATCTCTTTATGTTGAGAATCTTTTAAAACCACAAAATTAACTAGAGCAATCATTCCAAAGATAAATTAAAAAACACTTCAGTAGAAACAGACAATGAAGACAAATAACAACACTCAAAACAAATTAAAACATTAAAAGGGTAAGAAAAGGACAAAAAGTTAGGGTTCTCCTGATCTGACTTTTCTATTATAAAAGTTACGTAATCTGATATCTTAATTTCTTCTAAAAAGTTCCTTTTCGCTGAGGCATTCCTTTTTTTTTTAAAAAAAATCTCACTTTTCCAAAAAAAAAAAGAAAGAACAAAATATCTATTGAGGCTATAAAGGAAAACTCGGTGAGAGAATATAAATTTCAATCTTGGATTTTAAAGATACAGTTCCTATACAAACCTCCAAGGGCGCTGAAAAAGTGTAACTGCATTTTCCCTATCTCAAAATCAAAAGTCCGTCCTTTTTAATCTTGCCCTTTGTCTTAAGAAATCTAAAATGTAAACAAGTAATGGCTAATAAAATTCTCAAGCAAAAAATGGTAGACAAACTAACTTTGTCGGGAAAATTTCAAGTTCAGAATTCCCTACAGAAAAAAATGGCATGAGCATAAATTATTACCCTTAAGAATCTCAATAACCCGGGTCACAGCATCTGTAGGGGGCATGCTCTCAAACTTATGTGCAGCTTCACCTGCAACCAAGGCTATCAACAGGGGACCACCTGCAACAGTTGCATAGTTGTAAAATAGAAAGAACTCTCCTCGGCGACTTGGATCATCAGACAGGTGCCCAAAGGTATCAAGATCCATTTCCCAAAACACACGAGGAAAAAGCATTGCAACCTTATTCAACAGTCCAAAACCAAGCCTCTTTATGCCATCCAACTTTCTCTGAGGCAATTCTGGAATAAACTTAATAGAGCCACTCTTCAAAACGCCAAGAGGTACAGTGCACAATGCCATATCACCTTCAAAGACCTGATTTCCAGCAATAACCTGCACACCATGGCCACTGTATCTAATAGTGTGCACTGTTTTCTCAAATAAAATGGGAACATTTTCAGCCAATGCTTGAACCAACCTTCCATTGCCCCCAGCCAAGAAGCAATGATCCCCTCCCATATCATATGGATCATCTTGGTCCCAGAATGCAAGAGAAAGCTTTGACAGCAAACCTGCATTCGCATATTCTAAATTAGCAAGATGCCAGTTGAACAAGTTCATCTCTTCACTATTAATTGCATCCCCATGAGCCTGCCAAAACGTTTCCAGTGCAGCACCAAGAGATACATCAACAGAGACCTCTCCCATTGACTGCCTGAGCATACTTGCCTTATCCAAAAGATGGTTAAATGCAGTTTCCACCTTCAAGTCCATATCAGGATCCACAGGTTTACCATCCAGACTATAAAGTGGACACTTATCTCTAACCTTATGAAGAGAATAGCCTAATTGTCTAGCCATAATCCCAAGTGGGTTTCCTAAAGTACCCGTCAAAACACTCCCACCTAAATCTGCAGCTGCACATACCCTGTTTCCACCCTCCATCTTCTTCGTATAGACCCGCCCACCCGCTCGCTTCCTGCCCTCCAGAACAGTCACTTTAAACCCAAAACGCATCAGTTGCCTAGCAGCAGCAAGACCTGCCAGTCCCGCCCCGACCACAATTACACTAGGCTTAGATGGTTCGGCAGGAATTTTTTCTTTAATTGCAGGAGCAACCCCAAAATTAATATACCCATGTGAAACCAAATAATTATAAGCAGTGTCTAGTAAAGTATGACAATGAGTAGGTATAGAATCAACAAACATTTCCTTAGTCACCCAATTCGACACATTTTCACGCCACTTCGCAATAATGTGATTCCGAATGATAATGTAGTTCACCTGTTCAATACCTCCAATAACAGAGACCACCCGAGCATCAATTTCATCCTCCGTTAAGTGATCAGCAGGAAATCCGGCCGTCAGCGCAAGCAAGGCCTCGGCAGTAGATTCTTTATTGATCACGATAATCTCATCAGCTACATCTGGGACATTGGCGCTAGAACTTCCCACGCTATTTCTAGCTGCCGGTGCTGAAGCTGAAGAAGAGGAAGAGACGATGCCATTGTTGCCACTGAAACTTCCATTGGGAAATGGGGGGAAATTAAACGACGTGACACTTCGCTGTGGTCTGCCTCTTCTCCGTTTCTTGGGAACTGTGAATGGAAAAAACTGGCTCGAACCATTGGTAGAGTCTTGTGGAGTAATACTCGTGTTGATCGTTGTATCGGAATTAGGGTTAATGTTGAGGCTGAAATTCTCCTCCGGTAAAAAGAGAGTGAAGGGAATCGGCGGGAACGAAGCAAATAATTCGGAGCTTTGGTCCGATTGATCCATGATTTTCCCGGCGATCGCAAGGCCGAAGAACCGAGAGACGGTCGTCGGAGGGGAGAAAGTTAAGGGACGGTTTGTTCATTATCCGACTATGGGTAATTGGAGGCTTACCCAGAAATCAAGTTTACAAAACTACCCCTCCGTTCCATTCTATGGATAAAGTTTAAGCGTAGTTTTTCGAAGTAATAACAAAATAGGGTCCATAGAAAAAATATTTTTAAAATATATTGCTCGACGATTAATAACCCAAAACTAGAGTTCAACGGTAAATTATCATAAAAAATAAAGTAGTTTTGATAGGGATGGTACGACATTTAGTAGTTCAACATGGCTTGCTAGGTGGTCATTAGTTAGTCTTCCAATTCGTCGTCGAATTTAGATCTACTTTTTTTTTTTTTTTTTTAATTCTTCTTCTCTAACTATAACATCATTTTTAACGTGAATCCATTTCTCAATTAAGCTTGAATACCAGTTCTTCCATGGCTTCACTCGGTGAAATTTTCCTAATACTCACTCTATATATTCAAACCCATACTTTCAATTCAATTCCACCACACGTCAAATAACCCTGAAAAAAGATGAAACACCAAAGGCTTAATCCTCTTCAATCTCTCTTTGCAAAACTTCTTAATCTTCGTGCTTCTTTTAGAAAATGAACCTCGAGAAAATTCTTCATCTTCCTCATTTGGTTCGCCTATCTCCTCGTCTATTAGACCGTCAATATCATCATTGGCTTAATTTCGAACAACCATAGAAAATTTGATGCCAACGTCAACCTTCTTGCCTCCTGGGCTAACGACGCAACCCAAACACTTTCCAAGTTTTCATTCCAAAAAATATGCCAATATATAGATCTATATTTGAATAGTTAATACATATTTACAACAAGTCCAAGGCGGAGTGGAGCAACAACAACGATAGCATAGAAATGAAAGTTAAAATAACATGTTAATGAAAGTGAATCACAATCAAATACTCTAAATTTCATTAAGTTTGAGGATTAAGCATGATGAAAAATTGAAAAAAATAAATTTCAATAACACTTACATTTGTAGCTCAAAAATTTTCTTCTATAGTTGATGAAATTCAATACAGTCAGGTTGTATACAACCATAAAGATCTTCAGTCAGGTTGTATACAACCACAAAGATCTTCTTTACTATTATCAAGACAAATAACTTACAAGTGAAACCAATTTAGTGATTATTTAGAGGATGTCTTAGAACGAAAAGTGATTATGAACTCAAATCAATTTTAAATCAAATTTCTTGATATTCATCGAGTTTTAATCTAATTTAAATTTATGTATTTATAGCCAAATATCATGTAAAACTTTTTGCATAATCAATTGGTAATTTAATCACCCTCGTGCTAATGGAATTTGTGGAAGAAAATGGGATTGACAACACATAAAGCAAGGAGATCGATGCACCAAAAATGGAAAAATCCACTTACTTCCAATAAACTATTTGACTATGAATTTTGATTTTCAAATTAATTGATTTTTCAAAATCCTATTCATTAAAAAAAGTTTCCAATTAATCCCATTAATTTAGAAAATTCCAATTTT
This sequence comes from Cucumis cinereus, assembly GCA_037974625.1. NCBI lineage: Eukaryota > Viridiplantae > Streptophyta > Magnoliopsida > Cucurbitales > Cucurbitaceae > Cucumis > Cucumis cinereus. The sequence continues at coordinate 6,026,195 of JBBPDJ010000014.1, forward strand.
AATAAAATCATAATAATTAATGAATGAAACTATTTAATTAATTTAAAATATTGTTTGAATCACAAAAACCCACCCATCTGATTCAAATTAAAATAGGGTCAACTATTCAATTCTCAATAAATTAGAACCATGCAAATTACTCGATCACACTATTCTAAATACGATTCAACTAATATAGAAAATCAAAATGATCAAGTTCTAGAGATCTACCACATCACATTTTCTTAAATTAAAAATTTTAAGTCGAATCAATTTTGTACATGTTTTACGTATTTTAAAGATAGTTTAGAGTGATTCTAAAGTAAGTTTTAACTGAAAAACATCCTAAAATTTGTGTAAAATCATCCTTAAAATATAAAAAACAAAATGTAAATATGTAGCTACTCTTGTTTAAAAAAAAAAAAATCACCCAACTTTTTTATTTTCGAAGCATACATGAATTTACAAAACTCATAAACCTAAAAAAACCACAAAACTATATTTTTTAATTATTTTTTAAAAAAGAAATAGTAAATAACCAACGATAAGAAATTTCTCTTTCGGCCAAGTTCCTATGTAGCCGCTGAGTTGTAGTCGTCATCTAAGTCGTCGAAACCGCTGTCACACTCACCAGTGTTAAATTCTCCACCTCCTTTTGATGGTTCTGCCGCCGTCCAAAACTCCGTCTCTGTCCGATGGTTCGCGCGCGATAGGAGAAGGAGAAGGAATTGTGGTCGCTGCCTCCGTCCATTCGTACGCCGTACGCTGCCGTTTTGAGCTCGGATCGTGGTCGCCGGATGGAAGCTTTGGTCTCTGATGTTTGAGGTACAGTCCGCGCGCGGTGGAAGAAGGAAGAATCGGAAAGTTGCAAAGTTTTTTTTTTTTTTACTTAAGGGCAAATTGGACTTTTCATGTACTTATTTGTCCAAAAAGTAGTTTTCTCCACCAAAATATATTTTATTTTTGGTAATTCCACCTAATTCTTCCCGCTGCCCTCGTTGAAAATTTCTTGCTTTGTGACTTTAGGGCAAAATCGGCAGATCAACTCAATTTCTTTCTTCATCACCATTTTCTCACGTTCTCAGCAAAATCACAGCAATAATTCAGCTCCGTTCTCTCTCTCATCAGCATTCCGTTAGAGCTTTGGACTCGGTTCATCTCCCTCGTCGGTCGGCCAATCCAACATCGGTGATCTCATTTCTTCAGTCTTCCACGACAGTCAATGTCTCTTGTTTAAGGTTTGTTCTCCTGATCTATTCTATCGAATTAAGTTATTTTTAATGGCTGAGGTTGCTGGTTTCTGGTGAATTATCCTTTTATTGGTAGTGGAATCATGGTTTCTGGTAATTCACGACGTGGGTCTTTGTTTTTGGAGGGTGTATTTTTTTTTAAAGGTTTTAGTTGCTGCCAATCTGTTGTTAATTATGTTCTGAGTTTGTTGTAATGCGTGTAATTGTAGGTCTCATCTTGCTATCAGTCACTTCCTGGTTGTGATCGTCTACTGTAGTCAGTTGTGACTTGGGAATTTGTGACATTTGATATCTAAAGTGGCCTATGCCCATTCACGGTTCTTACCCTACACAGTTGGCTTTCAAAAATTTTATAGGATTTTGTCCATAAATTTGAACCCATGCTGAGGAAGTACTTATCCTCGTTGCTTTCGTAAATAGTTCAGGGTTTTACCCTTAATAATCTTAATTCTATAAATGAAATCTGTTTCTCAAAATAAAGGATAGGAGACATTGCGTTCGTGCTGCATTTAGTTTATTTCCCGTAGAGTGCCTATGCTTCTTAAGGAGGAGAGGAAAAGGACGGCATGCACTGGCCGGATTCATTTTAGGAATGTTATTAGTGAATATCGTGCTGTTTTGCTTTAGTTTGTTGCTGTAGTAGATTATTTGGCTCTTTGAGCTTGGTCTCAATAATTTTTCGAAAGACTTGAGCTTCCCTTTAATGATTACCGGCTTGATATTTTTAGGGAAAGGCTTGAAAATGGGAGAACCCAGAAAGAAGGGAGGCAATGCACAAAAACGGCCTCCAATCTAACATAACGATACCTAATGCGTAATTACAAAAAATCTAAGTTACCAATGCCTGTAGGGACACGTTGAGCCTAATATAGAACCATACCTCACTTAGAGGTCTCTCAAACCCCTCTTAAAGTTCTGTTGTTTCTCTCCAAAGCCCCCAACAAATGGCACACATCTCAACGTGCCACAAAAACCTTACTTTCTCACAACTTATGAAAAGGAGGATGGAGAAGGAACACCTTTTTCATCTCGGTACAACCTCCATGTGTGGTCAAACTAATACCAACTCTCCAAAAAACACTACGATTCCAAACTGCATAATAAGTTTCACTAGCCCAAGAAGATAATCTAGATCTTTTGTTGGCCTCCTGCAAAGAATGCAACATAACGACCCTTGTTGGAAATTTATGCGAGATATAAACAAATGCAGAATAAACTAAATTATATCTCGAACTCCCACTTCACAGGTTAGAACCAAATAAGCAAACGGTCATCAAATTGCAAATACTAAAGTGTAGTACGAAAAAAGGAGAATGACACCGAAAATATACTGGTTCGCCCCAAACTCGAGACTACGTCCAGTCTTTTGCAATTGCAGGTTCTACTACGATGGAGATTGAAAAGACACCCTCAAACACGCTTACAAATCTCTCTTTCCAAATAGCCCAACAAAAGCTATTTGAATCCAGTACCACATCTCGATATCTTGGAATAAAATAAGAGAAATCCCCAACCTGAAAAGAAAAGAAAAATACACACTGTATTTTATAACGATCACTCACTGTCACACTAATACTGAAGAAATAAAAAAGAGAAAAAAATTCCAGAGGCACAACTTCTTCTTTTTTCTTCCTTTTGGGAAAAGAAAATTGGGCTCACTTAGAATTTTCCTTCCAATTAACACATATATAATGTCTGTAGCACTAATACTGGGCCAAACCCAAATTCCAGCAGCCTCAATTTTTTCTTCTTTACTAAGCATCACCTCATAATAATTTACTAGTCAAGAGACAATTTTTTCCACCTCCATAATTTACCAATCAAAGAAAAGCTTGTGGGTTAAGAAATAAAGAATTGGGCTTTGGAGTTTTGGGCTCCATATCCTAACACCCATCGTGTTGGTCATCCTCCTTGAGATTCTATTCAAGGCGTCAATTCTTCCATGGAGACCTACCAGACAAAACACTTAGCCTTCCTCTCATTTTCACTTTCCATGATGAGGCAAAGACTGAATAACTCTTGGGAGATGGGTTTATTAAACAAAGAAGAAATGATTTACACAATAAGCCGTAAGATGGGCTAGGGTTCTAGGTATAAACATTCCTTCTACCTTGGCTACAACGAAACTCTCCAAGCACCAATAGAAGATCATAATATCCAACATTTCCCTGTCGGACGAGGCTCGAGTGCTAGAAATGTTATTAGTGATTACTGTCTTGTTTGGCTTTGTTTTGTTGCTATAATAGGTTGTTTTGCTCATTCAGCCTTGGTTTCGAGAATCGATTGAATGAGTTAAGTTGTGCTCTAACAGTTACTTGCTTGCTCCTTTTTAGGGAAAGGCTCGAAATGGGAATTTTTGATGGCTTGCCAGTCCCTCCCGAGAAAGATGTGAGTCTTCTTTTAGACACTCATTTTCATGCGGTTTTGTGGTGTTAGATGGGTTATGGTTCTTCATTCCTTTCATACGTTATAACAACTGCCCATCAATTTTATATTTTATATTTTCCCATGTTCAAAAGGAAAATATCTTTAATGTGAATACATGATTAGTTGATCACATTGCTGTACGGAAGGATGTTCGGAGGTTTAAATTAGTGTTTAGAGTAATAGTTTGTAGCAAGTTCCATTTTCCTTCTGTACATCAGGAAAGGTTCATTGATTCATACATTGAGAGTTATTCATGATATTTGTGTTACTTGCGATGCTTTTATTCACATATCGTAGAATCCTGTTTTTGTATTATATGCTTGTGACTTCTAGTGATGGCTTTTGAAATTTCGTCATGTTTCATACTTCATGTTGGTGCTCCTGCCAATTATGCCAATTGGGAGCCTTATTTGCTTTAAAGCACAGACACATATACATATATGATAGGATACAACGATTCGATAATTTTTAAAAAAACTAAGATACATGGTATTGTAAGTGGCAGAGTGGCCTTGCTGCAACAATCCACTGAGATTTAGGCCTTCGTTGTTCCGATTCGACTAAATGTAATTCATCAGAGCATAAAATATCAAATTAATAACATAAGATACTTACTTTAATCCTTTAACAATGGAGGAGGTGAGTTTATGGAAGGATTTATGATTGACCTTGGCTTGAGGATGAAGATGTCGTATTACCTAACTAGCTACCTAATAATTTAAGTTTAAATTAAAGGAGGTTTCAAAAGGGAATGAAAAAAGAAAAAAGATTGAGAGCTTTGAAACTGGCCAGCGGCGGCAGCGACAGTGGCGAACGGCTTAGGGCAGACAACTGGCATTGCTTAGTTGAAGAAATGGGAAAAACATGAGGAGGTGAGGGAGGAGGGGGGGCATGACTTGTTCATTGAAGACCAAGATTGACGAGGATGCAAGGGAAATGAGGAAATCTAATTTTAGGGGTTATTTCTTTTACTTTTGTGTTTATTTATTTATTTACTTTCCTTTTGAGGTGTTGTTAATTATAATGCTTTTATGAAATTAAGTGGGTTGTGGGCTTAAAATTAAGCTCAAGTATTCAAAATTTTGTTATTGGCGTGTCCTTTTCATGTATCTAAAAGGGACATGCGTATCTGTAAAAAAAAAAAATCAGATACTCCGTTTCACGTATCTAGACGTAGCAGTATCAGATACATATTGACATTGATTCTTTGCACAAATACACCATAGCTTATTTGTAATCCCCTTGGCTTTCGGGGATCTTTCGTCGCCCCTTTTTGTACACTTCATTTTTTTAATGAATACACTTGTTACGTAACAAACAAAAAAGTCAAAACTAAATCCTGTGGTGACCTTTGCATGTTGTATGCATGTCTCTCTCGTCATTCATTATGGGCCTGTTCTTTTTTCTTTTTTTTTGGTGGGGGGGGGGGGGGGATTGAGAAGCCCCACTTAATTGCAACAAAGGAAGGGTTCATTGGGCCCTTTTTTCTATTTTTTTTACTTTTATTTTTGTTTATTTATTGCTTACCTAACATGCCCTTAACTACCCGACTGATGAAAGAATTTTCCTACTTATCCTTATATTGACTTGATTTTCCCCTAGAAGTGTGGTCAATGTCGTGTGAATTCAGTTTTGTTAAAACATTGAAGTTGACACTTTTCTAAAGGCCATGTACTAGCAGTCTTTATATTTGGGTATCCATGTTAAATGCAGTATTTGAAGGATGAACTTTCGAGAGTAGATGAGAGCTGGGCTGCTGCAAGGTTTGATTCACTTCCTCATGTTGTTCATATTCTAACGTCGAAAGATCGTGAGGGGGAAGCACAAGTTTTAAAGGAGCAGAGTGATGTTATCGAGGAAGTTGTGGATGAAGTGGTGCATGCTTTTCACAGTGGTTTCAACAAAGCCATTCAAAATTACTCCCAGGTTTATTATCATCATCATTATTTTTGCCTATATGCTCACTTTTACTCTCTGGTTAGGGATTCAAATGTTCTCTTATCCTTCCAATTAGTCGTTATTCTTGGGTCATATTTTCTTTAGTTGAACCCATTGGCAGCATTGAGATTTCCTTGGTTTTGATAGTATCTCGTTTCAATATATCTGGAGTGTTGTTGCAGGGATCTTATAATTCATATGTACTGTATAATTCTCTGTAATTTGTTAAACAGCTCTTCTGAAGTTTTTCTCCCTTCTCTTTTCGTATTTGTTGTACAATTCTATAATTCATTATTAAACCAAAATTCTTTAATTGATTTTTCTTCAGATATTGCGTTTATTTAGTGAATCTGCCGAAAGTATAGCAGTTTTGAAGGTTGATTTAGCTGATACAAAAAAAAGTTTCAGTGCCCGCAACAAGCAGTTGCATCAGCTTTGGTATCGTTCAGTTACATTGCGTCACATAATATCCCTTCTAGATCAAATTGAGGGCATTGCTAAGGTATGACTTCTTGATCTTTTGGTTCTAAATCTTTACATTACCAACAAATGGTTATCTGAAATCTGTAAATTGTTGAAAACTGATTTTTGAATGAGTTTGTACATCGTTATATTCTACTTTATGATCGATGCAGTTTACTTCATAGAATTGAAGTAGAAAAAAGCTCTTTTGAGTACAATCATTTACCTTTTATACCTAGTGCCTTTGCAATCACAGGCCTTTTATACCATTGATTACTCTGCCTTTAACATTGAAACTATAAAAATAATAATAGAAGAAAAGAAAGAATAACACCTGGTATACGTGGAAAACCCTAGTTCAGGGAGAAAAAACCACGATATGAATATTTTGTATATCTTTGTAAATAAATTAA
>JBBPDJ010000014.1:6052191-6116926 GCA_037974625.1 Cucumis cinereus
AATCACGACGGGGGACGGACGGTGTGGGCATGCGGCCATAGGTACAGGCACCCTGGACAAGCATGACCGACACACTAGACAACAACATGTCAAAGACATTGGCAATAACATTGGGACCGTCAGACAGCAGCTTCAGCAAAAGATTCTTTCCATATATAAGTGCATGTGCTTTGTAGATTTCGTGGATCTCTTTCTCTAGCCATTTCTGCCTTCTTTTTTCTCAGGCAAGGAATATTTATTCTCTCATAAATTAATATTTTCTAGGCTAGCCATATATATGTGTTACCCTTTTCATTTTTTGGGTTAGCCGCCTCATTCGAAAAGTGTGTGCATTAAAAGTTTCGAGCTTAAGGTTTGTCTAAGCCTCAACCTTCATGTATTGATACTGAAAATTCTTGTGCTTGTCACTAAGACTTCTGGTTCGGTAGCCATTGTAGAACTCGGGAGGAGTTTGATATTGATATTGTATTTAGGGGGAGCCTAAATAGAGTGAATGTGAGGGGATCTCACTCTTAAGAGGAGCCTAAGCATATTGTATTGAGGGGATCTCATACAAAGTTTTAAGAAGCATTTTTGTGGAAGTGAGAGGAGCTCAAACTTAAGGGGAGCCTAAGTTGAAACGTTGAAGAGCAAGCTATTTGGGAGTCACTGAAAAGGGAGTCTGTCAGATAAGTACTTTCGTTGTAATTGCTACTCTTTATATAGTGAAGTTTCATTCCACTGGATACACTGCCCCAAGACGTAGAAGATTTTGCACCGAACTAAGTTATCAATCTTTAGATCATTACTTTTTCTGCTTGCTTCCGTAACATTAGCAATAATATTGAGACCGTTGGACAGCAGCTTCAACAAAAGATTCTTTCTATACATAATTGCAGGTGATTTGGAGATTTCGTGGATCTTTTTCTCCAGTTGTTTCTGCCTTCCTTTTTCTCATGCAAGGAATATTTATTCTCTCCTAAATTAATATTCTCTAGGCTAGTCATATATATATGTTACTCTTTTCATTTTTAGGGTTAGCCACCTTATTAGAAAAGTGTGTGCATGGAACGTTTTGAGCTATGGGTTTGTCTAAGCCTCAACCTTCATGTATTGATATTGAAAATTCTTGTGCTTGCCACTAAGAGTTTAGGTTCGATAGCCATTGTAGAACTCGAGAGGAGTTCAATACTGATATTGTATTTAGGGAGAGCCTAAATATAGTGAATGTGAGAGGATCTCACTCTTAAAGGGAGTCTAAGCATATTGTATTGAGGGATCTCATACAAAACTTTATGGAGCATTTTTGTGGAAGTGAGAGGAACTCAAACTTAGGGAGAGCCTAAGTTGAAACGTTGAAAAGCAAGCTATATGGAAATCACTGAAGAGGAAGTCTGTCAGATAAGTACTTTCGTTGTAATTGTTAAACTCCTTATATAGTGAAGGTTCATTCCATCGGGCACATTGCCCCCCAGACGTAGGTAATCTTTTGCACCGAACTGAGTTATCAATCTTTGTGTCGCTACTTTTTCTGCTTGCTTTCGTAACAGCCCTCTTGTCGAATATATTGTCTGTGACATCGTGCTTGACATTGTGTCCTCTGTTAGATCCACCCGTTTTTTCAAGTTCAAACTTTAAACCACTTGTTTTCCATTTTCAAGAATATTTATAAACAAGTGGAATCCAAAAAGAATTAAGTATCAAACAAAATTGACAAAAACATAATCAGAAAACTAGCTACACTAGCAAGCAAATAATCTTTGCGACCAAAAGCGGGAACAACATACAAAACTAGCAGTAGTATTTATCTCCGATTCCAAATTCACAATAATAAAACAATTCAAATCTCAGATCGTAAAATGACAACAATGAATATATAGCTAAAGAAAGTGATGAAAAGGATAGGCTTCCCGTTCCACCACCAACTATCTATAACCGATCAATTTACTGACCTGAATCGACTTCTTGTGATCAGACAAGATCTTCTTCATAACTTCTAACTCTTCCTTGCCACTTACAGAATGAGCATGCTCAACTTCCAGCTGTTTCTTCAAATCTGCTATATTCTTCTCATACATTTGAGTAGTATCGGCCAAAACTTTTTGGTACGAGTAGTTTTCAAGTTGATGTTGCTGTCGGTACATAAAAAGAGACCATCATTTTCATAAACTCTTTGGTGCAAAGGAAAATATATCCCCTCCTATGAGCCACTCTCTCCAGTGTAATGGTTTAGTAGAATAGTTGGACAATAAGCTAGTTTCTAAATGAAGTAAAGACTAAGAACTATATGTAGGATTCTATGTTCCAGATTAGTCTAATCTTTTCTTTGCTTTTCTTTTCATTAATTGGGATAAGCAACCACATGTCACCGATTAAAAAAGAGATAGAAAGTGGAAGAAAACTGGCCAGATAAAGACTGGTGACATTTGAGCCAAAAAAATAGTAGAGAATTTTTGGTGTGCAAAAGACCAACAAAAAGGATTAGTCTTAACCCATGCATCTTTAGAAATAAAAGGGGAACAACCTAATTCATCGAACACAACCCATAAACAGGGCCACTCAAGTGACGCACGCTACAGCATACAGGTAAAAGGACTGAACAAAATGAGGTCTATAATTTTTGGTGGCCAAGCATGGCTCATTATGAGGACAACAGATACAAGTCAGGTGCCTATCGTGGATTATTAATTATATATGTTGTAGCTAGCAGCAGTGAAGCTTAAGACCAGACAAGAAATTAATCTTTTTAGGAAGCATGACATTAGTTGTACCATTAGTTATTCTTAAATCACCAATCCATCCAAAATCTTAAGCTAGTGGTTGAAGGCAAATTTAATTATATATCACTAACAGTTACAAAATGCAGAATATCTCAAACTCAATAGGCTACCACAAATCACGTAAACGTAATTGAAAAAATGAAGGCTTGAACATAAGATTGTCTAACGTAAGACTACTGAAAAAATTTGTCCTTCAAAGTGACCGCCCTTTTGGCTAGACTCATACTGATCGACTCAGTTATCAGACAATGGCTTACACCATCATCACACGCTAGGTTAACATAATATGCATCATAAAACAATGTAGAATCATGAGTTCATTAAACAAAAGGATAAGTAAGTGGCCAGTGGTCTCAAAATGAAAATGTGTGAAAAGAAGTTGTAAATTATTACCTTACTGTGTTCTAAGCTCATCTCCAGATGACTAACTTTATCACACATTAGGTCATTGCGATCTCTTTGACGGTTCAATTCAATTAACAAATCTGCCATCTCCTTTTCCATTCGCATGTTCTCCTTCTCTAGAAACTGAAATAAACATCATCAGAACAAAATTCTCAACACCCCAACTAGAGAAAACCCTTGAAATAACAAAGAATTCTAAAGCCATATTGTAAATGAAATACTGGTACGGAAAAGTTACTTAAACGAAGTATTCAAGAGGAGAGATGGCTACCTCAGACCTTGTAATTAAACTATTTTCTGCTTCAGCAAAGGAGGCTTGACAATCTCTCAGCTCTTTTTCCAGTTTATATTTCTCATTTTCTCTTAACTTTTGCTGCCTATCAACTTCTGCAGTGAGATCGTCAACTTGATTTTCAAGTTTTCGGCATAAACTTTCATAATCAAATTCTTCTTTAAGTTTTATCATGTTGACAATCTTCATTGCCTGATAAAAGAAAAGATAGCAGCCTGTTAACGCCCTGAAATAAAATATACAAACGAAGCAAAATATTCTGATTCATGATTAGGACGGTAGCAGAGGTAATACACTTCAATCATTCAGGACATGAATACCTAGGAAAAGACATCCCAACTGAAATTCTATCAATTTGAAGATTCTAAAAGATAACCCTAAACCCAATTATACAAAGATGCTTCCGGTGTGGCGGCTTTTATTGTTCTTTTTTCAAATGCATTGCGACCTGCTTTCTACCTTCATTAACGAAATTGTCATCTGCTTTTATCAAAAAAATTTATATGATATCGATTACGATGACACTACAGCCTTCTTGATTTGAGGGAATATAATAATAGCAGAATCTTGTCTAAGTAAATCTAAAGGTCCGTTTTATCTCAAATTTTATGCACCATATCCTCTCATTGACGGAATATAAATGTTTGTAGCATACAAATGAAACTTTCAAGGCGAACTGTGAGATAGTTCTGGTCATGGAAAATTTCTCCACCAAGTGTCGTGGCTAGCTGTGATCTTCATTCCAGTACTTAAAGTATGAAGTCATCAGCACTCCAGATAAATCTATAAATCCAGTTTCCAATATCTATTACACAGACTTTACCACCACAAAATCTTAAAAAAGCTTAAGTTATCCAAATCAAGAGAAAGAGGGAGCAAGCCCTGTGGCATTGTTCTGTATAAAAGGTCTAAAAAAACAGATGATGGAGGATGAAATAGAATATACAATAACAAATTGAACTCACACGTTGTCCAAACATTATTGTGCTAGCAGTTTCTGCATGGTATCTTGAAGATGGTCCAATTGTTATAATGAGAGAAGTCCTAGCAGAACCTACCAGAATTAGACTTTCATCAGTTCATAAGCAAATTAAGAAAACATCCGTGGACTTAACAAAGAAAGGTTTTTGTTTTCGTAAGGCAGGCTGTTTATAAATAATAACCAGCAATTGAAAGAACATACTGCGATCTTATAACTCTTTTTTAAAAGAATATAGAATAGCCAAGGATGTATGCCAACCAACACATCGATCAACTGATCTAATTGTCAATGTAATACATGAATTTAAATACAGGAGATTATAACATCATGAAACTATAAAATATAGGATAAGAGAGGAAAGGAAACTCGTATATTCCCTGATGCTTGATATAGGAGATGTATATACTTTATTAGAACTGGGCATGGGAGAATCAGATAAGATTTCCAGAGTCAAACCTCCAAAAGAATCACGAAGAAGTCTTGTAAGCTTAGAATCTCTGGTGGGTATATGGGTGCTGTTTTCCGCCAATGCATTGATACATTTTCCGAGGGAAGTGAGAGAAAGATTAATAAATTTTGCTTCTTCAAGTAAATGACCTTCACTTCCTGCAACATGAAGTACAAGTTTGGACAAGTTAAACTAGTTGTTCATGCCACTTACCATGTAAAAGGGTAACTTCCTCAAACTAAAAAACATTAAAAGAAAGGGCAAAATGCAAGGTTTGGGTAATGGCCACAAAAATTAACAAACCAGATTTATTTATTCTTTCTGATCCTGCTAGATCCACGACCAGCAGCTTGCTTTTCCGAATCATTGGTATCCCATTACCACCTAGAATATCAATTGCATGGTCGTTTGAATTCACTTGGGAAGCAGTTATATCTTCATTTCTTTTGCTGACCGCCCTTCGTACATAAACCTATGAAAAGTGAATTAATAAATAATATATATTAGATAAAAATTTGAAACCATTGATGAATATCAACGTCCTACTGAATACCAACCATGAGGATTGCATGACTTCGTGAACTTTCTGTATTTAGTTTTGTATTGGCTGCATGGCGATTAGACTCACTAATCTCCAGTAAATGTAAAAAGTGATCTATATCTTGAATTTTGACGACAGTAGCACCAGGAGCTGATACTTCTCCAGTTTTGGGATCTTCATTAATTGGGATGTTAACCTTTTCAGGAGCAAGCAAATCTTGAATGGATTCCATATACAACTGAGAACAAATAGAGCACAGTAAATTTTCATTCATCTGGAAAAAATCATAGTAGTCCAACGAAGAGCTATTACTATTAAGCATGCAACGAAAACATGCTTGTGTCCAAAATGTACGAGACACGGAGATTCAGGCTTGTTCATATAAACTAGATTTTGAACTTTCTTCTTCTTTTCTTAATTTCAGTTCATGAGCAAATAAAAAATTAATAATAGTGGAGAGAAAAACTGAACAATTAGACTTCTTTTAAGCATATAATTAGGCTAACATGTTTGGTTTTATTATTTTTTTTATCTATATAGGATTGAATCTTTTAGAGATTAACATAAAGTAACGTGCATAGTATATGATACACCATTAGAGGACAAAAGTATTCATAAGATAAAAAGTTGGAATATGAGAGCATAAGAGATTTGAGACCAGTTGCATAAATCTATATTTTGCGCTCAACTTTTTTTTTTTTTTTTATATTTGTGAGTGTTCAGGCCAGCTTGCACACCTCGACTAATCTCATGGGACAACCTGTCTGACCCCACGACATTTGAATGTTAAGGCAACTCGTAGGAAATTAATTCCTAAGAAGGTGGTCACCACGAGCAGCTTTTTGGAATTTATCCATCCAATTTATCAGCTTTTTTATATATTCTTCCAACATTTTACAGCTCTCCAGTCTCGCCTAAACAACTTTAAATGGTTGTAACCCAAAATTAACCAACCAAAAGTAGAACTATAAAGCAAGCTCAACAAAGAAAAGACTGCATCAATCCACCCAAGAAATTGGCCGCAAGAATCTACTAACACTAAAATTTTCAGTGCTCAAAATCAAGTACCAAGAAACATAAACAATCAGAAAGATTCATAAAAGCAGTATAACAATCACTCCTCATAAAAGAACACGTGCATAGTACCTGCAAATAGGAAATTTCCACACTATCTGAAGTAGGAGATACATTAGCAATTATGTCCTCCAAAGCTCTAACCATGATACCACGCTCGGATGCATCTTCTTTACCCATCCTTCCAAGTGTGTAGGTCTTACCAGTACCTGTTTGACCGTAAGCCATAATTGTGCCGTTATATCCATTTAGCACGCTCTGCAAGGAGTACGTCAAACCTATTAACACAAATAAGCTAGGATAGACTGTAAAGTCTTGAAAGATGAAATGATTAATCTATACAACAAGAAGAACAATCAGATATGGAAGCACAGCAGAAAAATGCTGTGAAAATTAAGACCACATGCACACATACAGAATTTGAAACACAACACATTTGGGAATTCTCAATGACTTCGCTTATAAGTCGCAAACCTCAACAACGGGTTTTGCCACCACTTCATACACACGCCTTTGAGAAGCAGATTCTGTAAAAACTTCATCAAATCGATATGACTCAGAACTCCAGTTGTTTTTTCTCAGTTTCAACCGCTTCAGCTACATGGTGAAATAGAACATAAATAAATAGGAGAAAAAGAAGAAGAAGAAGATCGTTACAACCACAGCTAACACGAAAATAAATTAAGAATAACACTTAAGCACACTGTGGTAACTCGTGCTTAATGATGAATTGATAGGTTGCTCGCATAATATATAGATCTTAATATCACAAATATTTTTTATGCAATACACAGACCATGTTGAAAAGTATGAACTCCAACTTAATGATGAATAGGTAAGCTTTTTCATGAAATAATTTTGTAATTATGTTCAAAATTACATTTTTCCTTTTTTTTTTTTTTTTTTTTTTGAAGGATACAAAACTTTTCGTTAAAATAATAAAAAAGACAAATGCTCAAATTACCTCTGGTTGTAATTCAACACAATCAGCAAAATCTGCATCTGAAAGAAGATCCTCAGCATTTCTAGGTCGAACTCTAACTGCCACTCTCACCCGTTGAGAATCTATCATCAAAAGTTAAACGTGCCAAAAACATCAAAACTTGATCGAGAATGATGCTCAGATGACTGTCAAGCCAGCCTGGTTTGGTTAAGACTTGACGTATAACAAGGAAATAACACCCCTAATCAAATTAAGCATTTTGTATGTCATATTTACATTAAATGTTAAGTAATAATAATGATATTCACCTAAAAGGCTAAAACTTCAAATCAACAAATATACCAGTCAACTGCTTCTGGTATGAATTATAACAAAGAAGCTGAAACCAATAGGTCCTCATATTTGAATTTACACAGGCCATGGACTATCTTAAGCATTGTTTTTCTGGATAAAGACCATCTCCGTGGAGTTTCTGCGAACTATAATTGACTGTTTTTAAATTCCTAACACCCAACGGAGTTCACTAAAACAAATCTTCAGCCACGTTGACACACAAAAACTCTGTTAGAGTGATTGAATGTCAGCAATCAACTTACGCCAATATTTGAACATTTAAGTGATGAGTCCTACCAAAATGTTAGTACCAGAGAAAATATTAATCATTGTATGCTTTACAAGTTCTTTAAGCGCCTTTCTCTTAATCCAACATCCAGCATGCTACCCATTCTCGTACTGTGCTCATCACAAGAGAACAGACATGTAGAACAAAGTTTAGTAACAAAAAGAATTGCAACTTCGAACTGTGAGTTTAACACATTCCCGCCGCTTAAGTTCCCCCAACTATCTTATGTATATTATTGTTCATTTCGTTAACAAAATTCGGAATGGTAACAGAGTTAATTAACACCTACCATCACAATTTCGTACTTAGGCCCCATAGATAAAAATCCGCTCACTCAACTGACAAACATCATCATAAATTTGTACATAGAGGATCAAACTGAGATGTGTGAGTTTACACTCGTTTAAGAATATAAATACATCATAACAAATCAGACTTAAAAATTCCAAAACCAACACAACACCTAAACGCGCATCAAACCGAAAGCAGTTAAGAAACAGAGCAGCACGACAAGCATCCAAACCGCGCAAGCAAATAAGCAAACACACGAAGAGATAGAGAGCAAGAGAAATCAAGACCTTCATCGCCGTCAAACGAAAGAGACCTTGAATTAGGAGTAACAGAGCGTCGAGAAGCAACAGACGATTTATTACGAACAGAAGAACTGAGACTCTGTCCATGACCAACACTTTTCGAAGCAGCAATGGAGAAAGAGGAGGAGTTATTATGAGCAGGAGAAAGCGGAATATGATGATGATGAACACCTTGCCTCTCGGACTTCAAAGAAGACCTTAAACCATTACCGCTAATACCACCAAAACCACCACCATTTGAAGCCATTTCTGTGTCAAATCAAAGACTCCTATCAGAGCATGTAGCTAGAAGGTTGAGATGGAAGTGAACGGCGAGAATGGAAGGAACATTTACAGGATGAGACGGAATCCATGGCAGAATATGAGAGAAGTTGAGGCCGGCACGTAGAGAAGAAGAAGAGAGAGAAGCGGTTCCCGCGTTGGCAAATGGGTAACGTTTGGGGCGGCAGCGTTTATTTATTGAATTTTAGATTTATAGTTATTAACTTATTATTTATTTTACTTTCACTATTATTATTTGACTCCAATTAAATGGCCATTTAATTTGAATCTCAAAACCAACCAATAACAACTCTCTTATTTATTTATTTATTTATTTATTTATTTATTTATTTTAAAAAAAAAAAGAAGATAGATAAATAATAAATAAATACCTTTATAATTATAAAATTAAGTTTCCTTTAAAAAAAAATAACTAATTAACTTTATAACGTCATTAATAAATCTAAAACTAAAAGTGTATTTTCTCCTTGTCCCCTTTTAACTTGTCTGTTTGTTTGTGATATTGACGTCTATGTTTGGGATATTTTCTTTTCTAATTTTTTTTAACATTTTGTTATATTTTGATTTTAAAAAAATAAAAATAATATAAAATTGTTTAAAATGACAAAACTGTCAAAAATATTTACAAATATGACAAATCTTATAGTTTCTCGTGATAGACACTAGTAGATATTTATCAATGTCTATTAGATAGTAGTCCATCAACATATATTAATGATATTTTGCTATATTTGTGATTATTTTTATTTATTTTATTATATCTGAAAACAATTAAAAAAAACTCACTCAAAGGTTCAAATCTGTCCAATCAAACTTAACTCTACGGTAATTAACATTGTATTTCTTTCTAAAGATGGACGGTTGTTGTACTAAAAAAATCAAAAGTTCAAATCTCCATCCCAATTTTATAAAATAATAATAATAAATAGACTCTTGATCCATTTTTTTTTTCTTTTAGTCAAAAGAAAAGGTAAATGCAACTAAAAAAAAATTGTCTTTTGTTGTTTGATTTAGAAAGAGTTTGAGCTTTATTAGATAAACATGTAGGTTTAAATTATCTTTTAAGTTTCTAAGTTTTTTAATATATTATAGATTTGACTCGAAACCTTCAAAATGTCCATTTAAGTCGTAGACTATTCAATGTATTTAATTAACTTTAGCTTCCCACATATCATGTCACGATTGTTTATAGATACTAACTTTTGAAAACATGAGAAACGAATAAAAGTTTAAAAGATACAAACTTTCCAAACAAGAGGATAAAAAGGATGCAAACAACAAATACAACCAAACATAGCTAAAAAGGTCATGTCACGAGTTACTTCTCCCTTTCACATTCATTTCCTCACCCGTTTAAGGGTGATTGCAAAGGGTATCAAGTTTAGAGATAATAATTTAGTGTATATCAACATTTAAAAATATTGTAAATATAGTAAAGTCTATCAGCAATAAACCACCAACAATATGGTCTGTCACTGGTAGACTATGAGAGTATATCTGTAATAAAATTTGCTATATGTGCACTTTTTTTAAAAAAAAATTGTTATACATACTAATATTTTGAATTTGATTGCTATATTTACAACTGTTCCATAAAAAAACCACTATTCATCCATTCCGATAAATGATAACATTTTTCTAAAATTACATAGGTACAAGTTATTGATAAAATGACAAAAACTATTGTATTTGGCTTATTATCTCAAATGCAAGTTTACTTTACAACTAAGAGAAACACAAAGAAAGACAAAGCAAGTAATTTCTTTCAATTTAGAATATTATTCACTATAATAAGCAATTTGATGTAACAACACACTTAACTATTGACAACTCTACTCTCTTGACAAAGAACTATGGAACTAAAATGAATATAGTGGTCAAGACATATATAGGTCCAAAACAACGTGTTTAGGGGCCAAATTTGTTCTTAAGATAGTCATGACAATTAATAATGATTGAGAAAAAAGGTAGAAAACTCTTAAAAAGCTGCAATCTAGAATAAGATTTGATTCAAATTCACTTTGAAAAGTTTAGGTCAATTATTGGTGCATCTATGTCTAGTTGTGGAAGTTGTAGGGACCTCAAGAGACATGAGTCCATTGATAATGTTGTAGGACATTTAAATTTGCAAAGATTTTATAAGGAACTTGTGTATAAAGTATAGCACATGCTATGTTTTTCTCACTATGTATTAAAAAAAAAATTTAAAAAAAAAGGACAATGCTTCTTGTTGGAAATTATTGTTTGACACTTATTGAAATATTTATACTTTGGACCAACTTGGGATGAATAATTGAAAAATAATGTAGTAAGTGCTTATTTGATTTTTTTTTTTGGAAGTGGGTTTATTCTTATTCGGATTCTATCGCTTATGTGTTTTTAGAAGAGTAATACTTAGGTTCAGTCTTACATCGTCTCTTGAATTATAAAAGGATAAAAAAATATAATTTCCTTTATAAAACGAAAAAGTTTGCTATGGGACAATTTTTTATTGGACGTTTTTTTATGGATTGCACAAAGGGAATGTAGTGGGATGGATGCACACAATTTTTTTTTTCAAATTATAAAATTATTTCGCTACATCGAACGTTGCAAAGATTTTGGTCAAAAGAAGTAATACGGGTGAATTATTAAAGTTGAGTTAAACTTCTCTTATTATTTGGTCCGAATTAGTTAGTGGACCCCAGAACTAAATAACATAAATTTCGTGACTTGAGTTAACTACAATAGAAAGTACTTTTAAGATTAGGTGTAAAACATAATTTTGAAAGAATTACAAACACAACAAAATCCATGAGTAATACAATTCATCATTGACAGACTTCTATTAGCGACATGTACTAAATTCTGCTATACTTGTAAATTATTTTACATTATCCTATATATATTTTGAGTATGATTGCTATACTCGTACCTGCCCATATCATCCATACGGTGTATCCCACAACTAAGCAACTTTCTCTACCAACTAAGCAACTCACTCGTTCTAAATACTTTAACATAGCAATGCATGTCAAAATCATTTACCAAAAAAATATAAGAATACCTTCTTTTTTTTTAATTAAAGGAACCATGCAATATTATGATTTAGACTCATAGATGTGAATGCATGGGATATCAAATTGTAAAGTAAGTTTCATGGGACCAAAGTTATGGATATGATGGTAACATAAAGTAACTATAAAGGTAACTTTGTAGTGCCCACTCACTACATCGAGAATGTTGATAATTCTTTTCCAACATTCGGGAAATAATGACGGACTTTTTAATACTTTTTTCATAAAATGCGTTGGAGTGCGTGAAAGAGAATAAAATTGGAAGACAGAAGAAAATTGTTTTATTTTGTTTTTTTTCCTTTACTTATTGGTATGATAAGATGACGGATAACTTACTCAAGTGACATCTTTTAGTTTAAAAGACACTTTTACCCTTCAGCTCTCGTCAAAACAAGTGTAATAAAAAGGTATTTTAAAAAATAAAAATAAAACAAAAGTAATTAAAAGACATTTTTATTTTAGGTTAAAAAAAACTTTTGATTATAATCTCGTGTGAGTAAAAATTTAGACCTCATTCCATATATGTTTGACTTTTGATTTTTAAAAATTGACCTTAATTTCTTTTGTTTCTTTAATAAGGTTTTTAAAAACCAAGTCAAAAATTAAAAACAGGAAAAAAAAAAGTTTTTCAAGTAGTTTTGTTTTTGAAATTTGGTTAAGAAATCAACTTTTAGTTAAGACATATTAATTTGTTGTAAGCAAATGAAAGAAAACAAGCTTAATTTTAAAAAAATGAAAATGATTATCAAACATAGTCTTAATTCTGATTGGTTTAAATAACATATTCTACATACTATCAATTTTGTGATAATTTTTAATCACAATTTAACCCATGAACTTCGACCGGTAAAAATTTAGGGTATGTTTGGATTGTATGTTCAAGTATTTAATTTTAAAACTAAGTGATTTAAAAAGAATAGATTGTTTGAAAATTGCTCAAGATAGTTTTTGAAGTATATATTCAAAAAAAATTCGTCAAAAGAATTTAAATAAAAATGAGTTTCTTGAAAAACATTATTTTAAAGTCAATCCAAATGGATTATAGTTTTTGCATTTTCAAATTTGTAACAATTTCGTCCTTGACATAAAATAAAACATACACGTGGTATCCATCCATCAAATTTTATTTAGACTTTGTATTTTATATATATATTGAGTCTATAAACCAATTATTGATTCATTTGTAAAAAAAAAAAAAAAAACTAATTACCCAATAAATCTTAATACTAATTTCTCTTCTAAAGAGTAAATTGTTAAATATTAAATTGTTATATAGTAGTAGAGTTCAAAAACTAAATTGTTACAAAATTAAAAGTACATAAATTAAATTGTTACAAGTCAAAGTTCAAAACTAAATTTTCACTTTCTAACAAGTTTAAAGACCAAAAGTGTTTTTAACTTATATTTTATTTTAAAGAATTTAGTAACAATTTGGTTCATACCACGAAAATAATTGCTATGACATAATGAACGTATAAATACTAGAATTCAATATGTTTATAAATCACAAAGATTAAGTCTGATACTTTTCTTTCTATAAAGATGAAAATCAAAATGTAATCTTGATGCTATTTTCCATAGTATCGATTTTTTAATAATTTTGAAACACTTTTTCCTTCCATTACAGTAGTGAATTTGGAATGAATATTAAGAATAGAGCAATAATTAGATGCATCTCACTTCTCTACCACACCAAAAAGAATTAGGAAAGAATATTTTTAAAAAAATAAAAATGTTATGTAGCAACATTTTATTAGACTACATTTGAAACGCATCAAAATATGTGCATCCAAAGGAGCACCCGTATTTTATACATTATTAGAAGTGACATTTAAAATTTGACTAAAAACACTCCTAACATTTTCAAACAAATTTTAATTACGTGATAAAATCTAGAAGAAGGTTCACAATTAATTTTTTTTTTATCACTCAATAACATTTATGAGACTTGCCCTAACTCAACTAGATAAATATATGTTCTCAATCAAGAGTTTGAATTCTCACACCCCACCCATTCACCCCATGTGGTGTTAGAATTCAGAAAAGGATTAAAATCTAGCAGACCTAAAATCAATTCCATATTTTCATCAATGGATTACCATAGTCATTCATATTTGACGTAACACGATTTGTAAGTGCGTATTTGGAAGTGATATTGAAATTGTTAAAATCACTTTTGTCTATTTTCAAAACAATTTCATAAAACTTTTTCAATCACTCAAAATTGATTATTTTAAATATAATTTCCATATCATCCAAACTAGTTTTGGATGATCAAAAGCATATTCAAAACTACTATGATACACATTTTTAATCACTCAAATTTAATTTTACACTATTAAATGTAATTTTTATATTATCAAAATTAATTTTGAAGGATTAAAAGTAGGTTTCAAAATAATTTTAAAAATGTTAAAGGTGACGTTAACAACTCTAGAATCACTCACGTATATCCTAGTGTTTTAGTCTTAGCAAAAACAACAAAGAAGGTTAAAATAAAATACCAAACCTCGTACCTGTTGGAGATTGGGTTAATGGATGTACCAAAATGCCATGGTATAATATCCATTTTGTCAACCTAAAGGACGATTCTGTTGGTACTGTAGAACAAGAGAGGCTCTGCTGTCCGTTTGTTTTTTGTTGCTTCATTCTGCTGACATAGGATGGCAGTTTTGTTTGTAGTCGGTGCAAGCTGGAATTCGGACAAAATCCATGTTCCCAGATCTCAAGTTATTTCAAATTGTACATAGATCTTAATAAAATTGAAGCTAGAAGGATTGAATAGAAAGTTAAGCTAACAAGTAACAAGGCTAAGATATGGGCTAGTTATGATCTTGGATTTGTGGAATTAGAACAAAATCCATGTTCCCAGATCTCAAGTTATGTTAGAAAGAAAATGGATCTTCATAAAAAAAATTGAATTGCTGGACTGAACAGAAAGTTAAGCTAGAAAGCTCGATCTCTTTTGATAAAATGGCTAAATCTTTGCTTCAGAGGGGTCTTTGTCGGTTTGATTGCAATTACTAGCTCTGTTATCTCCCGTCCTCTTTTTGGCTTTGTGATGGGTCACCTATGAGTGCTTTTGGCTTGATTCCTCTCCTGCTTTTGGGGTGTATCGGATTGTTGTTTTTGTTTCGTTTTCCCCTTATTTATGGGTTTCTTCCAACGTCAACCCGTTGTACATCTTTATGTTCTTCTATCCTTTTTCGTCAATCCCCTTATCCGTTATACATAAAATAGCCAAATCCCCTTACTTGGGTTGCACATCGGCTCATCTTTTATTTTTATGGTGGATTTTCTGTACTCTTTGGATATTTCATTTATTAATGAAATTGTTTCCAATCCCCCATTCCATTCAAGTATTGTTTCAATCATCCTAATTTCAGTTTTCTAGTTTAGCATGATCTAGTACTACAAATCTTGTTTCAATCAAATGAAGCATGATATATGGAACATAAAACTAGTCAAAGGACTCATCGGATGACAAGTCATTTAGCCACCAGGAAAATTCGTACTATATGTTGTATTCTATAGGCATTGATGCAAGAGATAAAAACAACAAAAAGAACGGATTTTTTTTTTTTGTTAAGAACAAAATGAAAAGATATTGTCAGTAAAGGCTCTTCTTACCTTCTAACGTACAAGCTTTCAAAGTCGGAGCATGGTTCCTTGCAATCCTTGCTAAACGAAGCTTTATGAGCTTCATACAGAAACCTCATATGTCCGCAACGTTGATCCTATGCATCTGCTGGAAGAGTTTGTAAGCAGAGAAGAAGACTAAAGGAAGTTGAGAAAATAATATAATTAAATGTGAGGTCATATATGAATAACGAATACAAGATTAAGGCAGGGTGTTAAAATACCCTCCCACACTCGCTTTTCAATGAGGCGAGAGAAACACAAGGTCTAGTTAACAAGCACCATTGCAACTACCTGTATGTTCCTTTACTGTTCAGTATAATACACAATGAGATGAAAGTAATTGCATAATAGAATGGCAACGCACGTCATTCATATCATCCATAAAATTTTGATGGTTGACAACCTGCACCTTCAATGTTGTTGCCTAAAATCTTCAACCCAGGCATAATTGTAAATATTCAGTGGCCATGGTGTGAAGCGTGAGCTGGAATAAACAGTATCCAACCTCTTCAAATGTTGATATACTGTCCCAGCATTAGAGAAGTAGTACTCGGCTTCCATGTGGTATGTCTGAAATCATTCCTATCACATTCAAGCTTCAACAACTATGGACGACTCTGCAATCATCAGAAACTCAACTTTTCCAACCAATTGCCTTCAGGTCACTTTGCTTTAGATCAGTGTAACTTCCAAGCCTAAAATAATGCAGAAATTTTCAATAAATCTACATGGCAACACATTTATCTCACTCATGTTCACAAGTAAGCAGCTAAAACTTCGAAGTATTTCTAGTTTTACCTCGAAAAACTGTAAAAAAAAAATGAAAAATAGGAAGTTTGTTGCACAATCTTGAGGGTTGTGGCTGAAGATAAAAGGGAATTCTTGAAGAAGACTTGAGGACAGAGGGAATGAATTATATCCACCTGATCATCATTTGTGATCAATTTTATTTTAAGGATTAAAATTGTTTTATTTTCAATTTATCTTCAAGAATAAACTTTTAAAATCTTCGTTGTTCGGTTGAAAAAGGTGTTTCTATTTGGTTAGTTTTCTGACAGCATATCATAGTTATAATATGCTGACACATACTAGTCACCAACATTTCCGAATACTTACATGCAAAATAGTGAGAAATTATTTACCTTTATTACTTGGTTTCTGTAATGTGAAAATGAATTGCAAGTGAATCATCTAATCTGATTTTGTACCCATTCCCAAAAAATAATAAGTTTGACAAATAAAAGAAACAAATCAAAGGTGATCATAACAAGACATTACCCCAAATCTGACGGAAGTCTGAAGCCACCGATCCTTACACGCTTTAATGAATAGATCTGTTTCCATAAATTCCAGAAATTACACATGCAAATGGAACTAGCAGACAAACGCAAGCAATAGAACAAGTAGTTGAAATGGCACTAAAAAAATAGCTCCCTTGATGTCATATTCCCAGTTTCCTCATGTCCGAGTATTACATGTGACTATCATGAATAAATTGTGGGGAAAAAACTCACACAAGGTAGGTAAAATACATGTTTATATTTATAGGTTCAAAAAAAAATCTTTCATGTAGAAATATAGTTAACTATAATAAAAGCCTACAATACAGAAGTACCAACAAGAACAAAAAGATACAACAATGCCCCCAAAAAGAAAATGAAACATTTCTTCTTCCTTATTATTATCATTGTTGTTAAGAAAGTATCATGCAAAAAGTGAAATACTATTACTTGATTTCCATCTTATATGGCTATGGTGGGAAAGTATCACAGCAATGGGGAAGTGTCTTCTAAGGTCAGAACAGATGCTAACCTCTAGACCAGCCGCTTTTACAAGTTCCCTAACTTCATGGTTCCTTCCTTCATGTACCTGCAAAAGCACAGTAAGTTAGTCGGGAGTTAATGCATGACAAGCGCTGCATGCAGAAAAAATGGTATTAATACATTTTCCTCCATAGACTGCTGTATAGCATCAACAATAATAGACTAAAACTTAGATTTAAAAAAAAACATTCAAGGTAAAAAGCAACAGACTTTGTTGGTCTATACAATCATTATTTCATGACCAATTAGATCAAACAAGAAGTGATGAATGCACTGAAAGGAGATAGATATTTAAAAACTATAATATGGATGGATTATAGCACCACGATACGCAGACGAGGCCTTGATATATCTGGCTGTCGTGGTAGGAACTCCACAAAATCCGGTGTGCAATGGACGCCATCAATTATTGTTCCCTCACTAATTGCTAAAAGGTTCTGCTTACTAACAGCACCATCTATTGCTGCAATGTATCTACAATTATAAAGGGCAAATGTTGCATTTTCATTTTTCAGAAATCCAACATTCAAAACTTTAAAAGCTATATGTACTGGGAAGCACAATATAAAAAAGAAAATGCTCTAATTGAAAATTTTATAGGGAAAAAAGAACTAAAAAAGATCAGTACAATATTTCTCATCCCTGAAATGGTAAGTAGATAAAGGTTCCACAGATTTATAGGCCATAGCCCACAATCCTTCCTGATATGATGTATATAGTCTCAAAGATTTTTACAAATCAGTTTATCTCTAAATTACTCCCTGAAAATATTGCCAGAAGTTACTTTTGTAGGAAACTTTACAATGCATCAGAAAGAGTGAGGAAAAAAATTTAAATCACTTACTCCTTCGATAAACCAGATGAAGGATGTGAGATACTCTGAGCAAAATCTCCTGAAAAAGAAAATCAACGGTAATTTTGCAAAGGGTTTGAGATCTATCCTTTAAACTCCAAACTTTTTGTACAGCAATCCTAAATAAGGAGGCAACCATGAGATGTATAGCATACCATCATTTGTCACTATAATCAACCCAGTCGTTGCAACATCAAGTCTGCCAACTGTAAAGAGCCGTGGTTTGGGTTGCCCTGGATATGTTTTATCCTGCAAATGCAAAGTTGTAGTTCAATAACTTGC
The DNA here is from genome assembly GCA_037974625.1 of Cucumis cinereus. Classification (NCBI taxonomy): domain Eukaryota; kingdom Viridiplantae; phylum Streptophyta; class Magnoliopsida; order Cucurbitales; family Cucurbitaceae; genus Cucumis; species Cucumis cinereus. The sequence goes on from JBBPDJ010000014.1 coordinate 6,070,789, forward strand.
AAACTATATTTCTTGCATCAATCAAAATGATCGTAAGGTTATCACTCTTTTTCTTGAAAATGGTATGATCAGTAGGTTTGAGTTTGACATACCCAAGTCTTCAAATAATCATCAAATAGACTTATCACAGACTTTGACTCTTTTTTTCCAGATGAACAAATATACCTGTCATGGCATTCCATTATAGATTAGCAACGAAAGAACACAAGTTCCCAAGAGAAGCTTGGGGTAGGAAAGGGAAATTGATCTTAGAGAATAAGTGACCTACCCTTTTGGCTTGTTCAGAGCTAGATAAACTTTTGGTGGTAGTTTCTTAGGAAGCCTATTTCCGTTCACGTAAATAATGTCTTTTGCAGGATCCACCCGAGTCTGCAGAAAGGTGAAATCATTTATACCTTCATAGTTAAGACAAAATCCATCCAACCCAAATTACATAAAAACCAACCTGAGGAGTATTGCAAACAGAACCATTAACAGTAACGCGGCCTCCAAAAATAAGCTCTTCACTACTCCGTCTTGATGCCACTGAAAAACAAAAGAGGAGTACAATACCAACTATGAGATCTTATGTGCAAAGCGCTATAATGAAAACAGGATACTGCTGGGCAGAGAGATGTTCGTGCGGCAATCGAGGAGTTCTCCTCCATCCGCCTTTTAAAGAGAAAGACTGTTTTTATGGCTTGCTGGAGTGTGTGCAATTGTTTGGGATATTGGGAGAGAGGAATGATGGAGTGTTTAGAGTTAGAGACAAGGATGTTAAACCTCTCATATTCCACACTTACAAAAGAAGGGGCAAGAAGAGAATTATATTGGGAGAGGACAGTTTGGCAACTACTTGAGGGCCCAGTAGAAAAGTAGTATAAATAAGGAATGTTTAGGGATTAGGAAGGTAGGTTTTATTTTGGATAAAAAGCTGTTGTAGCTTTTTATAGGAGAAGTTTCCAGCCTTCTCTAAGGTGCTGGTTGGTTCTTTCATTTCTTTATTATAGTCTACTGCTGTGTTTTATTGTTATTGAACAGTTTGCACTATATCAATATAGAATACAGAGTACTGTCTCTGTTTTTCCTTGTTATTGTGTATATTTTTGGTGTTCTTGAGATTTTACTGAGTTTCAGGTGAGGGAACATAACAAAAGGACCCTTGTGAGATTTGGTCTTTGGTGAGATTTCATGTGTCCTTTTGGGCTTTTGTTTCGAAGCTTTTTTGTAACTATCTTCTAGGAAATATTTTTCTTGGCTGGAACCCCTTCATTTGATGAGGTGTTTTAGTAGACTTGGTTTTTTTGTACGCCCCTGTTTTCTTTCATTCTTTTCTCAATGAAAGCAGTTGTTTTAATATATATATATATATATATATACACACACACACACACACGAGGACACTGCAGAGGTAGAGAAACAGAACACTCCATGACCAATGCTAAACAATAGAACACGAAACAAAAAAAGATCAAGTACATTGCTTTAAAAGTTTAATTTTTAGATTAGAGAAATTAACAATTATAATTTATCCTTACAAACTCGACCAAATTGTATACAACTGAGTTTTCATCCGCAGCCCTTGTCTGAACAGGGGTTGAGGCTAGCTAGAAACAACAAGGTATTCTACAGAAAGATTCCAACTTAAGTGCCTACCACTGTAGAAAAGGATCCAGTTGTTGGGGAGAATAGATAGAGGATAGATAGAACAACTCTTTGAAAACAAATACCAAAAGGGGAGCAAGTAATTAACCAGGTTGTAGTCCAGACCTCCACAAGATATCACTACCTCTTCCTTTCTCTTGGGCCAAATGTTTTTTTTTAAAAAAAAAAACGGAAACAAGTCTCTTTATTAATAAGTCAAAATGAGACAAAAGCTCATAGGACAAGAGGATTATACAAGAGCTTTCTATAGAGGATCAGCAGATGCACCCAAACATCTCAACTAGCTTGACACTCCTTTAACGCCTTCATCATATCTGCAACTAACTTTCAGGATGAAAATCTTCACTAGGTCATGACTATTGAAAGATCTACTACAAAGTAATAGTAATGCAGAAAAAGGAAAATATAAAACAGTACAATAAAGACAAAAGATCCATTATCAAGCTGGAAAATAAAAGCACTCCAATTTAACTTTAGAACTTGGATGCTGTAGTTGCCGAAGAGCTTTGAGAGAGTACGCCATGGCTTACCAAACGCATTATCCAACATGTTCCAACATTTAATTTTATAAACAATTGAACTTATTACCATGGCTTGCCAAACGCATTTTTACAGTACATGTCAATTTACATAGTCTGCCATTCATGGTTTTACAATGAGAATGGAACTCAAAGAGAAGAATTTCCCTTAAACCTAACGAACAGCAAATAACAAATCACAGACTACCAAACATGCAAAATCAACAAGTATGCATAGACAGTGAGAGAAAAATAAGGCCACAAATAAGATGCTGCAAGAACAAGAATAATAGAAGGCTGCGGATGGAAGAGCTGTCATATGAATAATATCACCAAAAATCAGAAAATACCAGAGAGTTTGAGCTCAACAAATTCACATAGTCACAAGTTTACTCACTCTAGTGCCTACACTTCTTGCGAAAGCAGTACCTAGTTTACAATATCCAATGAATTCAACTTTGTGGAGAATAAACCAAATGTCAACGACTTTATAAATAAAAAGTGAAAAAGTTTCATGGAAAAAAGTGCTTGTGAAAGGTTAAGATCCAATTTGAATAATATTTATAGATTAATTCGTGGTCATCCGAATAAACATGTCCCTTCTTCAAGTTAGTCTCGCACTATTTTACCTAGTTGGAAACCCTTTCTTTAGTGGAGTTTTTGTGGGCTTGGTTCTTTCTAATGTCTTGTATTCTTTCATTCTTTCTCATTGAAAGCAATTGTTTCTATAAAAAAAAAAAAAAAAAGAACCTTCTTCAAGTTGGTTAAGATTTGAAAAGATATATCCACTCATGAAAGAATGCAACTAAATGAATTGAAAGGATGCGGCTCTAAACAAAGAGGCACATAACATTTATTCCAACAAGAGCTCAAGCTCCTATTAAATTTTCCTCTACTCAATTGATTAGAGCCTTCGTTAATCTGGGTCCGTTGTGCTGTTTTGATTCTTTTTTCTTGGAGTATAGTTGTTGGTGGAGACCATATTTAAGCTAGTATATCGCATAACACTAGTGTAGAAACCGCTCAGTTTGTTCAATCTCTCGATTTATATCCACGTATAACAAATAACTTGAAGTTCATGCCAAGTAAAAGTCACCTTTGGCATCGATTTTCACAACTATACTGACAAATTCTAATACTGGCTAAACTAGAAATAGATGCTTATTGCTTCCGTCCTATTGCCAAAACCTGTTGTCGACATAACTAAGTAGTTTCCGAAAATAACCCGAATAAAGACTTCTAGCCACCACGCCAAGAACCAAACACCAACAAGTAAAGAGCACATAACAAGCAGAGAGGAATGCAGAGTAACAGAATTAGCATCTTGGTTAGAGAAGCACAAACCTCCAGCAGCAGCAAGAACTTTACTGAGACGTTGCGACGACTCCCTAATGTTCTCATTATAAAACCTTCGGGCAGCCTTCGAATGCTTAGGGGGTTCAGTTATGCGTTTATCAGCAGAAACCTTCTTCTTTTTGGGCTTGGTTTCATCCTCCGACATGGAATGAAGGAACCGTGTAGGAGGATGAGATTGGAGCTTGAGGTTCCCATCTTCGCCGCGAACTATCCAGGGAATGAAGAGCTGACCGCCGGTATTTCGATCGATGAACTGAAAAGGGTCATCAACTTGGGATTTGGGCTTGGGTTTTGGGGGAGCGAATGTGATGTTGAACTCCAATGAAGATGAAGATGAAGAGGAGGCGTTGGGAGTGGAATTGGAGGAAAGTGAACATGAAATGCGAGGAATGACGCGAATGGGGTTGAAGATTAACGAAGGTTTTGAGAGAAATGGGAGCGAAGAAGATGCTAACGAAACCATTTTTTGAATGGAAATTCTTGTTCCGTGAATCAGTTTATAGTATTCGCGAACTCGCCGACGATTGGAGAACGAACACGATTGAGCTAACGCTGAGCTAACTAGTTTATATATATATATATATATATATATTATCCATTTTCATTTTTTCATTTTGCACTCTTAACCGTAAACAAAACAAAAATATTTATTTTATATTTGTAAATATTTTAAACTGTTCTTGTATTTTTAAATTTTTACAATTAAGTTACATTATGTGCACACTATCAATATAGTTAAAATAAAAGTAAGTACCAAAATAGTTTTTTATAAAAAAAATATGAATAATATAAAATTACACATCCAAACTTCAATAAAAATAAAAAAGTACAAATTAAATATGGATATTTATAATTGTATTAAGTTACACTATTCATCATGTATTATGTTTTGTTTAGATAATCATTTACAAGACACCTAATTTTGTAAATTAGTTCGGGTTTGAGAATTCTTCCATAAAAGCTTCCACAAATTCATTGCTTGAAGACGTTCAAATAATACATGATCAGATGTCTCTCTTCCGTTCAAACAAATAAGGCTACAAGGTAAAAATATCAGTTCCACCCTTCAATAAATTATGATAGGTTGGAAGATAATTGTCTGAGAGCTTTTGAAATAAGTGTTTCATTTTGCGGGCAATATTTTATTTCCACAACTTACTATGAACCTCATCATAGTTTAGTCATTAGCGGAGGCTAAAAGGATAATTGTGGTTTAAAATAGTATGTAACTTTGTAGTTTATAGACACCCTTTACGTGAGGTTAGCTATATCTCTACTTTTTCTACTCGTTGGGATCGACTTTTATAATTTCACAACGAGATTTCATTAATGCATATGATATAAAAACTTATGTTGCTTTATTATTATTGTTATCATTTTCAAAGATACTGTATTGTTAAAATAATAAAGGGATCTCACAGCCTAATGTCAAGATATAAACAAAATACAAACACAAATCATGAAAGCAACCGAACAAACGAACCTTAAAGGAAAATAACACACCAAACTTAGAAAATAAATTTCAAAGAGAATAGACCACATAATTCCATTCAGAATAAACGCCCAACTACTAAGAATAACACATAAAAATCTCTATCATAATTTTCACACTAATTCCATTAGGAGGTCGTCGAGTATTACCATGGACACGTCTATTACGCTTACGCAAAACATGGTAGATAACGACACACCAAGCAACTCTCCATATTTTACGCTTCTGTTGAATCCATTTACTTAAATGGTAAGTTCACACAGGTCCAGTACCCCAAAATGAAATCCTATGAGAGCAATTGTTCTCGTGAGATTTGTAATGTAAAAATTTGTGAAATTTTAAATTTAACGTAAGATTTTGTTTTAATTTTAGTTGTGAGAACATTGGTGTAAAAGTTCGACAAATATTAGTAATATATGATGCATATAACTCATTTTAATTTTGGTTAGTTTTTAACCCACTAAAACTTTAAAACAAACTTATTGTTATACTAAGACAGAAACATTTTTACTTATTTTTATAAAATAATCAAAATTTTAAATTTTACCAACGATAAATATTGATATAAATATTTATCAGTTACACTCATAAAAGTCTATAAATGTCTATTAGTATCTATCGTTGATAAAATCTGAAATTTTGCTATATTTTATAAATATTTCAACAATTTTGCCATTACTAATAATTTTGCTTTTAAGTTTAAAGTATTTTTTGGTAAGTTTGAAAGTTAAGGGTATTTTTGAAAATAAAACACTAACAATTTTCTTTCAAAACTTATGACAATGATACTTTGATATTGAATATTTTTTATATTTTTGAATACTTAGGAATATTTTTTACCAAAAATATCAAGTTCAAATATATTTTTTATAATTTAGCCTACAACTGAATAACTATTATTAAATATAGCAAAATGAACAAATGTAATTTATAAAATATAACAACATATTATAATATATATCCGATAGACAACGATAAATCTATCCTAGATAATAGTTTATCTCAATTTATCATAATATATTGCAGATAGAATGTGATATTTTGTTATATTTATAATTTAAAATAATTTTACAAAACTAAACTATAATCTCACCAAATTTGCACATTAACGAAAAAAAAAAAACTGATTACTATTTGTAAATTCTTACCGGGGAGAGGCCAGACTCGAAGGCCCAAACAACTCACGAGCCCCAACAACAATTCTTTCAGATCGCGTGGGATAAACGCGCGCTTTCTTCTACGAGCCCGAGCAGTCCTGAATACCGATGTTCCAATCACAAACCCTAGCCATCTTTCTTTTCCCTATTCGGGATCAGATCAATCAACCATAATTTTCTCCATGTTCTTCCCACTCTGACTCCATGGATTTGAATCCGATGAATCAATCACAGTTCGCCCAAGCAGCATTGGTTTTCTTTTGAATTCTGATTAATGGGGAAAATGGCAAATTAAGCGTCGTTGTTTTTGAAACTAGGACTGCGTGCTTTCATTTCTGAAGAATTTCACCATATTTAAGAGAATTACTCGTTAATCGCCGAGAAAACTACTGGCTTGAATCGATTTCATTTCAGAATCTGCGATTTTCGAGTGAGTTCATTCAACAATTGGAAATTTCGCTTTATACTTTATAATCATTATTAATGGCAAACACTGAGGAAGTTGGAAAAAGATCGATTGAAGAGGAAGTAGAGCGAGAACCTTCTTTCGAAAATGGTGACGGAGAAGATGAGGATGTTGAAGATGAGGAAGAAGACGAGGAATATGAGGATGACAATGATGAAGAACCGCCGCAGAGGAAGCCTATTACGGATGCTTCAAGGTTGCTTGCTCAGAGGTCTAAGTTAGAGAATCTGGTTGAACGAATGAGGAAGGAGAAGGTCAGACTTCGGGTTCATGATATTTTGATCAAGGGGAACACGAAGACTAAGGATTCTCTAATCGAGGCTGAAGTGGAGGCTATTAAGAATGCATCAACGATGCAAGAATTGCTGGAGGCCGCAGGTGTAGCCAATGCCAAGCTCCAGAGGCTGGAGATTTTCGACTCTGTCAAGATTACACTTGATTCAGGCCCGCCGGAGCTCCCTGGTACTGCAAATGTTGTTATTGAGGTCGTGGAGACGGGCAACCCTCTCTCCGGCGAATGCGGTGCTTACACGAAACCTGCGGTAGGATTTTGTTCTGTATTTGTATGTGTGTAGATATTTGTGTCCAATGGGTTAATCGATGGCCTGCTGTTTGATAAGCTATTGCCGAAGAAGGAAGAAATGATGTGCTTTTATATGGTTGCCTACCCCATTAAATCTAAATGGTTTGACATCTTTTTATATGGCTTGTGCTTCTCGTGGTTCCTTCTTCAGATATGAAAATCACATTAGTATACGACAGAAGCTAGTTGCTGCAAATTAGAATCTAAAAGTGAGCTTCCCTGGTAGTAAACAATGTTGATCGCAAGCTCCCTGTATTTTGCAGCTTAGACTACTATCTGTGCATAAAACGCATTAGAACTGTTAGGAACAGGAACATGTAGCTTAGTACTACCAACAGAAACATTTCTTCCAGAACGCGTGGGTTAAACTCATTAAAATTGATTACCAAATCGAACTATCGGTAATCTTATACTTATTTCTTGCCTGAGGAATGGTTGGTTGTTTGATTCATTATTTAGTGGAGTATGAGAGTGAAATATTCTATGGAGTGTTTTGAATCGAAGTAGGTCGGAAGAAGGATTATGCTGTTGTCCGCGTGTAACCAAAACACATTTATCTGTCTCTAGTAATTTGGAATCAACTTTTCTTTCTTTGTGTTCTTTTTTTCCCTTCGGACGTTATACTTCCTGGCACTAAACCTCGTAAATATGGATGTTTGAACATTTTAATGCTTAATACATATCAATTGGCAACTCTGATTTCATAAACTCTGGTTAGATTTTAATGTGATTCCTCTGTTCAAAACCAGACTATAATTCCCAAGATAAATTTTATTGTTTAATTGGAATTCACGCTTGAACTAGTTGGCTTGCTACTTCTAATAGAAAATTTGAAGTGGTGATGCTTTTGTAGGCTCGTTCGTGGACTTTTGAAGGTTCTGTTAAGTATAAAAATTGGCTTGGATACGGGGATTTATGGGATGGCTCTTTGGCATACGGTCCTAATCAAACATCCGAGGTGAGTGCCGGTGTTTATTTCCCTAGGCTGAAGCGATTGGTGACTCCTTTGGTGGCACGACTCTCCTTACTTTCCCAAGATTGGTTGGAGTTTTCATCATACAAAGAGCGGTCTTTAGGTCTTACTCTTGGTCTGTATTCAACAAAGTATCATGATTTGGGATACAACCTTGGATGGCGCACCATAACCGACCCTTCGCAGATGGCATCTAATTCAGTGAGGAGACAACTTGGAAATAGTTTACTTTCATCTCTAAAATATACTTTTAAGGTTGACAAGAGGAATTCCGCAGTGAGGCCGACTAGAGGATATGCTTTTGTTTCTACTAGTCAAATTGGTGGTCTTGCACCTGATCACCGGAGCTTGCGATTTGTTCGTCAGGTTTGCTTCTTTTCCTTTTGGCTCTCTGTGACAACAAAAGATTTTTCCAAGCCTGCGTGTAGTTAACAGTTGGTTGATGGACATTTATAGTTGTGCCGCATGATACTTGTTTCTTTGAATTTTGAGGAAAACTTTCTGCTTCCAACTTTAACAGGAATTTGATCTACGCTATGCAATTCCTTTCGGCTTTGACCGTGCTGCCATGAACTTTGGAGTCTCTGCCGGTGTTGTTTTTCCTTGGGGAAATGGGTTTTTGAACAAGCCATCATCTCTTCCAGAACGTTTTTTCTTAGGTGGTGATTTCTCTCCAGTATGCACCATTGGAGGCCCAACAACTGTATGGGGATTTAAGACACGTGGAATGGGGCCAACTGAGCCAAGGCGCGAAGTGAGAGATGAAAATAAAGATGAAAACAATGATTCTCTTGGAAGGGATTTTGTTGGAGGAGACCTTGCAGTCACTGCTTTTGCAGATCTTTCGTTTGACCTCCCAATTCGCTGGCTAAGAGAACATGGAATCCATGGACACATCTTTGCTGGTGCAGGCAACCTTGCAAAGTTGACGGAGAACGAGTTTCGCAGTTTCTCTTTCCAGAAGTTCATGGAAACATTCCGTACCTCTGTAGGAGTTGGGGTTGTGGTTCCAACAAGACTCTTCCGCCTAGAGGTTAGTCATGATCTCGGTTTGTGTTTTCTATTATTTTGGTGACACATAATTTGTTGGTCTGGGTTTGATCTCTGTTTTTGAATGCATGCCCCATATTTTGGGGATCCTAGATAATGTCTTGCTTTCTGTTTCCTCCGCATAGTTTTCTATTGATCAGAAAAAAAGGGAAAACTATTGTAGATTGCATTACGATTGATTTTTACTTGCTACTTATTCTAGTTTGGTTCTATGAACAGGGGAACTTCTACTACATATTGAAGCAACAAGAACATGATCGTGGAAAAACTGGCTTTCGGTTTAGCATTTCTGCTCCATCATAAATCTAATTTTGACGAGGTTTGATGTTCAGGAATCAGAGAGTAAGGCGGAAGTTATTTTCTTTCTGAGTTATCATGTTGGACTGGATGAAAAAACTTCTTTTTATAAACATCCAGGGAAGTGAAAAAAAGGAAAAGAAAAAAGAAAAAGAAAGCTTTTCTTCAACCATGGAGAATGGAAAGGAATAATATGATTTGCGATTGTTGTATTTGCAGGTTACGAAAATCTCCTCTCAAAATTGGTTTAATTGACCCAAATTGGCGGATAATTTTTGTCCTCCATCAATGATGTGAGACAATTTCATTTCATAGCCTATATTGTTCTTTTTCTAGACAGTCCTCAAAATTTTATTCTTATTAGATATCTGAAATACTTGGAATCCATTTTCTACCTGGAATATGGTTTTGTAACCTAACCTTGGCTCTCTTTTTCTTTTTCCTACTCTGTCTCTCTTTTTTTATAGAACTATTGCCTGCGGGAAAGAAAATCCTAGTCTCTTATGGTGTGCTTAGCTAAAGGAATTTGTGAAGTAGGAGTTGTGAACTTCACTCCTTGTTTAGTCCAAGGAGTTGGTGGTCTCAATCCTAAAGAACATCAATTTGATAGCGTATCAACTCCTTACATTGTGGGCCCTAAGAGTTTACAACTCTTTACTTCTCATGATTCCACTACTTGCGTGAGTGTTTGAAGCAAGGAATAGAGTTGTGAAGTCTTGGTAGTTGTGAACTTTTGAAGTATAAAACTGAGGTTTTCTAGTTGTGTGACCTACAAACTCCAACAGCTCCCACACGTAAGATCTCGTTCATCTTCCTCCCAGCATACCCATCAAATTAAATTCTTGTACCCTGTTTGTTGGTAATATACACAGCCTACTTTGTCAATCTAGATTGGAGATTGGGGAACCCTTGAGATTGTTGTTTGGTTGAAAGAAAATCATCTTGGGGAACTGGCTGTGCTGAGGACATTCTTTAACTATGCAAGGAATTCCATCACTACAAGAAATCTTGCCTTTTGCTGCCTTTCTACTCACTCAATGATTTTCAAATGTCTATTATGGGCTTTGTTCTCCAAAGTTTATGTTTTCTTTTTTTTGCTTGCGACTAGTTTCACATCATAGCCACAAAGGAATTCCCCCCAAATTTGGGCTCCTTTCTTCCAGAGACTTGCTTGACAAAAAGGCTTTCTCCTATTGTCTTCTCCTCTGCTTCTCTTGGCCCTTTTATCCTAACACTGCTGTGGAATTTACAAAATAAAATACTATATCATCAAATGTTAGAAAGACATTATATATTGTAGCAAGATTATATTGACACCCACATTTAATAATAGTAATTTGTGTAGCATAAATTCAGAACAAGGAGGAATATGAAAAGCATTAGATGATTTTGAGCCCGAAGATCTATTTATCAAGAATATGGTCTTGAACAATTAGTTGCAAGAGAAGTAAAAGTTGGAGGTGAACGATAAGAAAAACCTTGATCAATAAACGTAATAAGTTGATTGACAAGAAACTCATCTTTTTTTATATTCTCCCACTTTTTTTTTTGTTTTGTTAATATATATGTATATATTTTTTGTTATGTTCTTTTAGACGAGCCAAAGTTAGTTCACAATTACGCTTTGCACACGGTATGCTTTTCACGATTCTTAAAATAAATACATTTAAAAAATCAAATTAATATTTAAATCTTAAACTATTTGGATTGTGAGAACGTGTTTAGAAGTAGATAGTTGCAAAAATAAAAACATATAGATAGGACTCATATTTTCTACTAACGTAATAATTATTAAATAAGACCCAATATCTTAATATATTATCATATGTGCTTGGGACGGTCGATCGCTACCTCAACATAATATTATTTTCCATTCAATGATGTTGAATTGCACATATTCACATGCACCACATTTCCTAATCCTAATCGTACTATTAAAAGTCTTTGCCATATGGTGAAACTAACTATCAAAACTCTTTGTAGCTTCTCTAGTTAAGTATCGGGAATGATTCGACAATTTTGAGTAAAGTATATACTTCCATTTTAAAATGCTCATTTAGATATATTAAAAATATATATTCGTTAGTGTCTTGGTATGTCTACTTCCACTATGAATCTGCTGCAATCCCCAATTAAAAAGGTAAACAAATCCCTCTAATTTTTCTAATACTTTGAATTTCTTAATGCTTTTGAAAAATATTAAAAACAACCAAAATATTAATAAAATTTAGCAAAATTTTAGATGTAGACATGGGTAGACTTTGATATAATTTAAAATTTTATTATATTTTATAAATATTTTCAACAGTTTTACCATTTACAATCATTCATCTTTCTTAACTTCATAATTTTCTTGCGTTTAATTAGTTTTATATACCGCTCCTCACGAAATCAAATCCTCCACTTATTTTTCAAGTTTCAAAAGGCTATGGATTGCGTTTAAAAGCATTTAGCCGCGCCCTTCATGTTTCATAAAAAACTAAACATAATTTCCAATGAATGTGAATACAAACTAAAGTAAAGTTTGAGTTCTGATCCTTCTATTAAGAATGAAAAAAAAAAATAGTTCAAATTTCTATCAGGATCACAAAGTATGGAGATAAACTTAAAAAAGTAACCTAATTTCCAATAATTTATACCTGGAAATTCTGGGGAAAAAAATTATACAAAATGGGCAGAAAAATGAACATGTGAAGACAGTGCATCTTCAAAATAATATAAATAACATTATCTTCTTGTGGTGAATATAAGATATAAAACAATCTTGAGTTATTTATTGTTTTGGTATATGTAGGCTGCACCATATCTATCAGCCTAAGGCAATTACAAGTTGAAGGCAAGATGCAAAGCAAATTTATTTTCACCTGATGAGTTTGATTCTAGTTTGAGAGAGTTGAGTTTTCTTGAAAAATATTTCTTCTTGGTTGATTGGGTTTGAAAACCTTGGATTCAAACAAAGCTTGATCATGATGATGAAATATGTATGAAACTTAAAGGCATTGAAGGAACTCACTAGTTGTGTTTTCCATCATGGAATTGAGCATTCTTTGAAGACTTGAAAGTTTCCAGAAATTTCTTGGCCTTCTGTAGTTCTTGCTTCTGTCTTGACCTATCCCAATTATGTTCAACTGCCAATATCTCGATTACTCGTGGCAATGCGTGGTTAGCAGCATCCGTATCGAGGAAAGCAAGTCTTGATCTTCTGGCAATGAAATCTACTGCAGATTCACAGTATTCGTGTCGTGCACAGTATGCAACTTCAGCCTCTAAGAAGGGGTAGCCATGGGCTAACCGCTTCCCCAAACTCTCATTCTAACATTTGAAAAGGAAAAAAAGGAAAAGAAAAAAAAGATTTAGTCCTGGAAATCTTATCAGACAATCTAGACTAAAAAAATGTCTCTATAAGGTCAAAAAACATTTTATAGAATCTATAAACCTATAGCAGCTCCATTTATGTTAAATCTCCTACTTAGGCTCCTTTTGATAACAATTTGGTCTTTAATTTTTCAAAATGTTTGCTTGTTTTCTCATAGGGTGGTTTACATTTTTTCTGAGAAAAAGATCTGAATTCTTAGCCAAATTCTAAACAAAAACAACTTATTAAGAACTATTTTTTTCAAGTTTCAAAATTTGGCTAGATAACAAAACCAAGAAATCAATAAGTAAATGTAATGGTAATTCAACTATTAATTTCTCCGACATCTTTGTTGAGACCACCGGACCTTAACTGTGCAAAATCAAATCAGGCCTTGGGGTTGGGGACTCAGAAGGCAACAAAAAAGCTCTTTTACAACGATTACACCAGCTTGGGGGAAGGGAGAACATATGGTCCCTTCCTTTAACCACGTCTCCTTCAGCAAGGGACCTACTAAAAAATTTCACCTTTTTGGCACTTTCTTCCTCCAAAAACCTATCAGAACTGCTTCCACGAAACACCATCACCATTTCCTTTGGTGTTAAGGAAGGAGAAGAAAGATCTAGGTAAAACGAGCCCATTTGAATCAAACTCCACCATACCTAAAACCTTTGGTCAGAACTGAAAACCTTCAAGAAGGTGAGAAAGCTCAATCCAAGCAAATTATAGATTCCCGCCAGATAAGGCAATCCTTAACTAATAAAGATACAGAACACCAAATTTCATCGCTCAAGAATGTTGGTCCTCAACCTGACCAGAAAAAGATTGGGATCCATTACCAACTTAAATCTTCAACACTTCCTTTCTTTTCACTCATTAAGGAATAAAGTTCCTAGGACTTGCTATTGATGCCTCCAAAGAGGGTCCCATAACAATTTGGAGGTTAAAACTACGTTACTATCCTGCAGATTTCTAATCAGAGAAATTAATGATGGCGACCAGCACATATAACCACTATTCCCTATGACAAATTCCCAGACTAATGCCTATCCACCCCTAATGTGATTTTTTTTTTTAAAAAAAAAAACTAAACAGAGTGAATTGGTTTGTGGATAATGTGATTCAACCCTAATGTGTGCCAGTATGCAGAATTAAGGAGAGTCAAACGTAATTGATCTCTTTCGAGACGTGAAATAAGAACTGAAAGAAGTAAATAAATAAAAAGAACAAAAGAAGGTTAGCAATGGTATAGAGAGAAATCAAACCTGGGCTATGGCGGCCACTCTCTCAGCTAAAACGCCATACGCTTGAGATAAATGTCTTGCAGCTGCAGTGTCCATAACCCCGGGGACAACTTTACCATTATGAGTCTTCTTCATCCGTAAATATTGTTGAGCTAAGACAGTAAAATATGCAGGTTCCCATCCATCTCCACCAGCAAGCCGCAGCTTGTCAGTTACACATTCATTTGTTGGCTTCAGCTTTCCAGACTTTATAGCTTCACTAACAGCATCCTCCGCCATGCTGAAACCAATTCCAATCAGAACTATACTCGTTGTGAAAAGAAAGAGTAAAAGACATTGAATGCAGAAGAAAGGTAAAAGGAAAATATGAAAAATAACAGATAGAAATGAGTAATTATGTGATTGATTATGTCTGACAATACAGTGACGTGGTTTACTTTAGACAACAGAGTAGCAAGACATCTCAGGTGTAAGGCTCACTAAGAATTCCTTTCTGCCAGCCTATACAACAAGAAATATTGAAGAATTGCTACATGCATTAAGATTTCCATTTCAATTATTAACAATTCTCAAGCGTGTACGCCAGGCATTATAATCGCAGCCAGGATAATAGTACCTCCGATAAGTAGTCCATTTCCCACCGGTAATTGTGACCAATCCGGGGTAATCTTCACACACAACATGATCTCTTGAGATGCTCTCTGTATTTTTAGCTGATGGATCAATAGCCAAAGGACGAATACCACTCCATGCTGAGAGAACATCTGTTCGCCTCACCTAACATTTGGAAGACAATTGAGTTTGGGTCTGTTGAAGAAGGCTACCAGAATTGAGGAGGAAATGGAAACAATTTTTATCAAGCACAAGTCAAAGTGAAGTTAATTAGAACAATATCAACAACTATTGAGGTATCATGAAGACTTAAACATTCAAACGTATGCATAATATATAAGTTATCCACCAGACAATCCCGACCAACATATCTACAGTCCTCTTTGCTGCATCACTATGCCAGCAGTCAAAATGATATCACTGACCACCATCTGAGGTCCTGGATGGATTGGTAAATAAAAAAAAAAATCTAAGACATCTTGTTCTTACCACAAAGCAGAAAAAAATCTAAGACATCTTGGATTGAAAGAGTTATTTGAACTGTTTTAAGTCTTAACACAGCTATTCATACGATCAAGTTATGTTGAAAAGGAAAGATGACATTTAATTTTGTACCAAAACCTAGAAAGAAACAGGTGTTAATGAGAAATCAAATATCTTTTTTGGGTTAAAATATAAAATTCACATACCTTCACGTTAAGGTAATCAGAGATGGCATCCAGTATAAACTGAATTTCATCCTCATGTGGCTCAGGAAGCATGGTGATGCCCGTGTTGGAATCTGTGGTTCCAGCAACTGTTCGTCCTAACCATGGAAGCATAAAAACAACACGCCCATCCTTAGTCTTGGGAACAATTAGACCCATTCCTTCAGGAGAATAATAATCAGGTAGAACTATATGGACACCACTGCTAGGACAGATCATAGACACTGCCTCTTTATCAGCCATCTTTCTAACTGAGTCACAAAATGGCCCAGCAGCATTGACAATTACCTTTGCATAGGTATCAAACTCTCTACCTGGTACACATAAATAGTCAGAGAGGATCAGATATATATAATTAATTGTGTAAATTCCAAGTGATGCCATTTATGCCAAATACAAAACGATGTAAAATCTAGTTCCATATTCCAACAGGAGGTTATTGCAGTGATCTTAAATCAATATAGCAAGTGATCAACAAAAGATAGTGTTTGGAAGGTTCTAGCCATATGTTGAAGAAGATAATTTTTCCAAACCCCTCAACTGAAGTCCAATCTACAACAGTAATTGCCACAAAACAGCAAAAACCAAGAGGGGGAAAGAGTAAAAATAAACTTTTTTTTAATAGAGATAGAATGAGCCATGAAAATTCCAATTTCAGTAAAACTTGAAGCATCCACATGACATACCCTATAACAATTAACGAAAAAAAGGTCTTCCAAAACAAGTCAATTCAGATATAGAAGATCGCAAAAGAGGGTATTTTGGCACCTGACAATTTGTCACGAATCCTAGCACCAATAATTCGATCACTAGCCTCATCCTTCAAAAATCCCACAACTTCAGCATGATTAAGCACTGCCGCGCCAGCAAGAGCAGCAGTACAAGCCAGCCCTACATTGACCCGCGAGTCATTCATCTGCCCATCGTAGTACACCACGGTGCCTTTCAAACTCCTGCCCCCACCATTCCTAGCAAGGGTCGGGAAGAGCTCGACAGACTCCTGAGCAGAATAGTACCGAGATAAGTGCAAGAGACGACGCCCTGCAACAAGATCGTACATCTTCAACCCAATCCAATAGTAGATGACCTCGAACCAGTCAAAACAAGGTGTCATGCAGGGCAACGCATGGCATAAGTGCGGTGCATTTTCAATAAACTGTTTTCGTTCCTCAAGCGCATGAAACACCAGTTTAAGCTGCTTATAATCCAAATTGAACACTGCTTTCTCCAAATACCGCACGCCTGAGAACGAATACGAGGCATTTTAGAATCCAATAAATAGAAACCTATAACAATTCAATGTTATTGATAATCAATCCATTTGTATCTGAAGTTAACATAAAAATCGGAACCAAAATTATGAAATCGAGTAGCAGAATTTCAGTGTATCGTTCGTTATACTGCGAACGAACAAAATAGGAATTTCGAAACCAGGTCACACAGCTTGTTCAATAAATGAACAATGACATAATATCAAATTCTTCAAATTATATAAAGACCTCCATGAATGAGCTTCGTAGAGCGCGAAGACGTGCCGGACGAAAAATCCTCGCGCTCGACGAGACCAACGCGAAGTCCTCGAGTGACGGCATCAAGAGCGACTCCACAGCCGGTAGCGCCTCCGCCGACGACGAGAATGTCAAGCGGATTGACGGGGCTGGCTCCGATCAGAGCAGACTCCTGGACTGATCGCGGCGGAACGACTGCAGTCGGATCATTGATCTTGTTTCTGTAGGACTCAAGCGCGTGACCACTGGTGCCACGGTCATTGGAGGAGATAGAAGGCTGAAGTATGATTGAGCTACCGGCTGCGGTGGCTACGGCGGCGACGGCGAGCTTGCTCAGCCGTGTGGCGGTGGCCATAATAAGGGCGGTGTTTCAAGACAGCGGGAAAGATGGTGATGATGTCGTGTTGCAATAGAATCGCAGTCAATTTATGAATATAAAATATATTAATTAATTAAAAACTTTAAGAAAAAGGAATATTATAAATTTACGGAAAATTGGAGAAGTCTTGTGGATGGAAACTCGGAATTGGGGATTCGGATTTCGGAATTCAACTATTAATCGTTAATCAAATCTTTATAAAATATTACCGTCAGTAGTTTATCTTACTTATCTTAATAATCTCTCACATATAAACTATTATATTTATAAATATTTTACGAAATTTTATTATTTAAAATAATCTTTTTTATTATTTTAAGAAAAAATGAATTAAAATTTTCATACCAAAGAAAATAAAAAATTCTCAAAAAACAGTACGAAGGAAAAAGAAATTGTTAACCATAGAATTAAAACTTTTAGAGATAATTACTCTTCTGATTGTTTGTAATTTTAATTAGATAAAATTAAACCATAAAATTGTTATATTTTAAAATTTTAAAATAAAAATTTTCTGTTCTGATTGTTTGTAATAAAATATATAGAGATAATGGATGGAAAGTAGTGTGGTATTTAAAAAAAATAAAAATAAATAAAAAACAAAAGTGTAGTTTTAAAAAATTATAAGAAAAATAAAGAAAAATAAATTTTTGGACAAATAAAAAAAATAAAAAATAAAGAAAAATATTAAAAAGAAAAAAGAGTGAAACTTAAAAGGTAGACCGTGAGAATAGTATGATAGCAAAATATTCCTAAATTGCGGGGTAAGACTCCAATTCTATTATGCTTTTTTAAAATTACATTTTAATAGTTTTTTTGTTTTTTTGCTAAAATCACAAAACAAAAAATGTAACAACGTGAGTAGTGGTGCTAAAAATAGGTTCACACACATAATAGAGTGAATACTATAAATATCATTAAATAAATGACCATGTCAATGTTACGTTCACTTTCTCTACCTCTATTATCACGTGTCTTAAATATACTAACCATCTATTTCATGCTTGTCAAATTGTCAATAAATAGTGTGTAAGACACATATTGATTGAAATTTCAAATAAATTTGAGACATTAGAGATTTTTTTGAGAATTTCTTTATTTATATATTATTTTAATATTAATATTAGAATTCTCGTTATGTCTCATTTTTACCGCAATTAATAAATAAATTTTTAATTAAAAAAATAAATTAGTTAGAAGATCAAGATTTAGTTTTTCATTTATTTCAATTATAAAAAATAGCATCCACATAATTTGATATTTATTTCATCATTCACTAAATTATTATCCATTTTTTAAGAGAGACTCTTATGGATAGAAAGAAATTAAAACCATTAACAAAATATAGAAAAAAAAAGTTAAATGTACTATTGAAAATTTGATAGATTTTTATATATTTCGTAAATAGTTTCAATTTTTTACTATATGTAAAAATATCATTTAAAATAAAACTATTAGTATTGGCATATACACTTGAACGATAATTTTATATATATCATTTAATTAAACGGTGAAATTGTTGTTTATTAGAAATATGCGTATATATGTTTTGGTTATTATGTTTTTGTAAGTACAATAATTTTGAGAATGACGGTCAAACTTTCAACTTTTAGAGAGTACGATCATGTCCATTATCAATAGCTAAGCTCATTTGATTATTATAGAGTATGTTATTCAAATGTCCAATTTTAATGTTTGTTTTTTTAATAAACTTTTAAATTAGTTTATTAGAGTTAATTTTAGGAAATTTATTGTAAATGATAAAATTCTCGAAAATAATTACAAAATTTCATATTCTATCAATTATAAATATTTGTAAACATTGATAGGATTTTGTTCATTTTGTTATATTTGAAAGGATCTCTTATTTTATCAAAATTAATTAAATAATAGCAAATACACAAAAATATATAAATATATATATAAAAGAATGTCAATTGTCCTTGTCCTGATGTGGACGGTGGAGATTGGAGAAGATTATGGGCGTTTCATTTGTACCCATTAAGGCACTGGTTTTTCGGTAAATTCCCAATATTCTTAAATATTAAATTAAAAATGTAAAAAGAAAAACAAGAAAAAAAAAAAGAATAGAAAATACACAAAGAATAGCCTCCGACGTCCGTAGGAGCTCGTGACCCGGCGACGGCCACCGTACAAATTAACTTCGGGATCCACGTGACTTTACCCCTCCGTTTTACCCCAGTCACGTGACGTACGTACTGGTAAACGTAAATACGTGTTTTAGTTTGTAATTCTTCGGAGTATTTTCAATTTAATCTACTTTCTTTTAAATGTTTTTATTTAGTTTTTTTAACAATAACAATTGACTACGAGAATAAAATTATTATTATTATTATTTTCACGAGAGAAAAATAAAGAAAGGCACGAGAGAAAAATATATTGACTGATGATTATGGGACTCCGATAAATGATAGATTCATAGTCACAATACTTAGGAAGTTGTCTACAAGAATAAAATTATTATTATTTTTTCACTCCAATATTAAAAATTAGTTGAGTGCGAAAGAAAAGTATGAGCATTCTAAATATTGACTGTTAAAATCTAAGAAATTACAGTTACAGTAAAGTATCACTGATAAACTTCTACTAGTGAAGTGATATGATATCTGGCTAATAGACTCCAAAAATAATATGCTTTATGACTAATTAGGAGCTATGTTGTTCAACTCTCGCAAATTTAATAATAATTATAAAATTGCCAATTGAGATTTTTTTTGTTGGAAGTTAAATTCTCATCCCATGTGAGTTGAACTAAAGAAGAATTTTGATTTTTTTTCCTCAAAAAATGTAACCAAATTCTACGAGCAAAGGGCAAATCTTTTTCATAATTAATATTATTATTTCTTATTATTTAATTTGGATTAAAAAATCAAACTCTAAACTTTCATATAAGCAACAATTTAGTCATTTTACATTAAAATTTATAATGATCTAGTTCCTAGTGTAGAAATGAGTGTTAATGTGTTTGATAATTTTTTTTTTTGCATAAATAAACCAATAACCTAATTAGAGACTCAATATTTATTAAAAAAATATAAAATCTACATCATAAAATAATATAAACCGACATCTACTTTTGACAATTTCTTAGATAAAAAACTAAATTGTTACATACTTAAAAGTACAAAGACTAAATTATTATATTAAAAAAATGCAGAAACTAAGTTATAACAAGATTTAAAGTGCACGGTCTAAGTCTCGTTGTAAACTAAAGTTTATGAACTAACCTATTACGAGAAGAGTGAGCCTCACTAGATAACCTCATCCACATAGATGTGCGTGCCCCAAAAACTATTCCCCTGGCAAATACTTATGCTCTGCTTTTTGAAGATTATTTTTTTAAGGGAAGTAATGGGGAAGGTTTTTTTTTCCCCCTATTTTTTGTAATCACAGGCTCGACAGTTTATTTTTTTTAAGTACGTATATCCAAACCAAAGACCCATTTAAACTAAACTCACAGAACAATCTGTCTGACCTTACAACATTTAAGGGTAAAAAAACTAGTAAGAGAATAATTCATAGATATATGAACACCATGAATTGAACCAATGACCCACTCAGTTAATTATTGAGACTCTCTTCTTATTTTATCACTATACCAACCCATGATAGTTTACTCAACGATCTCATTATGATGCTAAAATTTAATTGAATATTCTTAGTTAAGTACTCGGTTCTTCAAGTGATTCATGACTGAAATATATATATATGTTGTTTTGAGAAAAAAATATGGGTAAAATCTACTCTCTCAGATGTAACACTCTATTTTATTTCTCACTACTTGCCTCTCTAATATCCAAACCACCCACCCAGCTTAATATTTAAGTGGGAAAATGAAGAATCAATTAAACCACAAAACTAAAAAATTGTACCAATTAAAACTCAAAACTTTCGGGCAGCCATCAAACTGACCACGACTTCTTTATCGTAAGAAAAGATCTTTTTCCACCCTTTTTCTTACTCCGATCAATATCGGTGATGGGGGTTGGTCCAACCGCCATCCTAACTGGCTTTTCACCCTCTATGTAATTGGACATTCTAATTGAAAATGGCAAAAAAAATCCACCAAAACCCCAGGGAAAGAAAACCAAATGCCATTATATGATGCTTTATTTGATCCCTTCAATGATGCATTTAAAGATCTCAAATAGAGTTTAAACTTCTCCATCCCCATTGAACATCATCTAAAAGAAAAAGAAATAAAACTTAAGTAATCTTTCTGTCAGTATCAGGAAATATAGTTTACAAATGCAGATTATGGTTTAAAGGGGAATGAATCTTTCACCATTTTCATATCTGTTTAATGTTACACTTTAGGCTGAAAATATCAACTGCTCAAATCAAATAACAAAGCGAAAGACTGCAGGACTCACCAAACTATACACAGATCACATGAGAGCAGGCAGATTTCCTGTAAAATAAGCTGCTGACAACATAATTCATGTCGCGTAAGATCATGAGGAAGTTGATCGTGGCAACCGCTTCGCAATCTCCTGCCAAATCAAATAGCGCAGAAATGGTTGATCTCGAAATGTATTGTGACTAGAAACATGTGGCAGAATCTATAAAGCCATGAACCTTAAACTGCCCCTCAGTATGAGTGACATACATTACAAAAGAAACTTTATACGAAAGGGAGACAGGGTCTCTCATATTCATCGCTAAGTGATCGCAACAACTATTGAAAGTCTTCACCAAACTCAAGCCACGAAATGTGTTGCTCAAAGATTTCATGTTTCGGATGAAATAAAACCAACTAATTGACAGAGGACTAGTCGTCCATCATTCAACAAAAAGAGCATAGACAGAAGGAAAAATCCTAGAATCATGAACTAGAGGGGGAAACAGACAGACAAGAGACGTTCAATAAAACATGCACTACAGACAAATTGGAGGTAAAAAAAAACAGCATTTCAATCCAAACAAACAACAAATCACTAAGAGCTAACAGCCAGAAAATTTCCAATTAAAACAGTCCTCCAGCGGGCCAGATTTTTAGGGTGGCACTGAGCAATCATGAAAGAACCACCAATAGAGACCTGAGATGAACATTCCGGCAGCATGGAACTTGATTTGACACCCTATGGAGATAGGGTAATGAAAGATACAACCACCAACAAAAGCGGGGTGAAAGAACGTTCCAACCTCACATCTTCTTAAGTTCAACACTATCACCAAGGGAGAATTGGTTTGCAAAAGTTCCGCAACTCTAATGAATATTATAAAGTTTACTAGCCATGACTATGACTTATGCAGATTCTGAACTTCTAACCTTAAACAGCAATATTCAAATGTTTAAGACCGCCCAGCCAACAGTGGAATATAAAAGAATCGCTATACACAATCATGTAACTTGGTTGTTTATGAAAAGGGGCTATGAAAGTAATACAAAAAGGATAAAATTGGGAATACCTCAAACAGCTCATTTATGTTATCCGCAGTCTTTGCAGATGTCTCAATAAAGAACATTCCATTCTTCTCTGCATACTCTGTCCCATCCTTCAAAGTGAAACATAAATATCTCACACTAGTGAGTTAAAATATCCTTTCCCCATGTTGAAAAAAGAAACAAATTAGACTGAGAATAAATAAAAGACAGGAGAAGGAGGGTGCAAATGCATTTGATTGAATAACATTGAACTTACCTGAACAGATACTTTCCTTTTCTCTTGGAGATCAGCTTTGTTACCGACCAATGCCAAAATGATATCAGGACTGCCATGCTTCTGTAGCTCCTGTAAGTGCCCAATATGAATTGTGAAGATTGTGAATATTGTAGCTTACAGACATAGCCTTTTTAATATAACTTCCAAATTCCAACTAAAAAGAGCTATAAGTTTTTAAAAACCAGTTGTGCGTACGCCTTGGGGGGGCAGGCACTTTTTGTAAGGACCAACTAAGTGTTACCATGATCAGCATCGATTGATCTGAACCCAGAAAAGGAAAAAAAGAATCGATTGTACCCCCCCCCCCCCCCCCTCTTTTTGGGGGTAGGAAACAATGCAACAGTTATAATTGAAATGAAAAGCCATAGTGCTGGAGTCAGGAGAATCGGGATTGAGGATCATCAAAGAAAATGCGAAAAGTCCATATACCATGCATGAAAACCAAAAATGAGGAGAGGCTACAAGGGAACAGCAGACAGATAGTGACGAGTATGATTATCTGATAATGTGCTCATTGATTAAAAAATTCCATTTTGTTCTAAATTTGGTCACTGGTGAGTACGATGCTCAACTAATGAGGAATTGTCTCATAGATTTTTGCTTTATTTATGCATAATGACTACGAAACAAGATCATCACTAGTAGAGGCCAATGAACATTGCAATCAAGACTTGTATAGATACAGTAATCATAGGCAATAATATAGTACCAAAACTACCTCTCTTCACTTTAAAGCATACCTTAACCCAATATTGTGCTTTGGCGAAGGAATCGGAGCTTGTTATATCATATACAATAACTGCAACTGCAGCACCTCGATAGTAAAGTGGAGCTAATGCAGCATACCTAAATCAAGACAAATCAACAGTGATAACCTCTTGCAACAACAAGCTCTTGTGAACGTGAAAACATACAGAAAAGGGCCACCAATGAGAATATCGTTACTTGCTAAGAAGTTAAAAACGCATGTTTGAGGATACCAACTACAGATTTGGATAATCCTACCTCTCTTGCCCAGCAGTATCCCATATTTCAAACTTCACTGTTGTGGAATCTTGAAGAGCTATTGTTTGTGACAAGAATGATGCTCCAACTGTTACCTGAATTCTCTCGACAAAACATGTCTTATCAAAAGATTGTAATTACTCTGGGAATGCAACAATAGAAACGTAAATTTATTTGTATTAAGCATATACTTATTTCAAGAATTTATTAACTGTAACATGTCCTAACCTTAGACGTCGGATCAAACTGACCACGGACAAAGCGAAGAACAATACAGCTTTTACCAACACCAGAGTCACCTAGCAGGACAAGCTACATAAAGACAGAAAGAGAAGATGGAAAAAGAAGATATCATTAAAACATTTAAGCATTCTAAGAAAGTACAATATTTGACATACAAGCATATCGTTAACGTCAAGTAACATTAAATTCATAGCTCAATTATCAATTCAAGAACGAGGAAAGCATTGCTGCATCTTAGCAATCGTACGTTTGTCCTCTTGAGGGAAAGAATTGTTGGTAAAAAACATGACCAGTCATCAGACTGTAATAGAGTCCATTAACAGTAAAAGGAAAAGGAAAACAACAAGTACATAAGTTGGGTGCTTCTCAAATACCTTGACGCGTAAGTTCTTGGAATCAGCTGCACTGTTCTCTGGATTAAGCCCACCCGATCGCCCAGAAGCCCTGTCTGCATTATAAACCCCCCAAGAGATCAATGAAACTCAACAAAACTCCTATGAGTAACAGTAAAACCCTAATAGTAGATATCTAAGGCAAAACCCACCAAACCCTAATGTCCCCCCATTAAAGAAATCAAGGAACCAAGACATCTTCATAATTAACAACATAGAACAGACCAAACAATCAACCTCCTAAATTCTCAATACAACCTCTATGATCAAACATAAATAAACGAATAAGGAATCTGATAGACCTCACAAAGCAGAAGCAATGAAATTCAAGAATTGAAAATACCTGGGACAGAGGAGGAGCAACCCATGGCGATAAAGGGTATGTAAAAATAACCGATCCAAGTAATTGTTTGTTGATTGAACTTTCGTAGAGTATGCAGCAATTGGAGAATTCTGCAACAGAGAAGAAAAAGCTTGCGCCTTTGGGACTGGTTCGTTAATGGCTGTTAAAATTTTTCCCAATATTTGACAACTCA
The DNA here is from genome assembly GCA_037974625.1 of Cucumis cinereus. Classification (NCBI taxonomy): domain Eukaryota; kingdom Viridiplantae; phylum Streptophyta; class Magnoliopsida; order Cucurbitales; family Cucurbitaceae; genus Cucumis; species Cucumis cinereus. The sequence continues at coordinate 6,095,990 of JBBPDJ010000014.1, forward strand.
ACTTTCAATTGAATCGCGAAGAAGAACGAACGACATTGTCTCGCGTAAAAACGACGTATCGGATTCGGGAAAGCCGATCCGAATCCGATATCGAAGAAAAGAAGATGAAACCCCGGTTGATTTCAGGCCCAATAAGAAATTGGGCTAATTGGGCCGGGCTTCTATATAGTGATTATTATTTTTTCTTTTTTAAAATACGTTTCTCCTAAAACATAAAAATATAAAACTTGGCCTTTTCTTTTCTTTCCATAATGAATTGTTTGTTTCAAAACACTTGTTTTTTTTTTTTTTTAATTTCGTTTTTCGTTTTGAAAACTATATATATTATCTTAGATTTTACTCGTTTTTAAATAACTATTTTATTTTAGTTTTCATAAGTTTTTAAAACAACAGTGGTATGTAGATAACAATTCATAAACTTACAAGTAAAAGTAGTTTTTATAAACTCATTTTATAAAACAAAATAATTTTCATTCACAATTTAAATGATTATCAAATACGGTGTAAAATAAATATATTTTTACACTACAAGTCAATTGAAAAGATGATGTATATCATGGTTTGAATTCATCTTAATCACTATGATATTTTCTTCCTTCAAAATGAGAGATCAAACCTTTAGAGTGTGTTTGGGAGTGATTTTGACATAGTCAAAAGCACTTATTCACTAGCCAAATCACTTTGGTACAAAAATATAATGTTTGACAATCTAAACAAAGTGATTTTAGAAAAATAAGAAATCACTAAAAATTGAATTTTGAAGTATTAGCTCTTTAGTGATTCTTGAAAAATGATTAACTGTGAATCACTACCTAATTTTATATAATTTTTGAAATACCTAAAATATCATTCTTTTAGTAATTTTGATAGTTTTAGAATCATTTTCTGTATCAAATATAATGATTAAAAATATATTTTAAACATACAAAAATCACTTTTAAGAATTTGCTACCAAACATAAATTTAATTGTTTAGAAATCAATTTTACAAAATCAACTGTACTTAAATATTTTTTTTCTAAAATCACATCTTAAACTATCACTTCCAAGCTTAGTCTTAAAGAGAGTGATACATCTTTTATATCTTATCCACGAAACTGGGCAAAGAACACTCCTTTATAATACTGTGTGTATATATATATATATATATTATTTATTTATTTTTGAAAGAAAAATATTATATTTGACGATTAGATTGGGCTGGGCTCCACACAATTCTCTTTCATTAGTTAATAAGTTGGGCCCTCAATCTTTGTACTTGAAGGCCCAAGTACAGGGCAATGACAACCTTGTCACTACCACATTTTCAAACCATCATCAAACTTGCAAACCTTCAAATCAAGAAGTGTGATTGAACAAAATTGTTTTTTTTTTTTTTTTTTTTTTTGAGAAAAAGAAAAAGCATTTTTTTTCCTAAAAAAATCTTTTTGAAGTGTTAGAAAGCTTTCTAAATCACATAAAATTTGGAATTTTTTGGTTTGATTTTCAAGAGTTTGATGGAAAAACTATACATTAGTCATTCATCTTTTAAAACATCTATCCTTATTTGTAGATAAGTCTACTTTCATGTAGATAAGCTTATCTTATGTTATCACGATAAAACTTGACTTAAAAAAATGGATGTCCGCAATTTTATTTTAAAAATGTGGCGTTCTTCATTGCTTTAGATCGAAGACAAGGAAATATTTTTGTTTGACATGATTACGACCTTTAGCTTCTTGTTTGTCACGTATTTGACATGTGGAAATCAACCTACTAGGCTACTGCTTCCATTTAACTCTCTTCATCTAGGAAGTACCAATGTTTTGTCAACTCACATGTCCTTTAGTCAAGAGTCACAAAGTTATTTGTCCTACACACTAGCAATAACTTACATTTACGAGCCCTATTCGATTATGATTTTTCTTCACATTAGTTTTCTCATTCCATCGTCACATTTTTTGTTTTACTTGCTACAACAGACTCACAATAATCATAAGGATTTTGGATAAAAAAGAAAACCCCATATCGCCACATTGTGAAAACGAGATAAAACAAGCTACACATATCAGTAGGGTTATGAAAATAATCTCAAACACATCCTAACAACAATGCACACATAGTTACACCATATCGTAAAAACCGTCATTTCTTCTAACAAGAACTGATTCTATTACGTTATTTCACATAAGATATCCAAAATTAGGGTTTAAGAAATAGATGTATTTAGAAAATGTTGGAAGGGACAATCCAAGTTCCTTTAGGGGACAAGAGCACCTGAAGGATAAGAAGAAAATGGGTCATTGTTAATTGGCAACACACTTTTCTCCATCATAAGCTAAGGCAAATTGATTTTGGACAAACTTACTTTTTTAGTTTCTATCTTGTTTGATTGCAATCCTCAACAAATCTTTTCAAAACCCAATCTTCAAACTGTGTGTGTATGTTTTGGTGGTGGGAACCCTTTAATTAAATCCACTTCTTTGGGACTTAATCATTGAACAAATTGATCATCTTCCCACTTAATAGTTCAATTTGGATAGCCCTATCTTCTTTTCTTTTTTATTCATTATTATTACTATTATTGTATCTTAGTTTCAAAGTGTGACAGAAAGGCTTTTCCAAAATGTTCCAACTGTTCTTGATCTTTTCTTAGATTGAGATTGATGATTTGTATACTTTGTGGTCCATTGAATATTGTGAGATCTACATGCTTTGAACTTTTTTTCCTTCTTCTTTTTCATTCTTGTTTCCAAATCCTTTGGTTTTTAATATTTTTTGGTGGAATTGTTCTGTTTAACTTATCATCGACATCTCGCCAACTATGTAAATGAATTACCTAATTCTTCATTATCTCGTCTTCTCAATAGATAAGATATTGATTAAATGTATTGTTTTGAAATTTCTCTGTATTGAAAGTGTTGATCACTTTGACAATCATCTCGCTTCCTCTCAAAAGGAGGTCTCCTCTGAATCGGTGGGCAGTGGAGTTGTGGAAAGTGTTTGAAAATCAAGATAATTCATATATAGAGCAAAAGTGAACGATCTTGAGATCGATCTTTTTGAAACAAAGAACGTTGAGGATGCCCCTATTGCGTGTTTCAAGAGTTTGTGGCAAAATCTCCTTCGGTTATTATAATGGTTTTTGTGGAAAGATGTGCCAAGAGGAAGTTACTCTTACATACATGTTGATAATTTTTTTCATCACAATGTTTCTTTCTTTGAAGGGGACAGTCACGATGTCTAGTGGAAAGATGTTTACCCTAGTTGGATGTCCTCTATTCTTAATAGATAGTCAAACTGAAGCTTTTAAAACTATAAAAACCAAATAGAAACAAAATTGAAAGGGAAACCCCCAGATTGAAATTTTTAAACCATATTAATAAAGCTAAACTTTACCCTAAACTAACAAAACCCTAGTTTTTTAATATCACCAAAAGTATACCTACCAAACTACAAATATACATACATATATATATAACCGACAAATTTCAAATCTTTTTGAAAAGAAAAAGAAAATCATATTTATTGTTGATTTGAGTTTGTAAGGTGAGAATCCAAAAAAGGGTGTTGGCAAAGAAGCTAAGAAGAAGAAAGTGTGTCTTTTTTTCTTCCACATTATAATATTTTTGGTTGAAGAAATAAATAAAGAAATAAAGAAATAAATAAAAGTTAGGGAAAGGGCAAATAGATACAAAAGTGAAACTATTTGAAGAAATGGTTTGAAAGGCAAAGAGAGACAAAAAAAAATGTTGAATGAAAAGAGAAATGCATAGGAAAATTTCCATGGCCATGCAATTTCAAAACACATTATTGATTGAATTCTAAAACCAAAGAAGCTGTATTTGGAGTTGTTGATTAGACCATCCCACTTTTCAGGGAACATCACTCCTTGTGTTCATTTGGAAACAAATGGGTCCTAAATAATTTATAAATTTTAATTTTAATTTTAATTATATATTCCCTTTCTTTCACTTCCATCCTCTTCCTTTTCCAATCCCTATTTTCTATTTTATCTCTCGTTTACCGTTAAATATTTGAACGTATGCAGACTCGTTGTTGTAGGTCAATATTGTAAAAGTGATCATTTGAATATCTGACCTTGTAGTAGATATTTATAAAACCTAAACTAATCTTTAAGCATCTAATTAGACAAATAGACAAAATTCAAGTCACTGTATGAGAGAATAACTACAAGAATGACATGAGTCGTGAGACTTTCGTTTCTAAGACCAAGTCGTTCAGAGAATTTGTGTAGTTTCGAATATATTTAACAAGGTAGGTGAGTTGCGAAATATGCCTTTTAACCCTATTTTAAACATAAGGATATAGAATGTTTAACTATGTAATAAAGCAATAAATATTGTGTTATATATTTTTGAAAAAAACAATTAAATACTTGGGCCTTGAAATGGGTTGGTGGGCCCATAAGTAGCTATGGGCTAAATGCAGGCCCAATTAAGGGGGAGCTGAGAGGATGTTGTACGGTGCGGCTATTCCAAGGATTCTTCTTGTCGGTTCACAATTACACACTTACGTCACCACTAACATTATTAATTAATTTTAATAAATTCATTCAATCTTTTTTTTCCCCTTTAATCATAATCTTTCATTCAACCATAGACACTTATAATCATCATTGAAGTCAAGATTTTTAAAAAAGAAATTTACAGTCATTATTCATTTTGAAAATTTTCATTTTTTTTTTAAACAATTACATTTCAAAAAGTTAATTATTTTGATTTATTTGAATTGGAAACAATTCAATTTGAACATTTAACCATTTATTTATTTAATCATATATTATATTTATTATTTATTTTTTGAGGTGAACTACTAGCTACATTGAGTTATCCCGTAATATATATTATATATGTATAAATATAAATACAGACAAGAATTTCTAAAAAAAAAGTAAATAAAGAATAATTGGGGAAAGAAGAGAGAGGGAATATTAATTAATTAAAATGCCAAAATTGTATAAAATTTCAAAGGAATATACTATAAAATATATCTATTTGTTCTTTACCAATAACAAAAAAAAAAAAAAAAAACCTCCAAAATTAATAATGGCTAATAAAAGTATATACAAAAAAAGGAAAAAGGAAAATTTCAAGGGTCAGCATAGTAATTCCAACAGACGAGCATGACGACACATCGGCGAAGAATGTAAAACCTAGCTCTTTGTTCCTTCACAAGCAAACTACACCTCTGCTTAAACGACGCCGTTCCCGACCTCCTACTACAAGCCGACGACGACGTTCTCTTGCACAGCCTTCTTCTTTCTTCTGTCATTTTACTATAATGCCCTTTTCCTTTTCTTTTTTTGGGAGAAATTATGGGAATTTTTTAGAGAGGAAAAGAAAAATAGAGAGAGAGTGGGTTCTGTTGTTGTGAGAGAAGAATGAGGGAGTTTTAATTTGAGGGGATTGGGAGTTTCTTTTATAGTAATAATATATGGGTTTTTTTTTTTTTGGGGGGGGGGGGGAATAATTAAATATAATATAATGATGGATTTTCTGGTTCCTTTTTTGAATAGTGTATAATAATAATAATAATATAATATAATATAATACAATATAATATATGATGTGTGAATATGATATTAGTTGATGAAACATGAGGAGTTCGAGAATTTGTGGTTTTATTCTAACCCCGAATGTCCATTGGTTGCGAATCCGATGCCAATCAAAAAATATATATATATATATATATATTAAAGTTTAAATTTTGTATGTCGATAGAAATGTCGGTCTAAATTTAGGGTTTAGGATGAGTTGAAAGGTAATTTTTTGAAAAAATACATATTCAAATTGATAAAATGTTATGTTGTGAAGTATTTTAAAAATGTGTATATATACATATATATATCCAAATTTATTTAATTTTTAAAGCTCAAATGTTTATTATTTACGTTAAATTGTTTAATTAGTTAATTTTTTAAGTGTTTGAAAAAAATATATTTTTTGAAAATTTATGGTGAATGACAAAACTGTTGAAAATATAACAAAATTTAAGATTTTATTAATGATAGACGTAGATAGACTTCTATAAATGTTTATTAATATCTATAATAGACAATGATAGAACTATCAATATCTATAAATGATAGATATTAAATTTTGTTATATTTTATAAATGTTTTAGTTTATTTTACTATGTTTTAAAATGCCTTTATTTTTTGTCGTTTAGCTTAGTGACATTAACACGATCTCCATTTTGGAATGTTAAAGGTTCAATTTTCCACATTTTCTTTGCCTTGGGATCACCAACTCGACCAAACAAGGTGTAAAATCAATAACTTTCACATCTTATAATTCCTAGTACAATAGCTCTTTGGTCTAAACACCCTCAAAATTTTGAAATAATTTTAAAATCAAATTAAAATTTAGTTGTGAATTTTCTTTTATAATTTAACATTATTGTTTTTTAAATATATATATATATATATATATATATATATATATATGAGGATTCAAACCGTAAATTTAGTAATTGTTTTTATATATATGAGGATTCGAACCGTAAATCTAGTAATTGTTTTTAATTATTATTAATCGAATCTGGACTTTAGCTATATGCCGACTAAATGATGGATAAAAATAAACAATTCATTAAATAATTAAATAATTAAATAGTTAAATAGTTAAAGTTAATGGTATAGGGACTTGAACAATTGACTGGGTCTAAGTGGGGATGAGGTTAAATATAATTTTCGAAAGATGTGAAAAATCTTATAAATCCAATAAGTAAAAGATAATTTTACCATTGATTCATCTATGTTTAGAATTCTAATGAAGATTCTTTAGAGTTTGGAATAAATTCGTAATTTAACCTTTTTTTTTTTTTTTTTACTTTAGGCTTATTTGATAATGAAAGGTATTTGATCCACAATTTCATAAATTGAAGTTAAGCACCTCAATTAACTTAATTATAAATATTAGTAAAAATTATACATTTATTGAGAAAATTTATTTTTCTTCTTTTTCTATGTTTTGTTGTACATTAATCGAGAAGTTTTATTTTGCAATTTTACATGTCAAACACAGGAAACTTTTTATTGTAGGGTAGTGCGGAAAATTTTCCATACTATATTTACTGATTTTTGAAAAAAAAAATCTAAGTAAAGACTTTTTAATTCGAACATTTCATTTTTTTTTTTTAGTTTTGAAAACTAAGTTTATTTCCACCATAAATTTCTTTTTTTATTATTACTTTCTAGAGATGTTTTTAAAAACCAAATCAGTTTTTGAAAACTAAAAAGAATAGGCTCTGATTGGTAACTATTTCGGTTTTTGTTTTTTTTTTAAATTATGCCTATTTTCTTCGCATTTGTTATAATAATCTTCATTTTTCTTAGTACATTTGTTGAGTTCTTAGGTAAAGTCTAAAAACAAAAACAAGTTTTGATTTTTTCTTTTTTAAGTTTTCAAATTTGGGCTTGGTTTTTTTTTTTTTTAATTCAACGGTAAAAAATAGATAACAAAAAAAGAAATTTAAAGATAGAGGTAGTGTTTTTAGGCTTAATTGTCAATGACAAAAATCAAAAACCAAAACCAAATGGTTACCACATGGAATCTTATATTTTATAAACTTGCTTTTGTTTTTAAATTATGCTTAAATTCAATTCTTTTAACTTAAAATAGATGAAATCACCATAATAAATTGAGAGAAAATAAAATTAATTTTTCAAAAAGTGAAAAAAAAGAAATGTTACCAAATAGACCCTTATTACAAGGTTTTATGATTTAATATCATCGTCAACATTTACGTTTAAAAATTTGCAGACACAACATGCTTTAGGCTAAACTATAAAAATATTCTTGAATTTTGTCATTTGTTTCAAATATTGATATATTTTCTTCAAAATTGTAACATTACTTCACATTCATACATGTTTCAAAACTATTATGTTAATAAAAAATCATTAAAATATTAGACAATAAATAAAAAATGATATAACAGTGACCTAGAATTAAAATATAGATACAAACATCGTCGTACTATTTTAGGCTCTACTAGCCTTAACCTAAGTTAGGTCTTTAATATCTACTCAAAATTAATTTTAAAATATTTATTAAAAAGGTATAGATATTATTACAACAACTTAGGTAAGTGTTTCTAAAATTTAAGGTAAAGATTATTAGTCTTATGTGCCATTTTTGTATTTTGGCTTATATTTTTTTGTCAAGTTTAACTTAAAATAATTAATTAATTTATTATGTTAAAATATCATATAAACAAAGTGATATATATTGTTTTGTTTCTTAGTTAAAAAGAGATGTCTCAAGTAATCGGAGAAGCATGCATTTTCATAAAACAAATTTGATATTGACTAACTCAATTAAAGTATTAGTTTTTGTTCTAGTAGACAACGATGATCACGTTTTTTCCAGTTCATTCAAATAAGAGTTGTGTATCTAAATGGAATTCATATGTTTCTCGGTATGATTTCTGTTTATTGACCTAAGAGTTGTTCTTAAATATCTTAAAAGAAATATTTTTATATATCCCAACCCCATCTGTTGGACAGAAAAAAGATAGCTTCGAAGAAAGGGAAGAGTGTGATGGTCGTTCAAGTTGTTCCCCGAAACGAAAATCATTTTCTTGACGAATGAAGTGGGTCAACCTATTTTAGCTTCCGTCAAACACAACTTTAAAATTTGTTAAATGTTAATATTTGTACTTTCAATTATTCAATTACTTTTTTTTTTTTTTAAATAACTACTTTCAATACAATCATCGCTATTACTTTGGTGTTGAGTTTTTGTTTTATTAATTTCATTTATTATCATTTTTATTATAAACTTTTATAGAAATTCACATATTGTATTTTCTTGCACAGCAAATTATTATTATCATTTATCCAATTTCAGTAAAATTTAACATTGAAAGATTAAATGCAAGATTTGTGGAACCTACATAGATTGAAAATATAGGAATTAAAATCAAAATATATAGGTGAAAATAGTATTTTATTCTAATTTATATTATAAAAAATGTTTGATTATGATATAATGTCCATATAAAATTGATAGCCTGATCATAAACAGCATTAAACTATTCAAAATAATAATAATTAAATTTGGTTTAATTTTCTTTAAATCCCACTCACATCCAATCAAGACGTCATTATTCTATTTTTTCCCTAAAAAAATATTAGTTTGTCTAATTTCCAATATTACCCTCACCATCATAAAAGTAACCATTAGTGTATTATAATATTTCGATGCTGCCTCGAAAATGTTACATTAAATAAATGGGCTTTTTCAAATATATAAAAAGAAACAAACTATCCATACTTAAAAAGAACGACTAAAAAGATAAAAATCAACTACACTTTATTTTTTTATTAATATTTTATAAATATTTTTATTTTTGATAATTTTTCATAAAATAAATATTATTTATTTATAAAATAAAGAATTTAAAATAATAATAATAAATGGAAAATTAAGGTTATTAAAAAAATAATGGAAGGACAATAGGAGGAGATTTGCATTAAAGTGATGAAAGATATTCCTTGTTTGGTTATAATTATGGTTTTTTATAAATGCAAATGTTGACTACTGAAATTTGTGGGCCCATGTCCTTTCAACTCCCACAACCGCACGTGTGAACAGCTTTGAGTTTATTTATTTTTTTTATTTTTTCTTTTTTTAATGATAAATTTTGGTTGAACTATTTTCTTAGTAAAATAAATATGGAGTTTGAGATTTAAACTTTAATGGAAATAAATAAATAGTTATGTCAACTATTAAGCTTTATTGTTGTTGTGTAAAACTAACATTTATTAAATGGAACAAGTTCGTAAACATTAGAAATGCTATATTAAAATGGAGCATATATTTGAATTTGAAAATTTCGATATATTATTGATATAATAATTGTATTTACAATGAATATTACGAGAGGGTATAGATATATATATATATATAGATAGATAGATAGAAGTAGTACCCTACAGACGCAATTGATCTAGCATTTGATAGAAGTAGTGGGTCAACTTTTGCAGACGCAATCGACAAAAGGCACATCACCTTTTGGAATATGGGTTCTTCAAATCCCAAGTATGGAAAACGAAAATGTGTTTCACTATTTGGCAGTGTAGAGGTATGACAACAGAGACAACGGAAAACCCTAGTAGGATAATGATACTGTGCAAAATTTTATATATAATCAAGATAATTGTTATGTATACAATAAGTAAAACAATAGTGTATATATACACAAATAAGAATACAAATAAGGAAAGTATAAATTAGTTTAATAAACAAAAAATTGTGATTCCAACATATATATATATATCATAACTATCATTTCTTTGCGTTCCATGAATTTTCATTTTTGAACAATAGATATAATTTAATTTATGTATTAACTTAATATTTTATAAAATTAAACAACAATATTAATAGGTGACAATTCACAATTATCATGTTTATCGATAACAAACATATAATCTTATTAGATATACACTTAATAGCGATATATCTCCATTATTGAGAGATTAATTCATAAGTGTTAAATAATAATAAATGTTTATCACTAACATATGTTTAAGGGTTGTTTGAGTTCGAGATATATAGAAAGAAAATATGACCAATTTTTAAGTTTTTTTTTTCTTTTACTAGTTTTTCTTTTTCTTTTTTGTTATATTTATAAAATTAGATACTATTGTAATATTTATAATTAATTAAAATACTCCTAATTATCATTACATTGATTATACAATGAAGCTACTATGAAATTTCATGAAAAATAAGGAAAAGGAAGATTTGATGATTGTATCTAAAAAGTCTCATTCAATTATGGATACTGGTTCTAGGTTTTTTTTCTTCTTATTTATTTATTTATATTGTTATTAATCTAAATAGTTATAATAATGTTAAAGTGAACACAAATCAATCATAATTGACCTGCATTCTTAAATCGAATTATCTAGAGATTGTCGATCTTCTTAATGATGACTAAGTTCATAGACCTCTTTGAAGTAGACCTATTAGGGTTTTGTTTCTTACTTCCATGTAAAGGCATTATATGGTCACAACTTATTGGCTCAGTTCATTGGTGTTGAAAGAGCATGCTTCCTCTTTTCTTCTTTCATCTTACTCGGGGTGGTTTGTTTTGTTATTGTGTAATTCTAGAAGTTAAAGTCTCGTTTGGTCTGTGATTCATTTTCGTATTTATTATGTTTTCAAAACAAAAAAAAAATACAAAGAAAATAATTAAAACGTGTCTGGTATACATGTTTTTAAAAACGATTTCTAAAAACAACACTCGAAAGAGCTCATTTAAAAAAAGAAAAAAAGAAGAAAGTTGTCGTTTTTTTTTTGTTTTAGATTTTGTTTTCAGAAATTGTGAACATGAGATAAACTATTGTATTTTCAAATTCACAACCAAACACAATATAAATTTTTGTACAACATCTAAATTTAAAGAAAATAAGAAATTGAAAAAGAAAATTATATATGTTGGATTACAACAACATTGTAGTTAGAGGACTCGTTTGAAACAACACTTAGTTAATGGGTGATTTGTGCGTTTTGCCATTAACAATTTAGTATTCAAAGTTAATATATTCAAATATGAAATTAAAACTTTTTATTTTTATTTTTTGAGAGAGAACAAAATTAAAACATTTAATAGCTCAAGAACAAAATTGAAAGATGATATATATATATGTGTTATAACGCATCTCTGAAAAAAGAGATAGAAGAAGCTATTATGGTATTTTGCAAAAATAGCCCATTATATTTGTTTATGAAGTAAATCATTAGCTGGCAATATTCCAACAGAAAATTACTGGGCTGGTCCATTGAAATATTGAGCCGTAGATTTGGGCTTCGAAGAGATTAGCCACTTTTTTGGGCCTGCACAAATTCTTAATCGTGGGCCTTCCATTGTCCGGCATGGGTGTGAATTGTTCACGATAATTTAGACGCCCATGATAAAGTAAGAGTAATTATAATTGTTAGTAAGTTTAAAAAAGTTGTGAATATAATAAATTCTATCATCGATAAACTTCTATCGTTGATCAATTTTTATAGTCTATTACTGATAGTCTTATATCATTGATAGACTCTAGTAAATTTTGCTATATTTGTAACTTTTTAAAATATTGATATATATGTTAATAATTTGAATCTAATTATTATAATTGCAATGGTTCCAATAAATAATTATTGGTTAATGTAGATATCGTATTTTGTCCACTTATTTTTATTTTATTTTATTTATTTTTATTTTTTGTTTTTTGTTTTTTATTTTATTTATTTTTATTTTGATTTTTCATCTTATTTTACTAAAAAAAAATTTTTAAAAAAAGAAAAAGAAAAAAGAAAAAAGAAATTTGAATTTAAATAAAAAAAGAAAAGATAGAAAAGAAAAAAGAAAAGAAAAAGGGAAAATGGATCATTTAGGGTTTCTCTTTTCTGCTCTCCCACTTTCTCCTTCTGCCTCCACTAAAAAGAAAAATCTTTACCCTATAAAAGAAAAATCCCAAGAGTAAAAGGGGGGATCACGCTTGATTTTCGTTGCAAAAAGGTTCTGAAAGATTGGAAAAGAAGCCAGCAATTTTTACACAAAGGGAGACAATTTTGACACAAAGGGTCTTCAAAGGTATTTTTCTCTCTCAATTTTTTTTTCTCTTTTCACAAATTGCCATTTTTTTTGTTTCTAAATTCAAATGGTTGCTTACTGTGATGTTCATAATTTTTTTTTCCTTTATTTTGTTTATATTAGTTTTCATTTAAATTTGTCAAGTTTCATTTAGTTTTAATAATGCCAAGTTTTAATATTGTTTTTTTTTGTCTGTATTTAAATTTGGGCTTAGCATCATTAATTCATTACTCACCTTTTTTTTTATGTAGATTTGGTGTTCATTAATTGTGAAATTTTTATCAAAATGGTTGCAATTTATTTTTTTTAAAATTGATGTTGTATAAATCTATTGCTGCCATTTTCATTAAACTGTACCATTTTTATTAAATGAGTGTTTGCATAAATTTGCTGCTTCTGAATTTGTTATTGAGAATTTTTTTTTTGGGACTAATTTGTTACTTTGATCTCTACAAATTTATTTGGTGGGTTTATGTTGCTACTGTTTCTTTATCATATTAAATATTAAATTTGGTATTGAGATTTAATTTGTTACTGTCTTTTATTAATTTGATTGAAATTGATAATTTATTATTAATTATATTTATCACATATCATATATTTGATTTAGTTTTTTTTTTTAAAAAAAAGATTTTCCTAAGAAATCAAATCAAATATTTAGTTTAGGGTGATTCTTGGTTTATTAATTTTTTTAATTTACAAAATTTATTATAAACCTAACTGAGAAAGTATTGTTTATGGGGTTTTCCATAAATACATGAAATTTCTCCCTAAGTGATTATTTTTATTAATAAATTGAATTAAAAAAAAATCTTTTATAATTCTATTTTAAAATGGACTGAGTAGTGTTATCCCTTTGGAATTTTTTTAATTCTTTAGGTACATGAAATTTCTCATTAAACATCGATGGGGATTAAAATATCAATGAATAAAATATTTTTTGAAACCAAAATGAATTTCAATGGCTCTTATGCCACTCATAATCACCAACTCATTTTTTTTTAAAACATGAATTGAGAATTGTGGGATATTTAAAAAATCAAATCATTTTTTTTGTGAACCTTTGAAATTTAATTTTTAAAAGTTAAAAATTGGTAACCATTTTCATGGATGTTGTAGGGTGCTAACACCTTCCCTATACACAATTAACCTATACACAATTAACTCCCGAACCTAAACCTGAATTTACGTAGACCACACGTTTTACGGGTGACCAATCACACCTAAATATGGTTGGTGGCGACTCCAAAACTATTTATAAAAATTAAATAACAGAGGATGTCTGCCGCTCCGCGTCGCGATCACGTTGCGACAGTTAAATTAAAAAGGTGTTGTTGCGGATACCAAATTATAATTATTACATTTTCAGTGGTAAGCCTTTATACTTTTAAAAATTATTATTATTATTTTTTTAGTTTTTTAAAAATATAATTAATCTTTAAACTTTCAATTTTAGGGTAAATAATAGGTAGGAACATCAACGAAACGAGACAAGATGATGAAATGATTCATTTTTCTATACAATTGGATATTTTCTTAGATTTCAAATAATTTCTTGAACCAAATATGGATGTAATTAATAGGTCCTCTAGATTTGTACACCGTGTTAAATGATTAATGTTCTTGAATTTTGATAATGATTTTTCTTTTATAAAAGAAAGTAACATTTTTTTTTTCTCTAAATCAATCCAAACGTTCTTTTAGTTTAACATAGATTTTGAAATTTAAAATTCAGACTTGTGTGGTTAGGTGTACTAATTCAAGCGAGTTGAGCTAATTACACAAGTACGTAGTTTTAATATTTAGCTAAATGTACTTTTAGCTTAGTTGAAACGAGCATAATTCATATGATATACGAGAGTATTATTGACCAAAAAGTATGTGATTCGAATCTCATTTCTCCTATGTACTTTTTTTTTGTTTTAAAAAAAAACATGAGCCGATTTAATGTATTAGGCTTATTTTCTCTTTTTTAAAATTGGAGATTCAAATTCTTGTTAGAAGGAAAACTCAAACATACAAAAATAAATAAATAAAATTAAATATAAATAAGTAAAATTTTGTGTTATTGGTCATTTAACTAGAAAAAATGTCTAATATGTCTCTAATATATTTCTATTTTATGTTTAATAATAGTTGTTCCATAAGAAGTTCAATTTTCTTTTTAAATTAATTGATCTATTAAATGTAAATTTGAATTTAGTCGTTAATTAGAAATTTTAAAACTTTAAATTTACTTAAAAACAAGCATAACTCTTCCTCCTTCTCCAAACTATACTAAAAATATTTAAAATTGTGTCTAATTTAAAATAGACATGATCCTCGAAATTGGTTATGGACTTAAGTTATAATTAAACCAAGATTAAATCATACAAACTATGTTATCTAAAAAAAATTCATACAACTTTGTATGAGTGGGTACTGGTAGGGGTGGGGGAGAGGAGAAAATTAAATACCTTAATCAGTGCACTAATTTAGGACTTTAATGATAATTAATTCAATTAATTCCATAGTGATCGTAAAGTGAGATTCCCACTAACATTATATCCACAGAATATGCAATATTAATAATAATAATTTCCTATTATTTTAATTGATATTTAAAAAGAAACTACGTTTAAATTATTGATTGGCTTATTGGAAATTAATTAATTAATTAATTAAAATATTGAGAAAGAGTCAAAAGAGCACATGAAAGATTGTGTAAAATATTCATAGGCAGCATAATCTTTTTATCATTAAACCTTAATAATCCATTTTTTTATTTTAATTAATTTTTTTTAGTTCAATCCACTTAAAAAGATAGATATTTCTTTAATTAATTGATTAAAAAAAGTGAATTGTTTAATATTTTTTAAAGTGAACGTCACATAAATTTTAAATTATATATATATTAAACATTTGAGCTTTAAACTTTTCCTAGTATTTGAAAAAGTTGGGTCAAAATACTATTATGGTTGTCAAACCGAACACAGTATATTTAACACGTGGATGTGTTGATGATTAAGAGATTCGTGGTTTGATTGCTCTGTTCTTATCTACTAAAAAAAATACTATTTTGATTTCTATGTCTTCAAGTTTGTTTAATTTTAATATTTGTAGTTTTTAATGTTTAATTTTAGTATATATATTTTTAATAAATCTTAAATTTAGCATGTGGGCTTTTTGTTTATTTTTTTTTTAAAAAAGACCTGTAATTATTTAGCATGAAATATTGAGAACGTATTCATATATTATTGTTATTATTTTTGTATAAAAATTTATTATTATTATTATTTAACAAATTTGAATAAAAATTATTTTTGAAGGTCTAAATTCAAAATTTATTTAAAAATTAGCATAAAAAAGTATGTATTTTAAATCTATTAAACATTTTTTTATGTTTCCTTTTTCTTTCTTTTTTTTTTTTTATAAATCATATGATACAAATTTTTCATTTTTTTAGGTTCGACATCGACTTAAACAGTGAATCAATATTTTTAATATATATTTTAAGGATCGATCGAATTGAGAAAATGGGAATGGAATGAAAATGAGTAAAAGATAAATATGTCCTTGTTTGGTTCAAGGTTTTGTAGTTTAAGAATGAGAATAAGTTATTCTCGTGCATCATTCAGACCCATGAACTATACCCATCCAAAATTATGGGGTTTCTTCACGTCCACTCGCTTTTCTCTTTGAATATATTTCTTTATTCTTTTATTTTATATATTATGAAAATTAAATTTGTGGTTTATAAAATTACATTAAAATTTAAATTATAGTGTATGAACTTAAATACTCCAATTTAATAAATTAATATATATACTTACTTTTTATTTTATTTTAATAACTTAGTTTCTATATACACATATATGTTCATACTTATTTTTAAATAAACAGTAAAGAATCGATGGAATAAACTATCAATTAATTAATTATATGTATTTGTAGTTAGTTAATGATAATTATAATTAATATAATATCAATTTATTTCACAATATTATATAATTATTTTATTATTGATTAATTAGAATTTATGAATTATTTTATTGATTAATACATCATAATAATATACATTCATCGGATTTATTACATCAAATTACTAATTTTACAAATACTTATAATTAATAATTTAATTAATAGTCATAAAAAACTTAACTCAATTGGTATCTGCATGTACGTGAGGACCTATTTGTACTTAAAATAATCTTATTCCCATCTCAATTTCGTTGATTCAAACAATGTCTTTAAGAAATTTATTTAAACAAATAAAAAAGAGTTTGATTTTTTGAATTTTTTTATTAATATTATTTTAAAATTAGAAAGTTTAAAAAAGGAGTACTAGGTTGTCGGCCATTAAAGGAACATTTATCAACAATTGTATGTGTATTTAAAAGTAAAAAAAAATATTAAAAAAAAAAAAAACAAAGCCACTTGCTTTTCCATTGTTGGCCATATTAATTTGTTTATTTTTAATTTTTTTGTACTCAAAGTCTCTTTTTTTTTTTCTCCTTTCTCCAAAACTATTATTACCAACAAATAACTCCTGATTTCAAATATATCCTTTTTTTTTTTTTGTAATTTCATTTATTTTTATTTTTAATTTCAATTTTCTATTCCCTAATTTTGAAATTAGACTCTGGCCCTAAACAAATATGTAAACTGTTTTAGTCACCAAGTTAAATTCATGTTTGACTTACAGTTTCTTTTTGGGTTAGATTTTAGTGAATAGATAAATAACATAATTAATTAGATTTTTTTTAATTTAGTGATTATCACACAAATTTAATAATAAAGACTTGAAATAATTATTTGTTTGAGTTTAAGATAAAATAAAATGTATAACTAAATTAGGGTGATTCTTTTTTTAAAAAAATATATTTTGTCAAAACGATTATAGCTCCATTGATAAACAAAAGAACTTGGGAATAAAAATTCAATTTATACCTCTAAATTTTGGAGTTTGTATCAATTTGTACCTTAAACTAATAATTATATTAATTTAAACCATGAACTTTGAGAAAACTAATAATTGTATTAATTTAGACCATAAACTTTTATAAGTGTATCAATTTAAACCTTAAACTTTTATAAATGCATCAATTTAAACCTTTTATTATGTTTTACTGGAACATCCTGATGAAAAATGAAAGTTTATATATTAGATGAATGGTTTTATAGATACTCGGTATTATTTAAAGGGGTAAATAATAATGGTTGATGATTGGTTTTTGGTTAATGACAAAAGTGAGTCGTACTATTTATAGTACTTTTTGTATTTGCAATGCCACTTATTAAAAATATATTCTCCATAGTAATAATATATCACATTTGTCCATTTCTTATAAATCAATCATTTCTTTTTTCTTTTCAAAATGATGAAGAAGTTAACTATTGATTCAAATAATCTCACTCTTCGACTCTCTCAGATTAAAAGTTATATCGTATTATATTTGATTATGACTCATGAAATGACGTCGCTAATAATTTTACGCTTGTCCCATTAACTAAAAGTGGATTGAGCTTAAGAACTATATGGACCCCTTTCTTTTTCTTTGTTGTTGCCGACGCTCTGACGTGGATATGACGCCATGTGTTAGTCCTTGAATCTTTATTGTCCATAGATTTTATACTCCCATCATCATTGGTGTTGTGTATTTATCGATTCTATCACCAGAGATAAATTACAAAATATTTTTACAACCTCTATATCAATCATCCGACAATGTTAGAAACATATCACGTGATTCTACATAAACCCTTTTTTTGTTTGTCGTTGTTGTTTTGAATGCCACTCTAGCTCGTAGTAAGTGGGAGGAAGTTCTTCACTTAAATTCAACCCAACACAAAAGGAAGTCCGATATATACCAATTTCATAAAAAAAAAAAAAATACGTATAAATAATATGTATCAAAGAAGAATGTAGTACGATATCAAAATAATGTAGGTCTGACCTTTTCATCGTTCATGAAATTCATATCATCATCATCATTGGTGTCATATCCTTCCACGTCATCAGTAGAGATAAATTACAAAACATTTTTACAACCACTATCAATCATCCAACAACGTTATGACTCCCCCATTCAATAATTTGTTCCTGTCATGCTTTCATCATCTTCATCTATGTATACATATTTATATTAAAAAACATACCCATGTGTTCCACATAAGCGCTTTTTGTTCCTCATCGTTGTTCTTTTCTTTTTTATTATAAAAGGTACTTTAGAAGTCAAGTTGATTTAGTTTTACTCGTAATAATAAAAATAAGTGATAAATACCAATTTTAATAAAACTAATACACATATTTATAATATGGAATATAAATTGGGAATTAATAACCTAAAATTTAGATATAGAATTGAAAGTTTTTATAATTTAGGGGGGGGGGGGGGGGGGGTGAAATGGGAGGATGAAAGGAGAAAGAATACAATTAATTTTTGTAGAAAGATAGTGAGTGAGAGAATATGTACTATATGATTGGGGGCCACAAGGGCTGAAGCAATGACATTGCCTCAGTTTTGGAATATTTCATCAATTACTTTTTCTCAGTGCAATCTTCAATTTTGTTCCCCCTTCAATCTTATCATTATTGCATTTTGCACCCAACTTTCTATTAATTAACCAACTATCTCTAACTCTAATTTTATTTATTTATTTAAGAGATTTCATTGTTGTCCCTTAGTTTTTGGTATAATTTTTATTTGCCCCCTACGTTGTTTTAAAATATAAAATTTCTAGATCTAAGTTTTGAGTTTTGACTTTAGTTTAGACGGTTGATTTTAAAATGTTACCCTTCTACTCTTTAAATTTGAGTTTTGTTTTAATTTTGTCTTTAGGTTTCAAGATTTATTTTAACCTCGATTTTTCACTAACTACTAACTTTTTAGCATTTGAAAGTTTATTAATTAATTTTAAATAGTTATGAATTGAAAATTTTATTTTAAATTTAATAGTGATAAAAATAATGGAGGTTAATTAATTATAAAATTTTAAATTAATTAATAGACATTAACACTAAAAAGGAAAAGTAAGTGCTTAGTGAAAAATAGAGGTTAAAGATGTAAATTTTGAAATCTAAAGACCAAATTATGACAAAACTTGAATCTCAAAGATAAAATTAGAACATTTTGAAACTTAAGTACTAAATTGAAATCAGACTCAAAATTTAATAACTTAAGTGCAACATTTTTAAAACTAAGAATTCATTTCCTACAAGTTTCCTTGACATCAAAATGTTGAGAGTCATGTGGTTGTACTGTGGGATTAGTCGAGGTGTACACGTAAGCTGGTCCAAACACTCATAAATAAATAAATAAATAAATAAATATGTGTAATATTTTTTAAACTAAATGAAATCTAAATCCAAAACTTAAGGACCAACATATTTTTTCCTCTATTTAACTACTTTGTTTCAATTTATAATATATGATGGCTATTAAATGTATGTGCTATATAGTTCATGTAGATACTATATTTTGTTCGATTTATTTTTTATTTTTTAGTATTTTTATTTTATTAACATATGTTCCTAATTCTCATATTTTTCTAATGTTTTGCTTTGATATTTCTCTAACAAAATATAGAAGAAAACTTAAATTTATGGGAATTGAAGATATTTAAAGAGTTTAATCAATTTTTCATTTTATTATTCTTCCCTATTTTTTCTCTAACCTCCCTATCTCTCACACTCTCTCCTAACCAACTTCGATCCACTCTCCCCAATTCATTTTTTTCGGTCCCCTCACTTCCACGTTTTCTTCCTTCCATCACGATTTTTTTTTTCTTTTCCTCAACCTCTCCAAAGATACTTTCCAAAATACCAGACTTCCAGAACGATTCCTTAAGGGGGTCTTCGCTTCGATTTTTTTTGGAAGAACTTTTTTTTTTTTTGGGGTTGATTTTCGCTACCATTTTGGGAACAGAGAAGAGGGATCTCCCTCAATTTCACTTTGGTCACTCATAAAAAAGGAGATTTTTATTTCTCCTTTCTTTCTATAGAGGTAAGGAGAAGAAGGAAATATAATTTTCCTTTTCTAAAGAGGACATGAGACTCAAAGCGAGAGAAGACAGATACCTTCTTATTTTTTTATCTCTAATTTTACTGAACATCCTTAATTTTATACTGTATTAGAAGATTGAGTGAATTTATTTATTTTTTTAATTTTAATTTTTTCTTTCCCTTATCTTTTACTGTACTAGATAAAATCCAAATCTCTTTTAATTTTTAAAGAAAAAAAAGATAAAATCTTCTATTGAAATTTGTTTCCTCTTTCCTTCATCGTTCCTTTTCTACTCCTTCACCTATAAAGAAAATCAAATTTCATTTTAATGGATAGAGAAAATTTAGGATCTT
>JBBPDJ010000014.1:6117026-6220069 GCA_037974625.1 Cucumis cinereus
TCGAAGTTAGGCTGTTTTATCCTGGGGACGCCGTGGCAAGAGTATACTGTTTGCACAACCGAGCAGAGCCGCGAAACTTCTTAAAGAGAGCGAGATCCGCGACTCAGCCAACAACATTAATTTTTTCTGTTCAATTTCCACCGACGTTATTTTTCCAACAAGTATCGAGAGATTACAAAAATAAAAATAGTTCAATTTAAAACAACAAATTCAACCGAATAATTAGAGAGCAAATCAGATCTAGTAAACCACAAGACACTGATGGATAGAACATTCTCCCAAAAGCTAATGGCGCTAGTTCTTCCAAGACATCTCAATGGTTGTGATTTTCTAAACAAATATTTTTTTTCTAATTTTAAATTTTTTTATTTATCCACAAGTCTATAAGTATTGATATCTTATATAATTTCAATTATTTAAAAGAAAAATGAGAAATTGAAGAAAAGAAAAAGGAAAAAGAAGCAAAAGAAATGGTCATAATTATATATGGTATTTTTAATTGTATAGGACTACCAAACTAATTTAGTATATATCTTAATGTGTTACATATACTATACCCTCATTTTTCAATATAATTACATTTCAACCATATATTTATAATTTTCTTAGTTTAATCAATAAAAATGTAACGACCAGCCGAATTCATTGAAGGAATCAATTAATTCTTTCTTTATTAACTTAACAACGTTTTAATTTTCTATTACATCGTTACCTTTAAATAATGGACCATTTTATTCTCTAGATTTAAGTTTAATTAATTAAAGACAACACTAATTAATTGAGGTTACATAGTTTAAGTGGTCTAATACAATTTAGTTTTTTCTTGGTTCAATAATTGTATGGTGGGAAAATGAAACCCATCTACTTTATAATAATTATTGGTGTATTATTTAATATTTATTGAATTTGAATTGCGATTTAATTAAGTTTAAATCTAGAGTTTGTTGTGGGGGTTTGTACTTTGTTTTGATTGTAAATTGTTAATTAATATGCTTAATTAAGAAGTTGATCCGACATTTGATTCAGTTTCATATCGTGTTGTGGCCTTGTAATTTCCCTAATTGGTTGTTGTCTAGTCATAATATGGATGTTTGTAATTTTCTGGGCCATTCGTTTGCTGATAGGGGCTAGTTCTTTTATAACATTTTTCATCTAATTTTTTTTTAATGAAGAGGTTGTTCGTTTGATCCACTCGGCATAGGATATAAATCAAAAGTAGTTTAGAACAGTAAATTTAAATATCTAAAATTTGCAACATGAAGAACTCGACCCTAATAATATCTAAGGGAAGCTTACGATACTCATATTTTGTGTACTAGGTTTTTTTCTAGAACCTAAATAAACACACCGCAAATAAGACTGAGAGAATACAAACCTACGACGACTATTTTAGAGTGTAGAACAAGCTAGAAAATGGAAGTTGATAGTTATATATATAAGTAAAGAGAAACCTATTTCGATTTGGTATGAGATCTTATTGGGTAAGAAATCAAAAGCAAAACCACACTATAGAATATGCAAGCTAAGATTCCATAAGAACATGTAACCTACATAAAAAAAAAAAATCATATCGTTACGCAGATGTACATGTAGTTATATATCCCCAATTAAACTAATATGCAAGAATCAAGAATCCCATATATGTTTCATACATGGCAAAATCAAAAGCAAAACCCCCACTAGGACTTATAAGTAGACAAACCATCATCACACAACGTTACAAAAATGTGAATATGTTATGATCAAATTAAGTATATATTATATAAAATAACATTTGATTATGAATCTAAATATTTTCAATCATGAATGAAATGATAAAAAACAAAACCCCACAAATGGACTTATATCGGCCAAAAGTGAACAAGTAACACGTATTATACCCTAATGAAAATGCTAACGTGTGTCGTTAGTCTAATTGAACTACACTCGGAGAGTCAAAATGATATATTTTTAAAATTTGTTTTAAAATAAAAGGAAAGTAGGATAGGGGGGAAGTGGCCCCCAACCTCTGTGGCAATAGGAGCTGGAAAGTAATCTAGGACCTTGGAGTTGTAAGGGAAAGGAACAGCTCATATAATAATTTCCATTTAAGCTCTTTTTCTTTAGATCATATATATATATATATATATATATATATATATTTACATCCACTTTTCTTTTTGAGCCCTCGTGTATATATATCCACCTTAAATCTTCAATCTTTCTTCACATATTCTCAAACCCTTCTTCTTTTTTCTTCAATTTCTCTCTCTCTTGTTCTTCTAATTTTTTTTAAAAATATTTTTCCTCTTTTTTTTTTGGGAAATTAAATTGAATTACAGTCATAATTTGCTTGTGCGGCATCATCAAGATTCACAACAAAATAATACAAAAAAAAAAAAAAAAGAAAAGAAAATGAAACCCTAATTTTTATTTTGTAAAATTTTATTTTTGAAGATTGATGTGTTTTGAACACGATTTTGATTGAGAATCTTGATGATGCTGCATTAGCAATAACATCAATGGCTATCTATATCTTGGGATCTCAATAATCTCACACACATCTAAAGGTTAGTTATGTTCTTTATTATTCTATTTAGATTAACTCATTTTTTTCTCTTCTAAGTGATTGGGGATAATGATTTTCCGACCTTGTAGATCATGTAAATTCCTATAAACTAGTTTAATTTTGATTTTTTTTGGGTAATTAATTAGAGGTTACTAATTCAAAGCTCTAATTAAATTCCTTATCAGTTAATTGTGTTGATTTGAGGAGATAATGGGTCGTCTCAAAGAATTTCAATTTCAAAACCCAAAAGTTTAGGGTTTATTTATTTATTTATTTTGAATTGGGAAATTAAACAACCCCATTTTTCAGGGGTTTCATGGATGATGAGTCAATTTTTCAAAAGAAAGTGTAAAATTTTACCTAATTTAGATAAATTTGAAAGAAAACTTGAAAATCTTTAACTGGGTTTTTCTTTCTTTTCCTTAATTCTTTGAAGGAGATGAGATAGAGTTGATAGAAATGAATTAACAGAGTTAATCTAGTTTAAACACAAACAAATTGAGGTTTTGTGTTTCTCTCTCTACTTGGTTTTTGTTTGTGTGGGTCTAGAGAGAGAGAGAGATTGAATGAGTGACATAAATCTTCTCGTACAAATTTAGGGTTTGAATGTTGCAGATTAATTGATTGGGGATTGGCCAATTTGTAAGAGAGATCTGATGGACATGAAAATTATAGAAAAAAAAAAAAACATGAATTCCAGCTGTGTGTTTTGAGTCTTCCGTACTGCTGTTTTTTCTGTCCCACATCGCTTGTGCTTCAACATTTCTGTCCTCAAAAAACCCTAGATTTACATATTTACGTTGATATTACAAAATTAAAGAAGAAGAAGAAATTACGTCATGCAACACAAGGGAAGAGAATCGATTAGTAGACAAATGATCTGAAAAAGCCTTGCCTTGGGTACGAGTGATGCACCTTCAAAATATATATATATATATTTAATAAAGTATACTAGTATCGAGATATCTTAACTACGTGACTAATACATTCTTAACAGTAACCTCATCACGTCCCAATAAGATAGAGCTAGATGAAAGCTCAACATATTACATATTGGAGCATCTCAACTAGGTTGACCAACCTCGTAGTAACCTTATCATATCTCATCTTCGTTCGTTCATATCTTTACATATATATGGTTCGGTTTTTGGTTAACCCTAATTTTAGAAATTGAAGTAACCTTAGCTTCCAACGTGGTGTGATGTTGACTTTCAATTTTTAGAAATGGTTTCAAATGGAATAAAGCTCCAATTTAGAAACAAACATATGTTTGGAATTTCAATTTGCAATTTATTGTTATTTGTCAATTCGAAGATCGATTGTTGAATCTTTCTTTATAAAGAACTTCAAAGATTTCTATTTTTTTCTTGTTTGGGTAAAATTAGAAAAGTTTTTTTTTAAAAAAAAAAAAATTATTTGTTTATATCAATCTTTAGTTTATTTTGTATGAAATTCATTTTCAAAGTGTTTTCGGTTTTCATATTGGAAGCCATAGTTATAATTGATATATACTCTTTTTCATACTCAATTTGTTATACTTTAAAATTGAAAACTTTATTAGGTAATGAAATTAATATCCTCTCCATCAAATACCAAAAGTCGTTTTTTTTAGGAATAGTAATTAAGTGTATATCAAAATTTTAACGATAGGTTTTACCGATAAACTTGGGAGTTGTCTCTAAACTAATTAAGTGTATATCAAAATTTTAGATCTAAATTACTATATTTTAACCTGTTTTTGTTACTTTTGGCTAAATTGTCATTTAATGAACTTTTTGGACATTTGATTTTTAGCTCAATGGTTTATGTGACTCACTTTCAATTTTTTGACATATTTGTTTCTAAATTTTAATTTAGGGATACTTGTAAATTTGTTAACGATCTCAAAATTAATAATATATGACTTTGTCAATTGTCATGGTGTTATTAAGTCGTAGACGGAAATATTTGAATCTTTTAACTTTATATTTTTTTTATTATTTGTAATAATTTATTAAAAAGATGAAAAATTAAACAAATCTTTCGTTTTTATTGTAAGTAAAAAAGAGGAGTAAAACTTTTGTTAGTTTTATTACTGTGGAGAAAACATGTGAAAGAAAGAAACTTGTCAATTTCAAGTCAGATTGGAAACTTTTTTTTTTGTAGAGGACAATAATATATGAAAAAAGACAAATAAAATAAAATAAAATAAAATAGTAATATTGATTATTATTCTTAGATGTACCATATCCACATATTGCCTGCATTCTTACATAGTAGATAGAAATATATGTGTGACACGAGCATGATCGGAATGTCGTGAATTTGTTATCCAACGATTTGAATGACCAAATATAAGATCTCGTTGAAGTTAAATTGTAGAAAGATTATGTGTATTTTCTTGTATTTCTCTCGAATATTTAATAATTAAACAGGGTGATGCAAATTGATTTATGTTTCTTTTACTTGTCAATTATACTTAATATCATAAACCAACGTTGCTTTCAATTTTTGATGAATGCAAAATAGTTTTGTAATATTTTGAAGTTCAGGATTCAAATGCTATTTTTGTCGGTATACTTTCATAACATATCACTTTTAATTCATCTATTTTTAAATGTTCAACGTTATATTTTTATTAAACCTTAAATTTAGTCGGTTAGTGTTAATTTGTATAATTGAAGTTGGTTACACAAGAACAATAATTTTCATGAAGAGTATAAACTAGGTAATAAGTAATTAACAGAAAGTTGAATAAATTTGAAAGCATGTGGATTAAAGTAGTATTTAACGAAAACAACTCCCCTCCAACTCGAGCATCAAAGATTGAGGCGTGTACATCTTCGCTTAAATAAAAAAAAGATTTTGAATGATACATTTATGTTTAATAAGTAAAAAAACAAAGTCACAGTTATTATCAAACTAAATCAACTCTATTTTAGCGATTAAGATACGTGAGGTTTTTCTTTTTTAATTAAAGATTCAAATTCTTACAAACTTAAACGAGCGATTATATCTTTGAAAGAATTATCAGGTGAATAGAAATTTATGAATTGAATCAACAATAATAATTCAATTAAAATTAAATAAGGATTAAAATTTCTCGGATTGAGGCACGCTAATAATGTTGACCATATAAAGATGTGTTCTCGCTGAGTTACTGGGCACTTCATTTCAAAAATACAATCCTTTCAAGAGATTTAGAGTAAGAACTAAAATCTCTTACGAAACCCTATTGCTTGTATGTTCTCATGAAATCGACTCTCAACGTCCTCTATTGACTCCTTAAAGGGAGGTAAACGATAAAATTTAATTTAATAATTTAAATTATTAAAAATATCCCATGGATCCTTCAATAAGTAAATATTAAAAAGAAAATCCACGTGATAAATAATTCATATTTCACATAAATCGTCAAAAAAAAAAAAAAAAAAAAAAAAGAGAAAAAGAAACTGTCATGAAAGCAAAACAACAATAATATGTTAGGATGCAAATAACAAATAAAAACAAATTGAAAAATGGACCAATGTAAGGTCACTTATCAAAAATAGCCCATACTATGATAATTCTTCAATCTGCTTCCCAAAATGTACTACTACCTCAAAAAACACAAAAAATGGTTTTTTAATCTTAAAAAAAAAATCATTTTTTTCTTTTTTCTTTCTTAAAAATGTTTTATTGTAATCCTAAAAGAAACACAAGAATGTAAAAAGGAAACTATTTGAAGTGCCAGAGAAATATAGTTTTTTTTTTTTTATAATAAATTTAGTACATAAATTTAAAACTACACGCACATGGTAAGAAAGTAGATGATTATAATTATTGTTCTGAGCTCAACGAGACGTAAGAGTGAATATTAAAAGCATTGACTTTTTAGTCCAAGATATATACTTTAACTAGTGAAATTATGTCTTATATAAATTTTATATTAAATGAAAATAATTACATTTAAAGATTATTTGAATAAATTTTAAATTACATAAGTGTGACTAAAATGTTAGAGATTAAAGTGTCATGCTTGATAACCTTCGTATTACTATTTTCAACTTTCTATTTCTATAATAATAATAATAGTAAAAACTTTTTATTCCTTGTTTCTTATTTTTATTATTTTTATTTTTGGGTTCTATAATTATAAATAACATTCACTGTGTTTGGTATTTAATTGTAAAATTGTACTTTCAGTTAAAATGAGGCTTCATTTTAATTTAAAACTAAATTATCAAAGTATAGCGAAGTTGTTGGGCCAGTTCTTCGCTACCAATGTTGGGCTGCAACACGGACCGGTTTTTTTCAAGCCCAAACACGGCCCATTTTGTAAGTCTAAAGTTACCCGGTTGACCAAATTGCCCCGGGCAGCTAAAATCCTGAAGTTCCTAAGCTCCCTCTGTTTTCGTTCTTGCCTGCTCGAAAACCCAGATGAACATGAAGAAATTCATATCAATTCCCATTTTCTCTGTGTTATCCTTGATGGGTTTTGTGTATTACATTACGGTCTTCATTTTCATCCAGGATTGGACTGGTTTGCTTACCTCTCCCGGTTTAATTAACTCTTTCATTTTCACTTCCTTGGCTTCCATGTGCCTTTTCTCTTTCGCTGTTTGTGTTCTTACCGACCCTGGTTCGGTTCCTTCTTCCTATTTGCCCGACGTTGAAGAAAGTGCTGGCTCTGATCGAGATGCCAAGAATTCCGTAAGTTTGCGTTTCAATTCATTTACGTGTAAGAATTTTGGAACTAAGAGCTGGATTTCTTTGTTTTGTCTGATTTATACGATGGGTTTTGGGGTTTCTATTTGTAGATTTTGGTTTTTTTTTTTTTTTTCTTTTGGGGAGGTGGAATTGATATGGGTTCATTTGTGAACTTATTGATTTTGGTTGTTAAAACATTTTGGATTGCTTGTTGGTTTTGAGCCTTGGTTGATATTAGCGTGGTTTCAAATGAGAGAAATAGACTTATTAGAACTATGAAGTATTGGAGCTCAATTAGATGAATTGGAGGTCAATTTTTTCAGGGAAGAATTCTTATTACTATGTTTGTTAGTAGATGTTAAGAATCAAATTCAGCAGGTTTTCTTTGTTATTTTTCATTTAAAGTATATGATTTTTTTATATATTTAAAGTGGGAGTGGACTGGACGGCCACCAAAATTCCAACAAAGGATCTTTGTCCTGATCTAAATTTTATTTTATTAACAATTTACTTTGTCTTATGTTGGTTTCCAAGAAGATCCAATTAGGTAGGCTTCTATTAATTTAGCTCCTTAATACGTCGGTTGCTGAAAAGATACTTGATAGTTGTATGTAATTTCATATTCTATTTAAATATTTTTACATATTAGTCGTGTAGTTCAAGCTGAAGATTTTGCACACTGCTTGATGGTATCACAATGCCTGAATCACAATCTTGAGCAAGGTCGTTCAAAATTGTAAAGATAAAGCATGTAAGATAAATTATAATAACTATGCGGCTAAACATGCATCTACTGCTGAATCACTGATTAATAACTGCATGCATGAGAGATAGGTTTTAATGGAAGCAATGGATCAGTGGTGGATTGAACAGTAATTCAATGGCAGAGAAATCATTCGGAAAAATCTTACCCTATCCTAATGGGGAAATTTTTAATCCTAATCTATTAGGACGATGAGGAAACATGTTGGCTTATCCAAAAAAGTCCATATAGTTTTGAATCTCAACTAGGCTACTGGTTTGTCAGTGACAAATTATCAATAGACCCTTTAATCTAGGCTGATTATGATACATATCCCAATCCCTCTCTTTCTTGATCCTGAAGGTACTATTTCATCGAGTAGATCTGAGCCTAGAATCAAGTGGAACTTTTATGAGTTGGAATTGAGCTACAAACTATCTTTCTCCATGTTGGAAATCAATTCAATTGCATGCTCTGTATTGTGTTTTAGTCATTGACACCAATACATATAATCACAGGCTTTACAGATAAAGCAGTGTGAAAAGTGTAGCACCTACAAGCCTCCGAGGGCCCATCATTGTCGAGTTTGCAGAAGGTGTGTTTTGAGGATGGTAGGTTCTATTGTACCTGATGCATAACAATTGAACTTGGCCCTTAACTTCAGATATGGATAAACTGAATGCTTCTGGTTTATTTTTCCATTCCATATGGGTTTAAATTGGATGCAGGATCATCATTGTTTGTGGATAAATAACTGTGTTGGTTATTGCAACTACAAGTCCTTCTTTGTGCTTGTTTCATATGGGACTTTAGCAAGCTTATATTCTACGGTATGCCTTTTTCAGTTTATTTCTTTTCATTTGACAATAAATCTAATTTTTGCTTATAACTTGAGCTTTGGTTATGTAGTTCATCATTCTTAGCTGTGCATTTCAAAAGAACTGGAATTTTGAGGGAGCGCTTCCTTTAAAGATTTTCTATGTGAGTTGTTTGTTTATATAATAACCTATATCTGTTTTCATATACCTTAATTTCATAATTTTGCACTCATCTGGTTAAACACTCTGTATTATTGCAAATTAGTAAAGCATGCATCAGGATTTTATTTTATTTTTTTAGTACAACCAATGTGCATTTTAATGCTTCTTCCCTGAATGTTGATAAGCTAAGCATGCGAATTGATGAACTGTTTGTACAGCATCCCGTTTCATGAATTTCAAATGCGGAGGAACAATAATGCAACCAAAAATGCTTGTGACATTCTCGAGTAGGATTTCCATTAGTTGAGCTGTAACTCTCTAAGCGGCTTTTGTAAAAAAAAAAATTGTCAAAAAGTTTTCTAGACAAATGAATGTTAGAAATTAGAAGGTTGATAAACTGAGCTGAATCGAGCTAAGTCTAGAGTCTCTAGGTTAACGATTTAGTCCTCACCTAATTTACTATTACATTTCACCTAAATGACCCATGCTTGAACCCACCTATCTTCAACTTTACCATACCGGATTCTACTTGATATAACCATGAGGTGTTTTGAGAAATTTTGACTGTCAGACATCCTATAATAAATATGGTCTTTGGTCAAATTTTACCGAGAAAAAAAATTACCTAACCTTTATGTTTTAGGTTATTTGTGCGGTGATGATGATCTCCTTGAGCTCGACTCTTGGAACTCTTTTTGGCTGGCATGTCTACCTCATCATTCGAAATATGACAACTATAGAGGTATAATATGGATTCCTACAGTTGGATATTTTGACTTATGAGTATGAATTCCTTCCCCCTCTGATTATCGAGTAAGAACCATGTTTCTTCCAACCAGTATTACGAAGGAATACGTGCAGCATGGTTGGCTAGAAAATCTGGACAGAGCTACCAGCACCCATTCGATCTCGGTGCTTATAAAAATATGACCTTGGTTGGTGTCTTCTTCTTCTTACCCCTTTTGTCAGCTACATGTGTCTGTCTGCACTCACATGTTCCCATGTGTTCTACATTCTAAATGTTGGGTTATTAAAAAGTTTCCTTGTTCATCTTATATAAAAGAAAACTTTGTTATAACTCAACATTCAAGTTTTCTTGTCACATCTTATCTTATATTATTGAATCTATGATCTGTCCATATGGTACTCATTTGAGTTCTGAATAAAAACAGAACAAGGTAAACTTATCCAGGGTGTTCATATTCTCAGGTCTTAGGTCCAAACATTCTGAAATGGGCATGGCCTACTTCAGTCAGCCATCTAAAAGATGGACTCAGTTTCCCAACTTTGCGCGATACTTCGTGAACGAATTCAACTGAGCTGACCCGGTTTTTATTTTGGTTGGAAGAATAGTTCAATGGCGAGCATAGTGAAGTCGAGATCTAAATTTGTAGATAAATACACTGCAATTTTTCCACTCATCAACCCATAAAAGGAAACAAAGAAGAGTGTGGGTTGGTTCTGATCAAAGTAATCAACCTCAGAAACAAGGGATAATGTGTATACTTGCAATTATGTAATTCAAATAGAAAATTGATGTAGATCCATGTTCTCAAATACTGTTCCACCTTTGTAAAAAAGTATATCTGAGAAGTCTTTAGCTTGTTTTTATTTCTTTTGATGTCATTTTGAATTCATCTTGGATAGTTTCTTTCCCTCTTCTATCTCTCAAATTTTGAATAAGACCTAACATGGTTTGGTTTCAGTGACATTTTATTTTATTTTATTCTCTTATTTTGATTGAATTTTCAAAATATCTTTTTTAGTCATATACATTTAGTATATCTTTAATTAATTTGAAATTTCATGAAATGTATCATACCAATAAAACAAAACTTGTCAAAAATTTAACATTAAAACAAAGATAATATATAAGATTTAAAACTTTTGGAAGAATGCAAATTTTGCACATCTTGTTTGTTTGGGTGTGGGAAAGATGAGTGGGAGCTTACTAGGTTTCCCCATTATATAATTTCTTTTTTTCCATTATTTAACTCAACAAAATGTGCATATCAATTATTCCACACCTCCCTTGATAATTCGATCCAAAATTTTGTTGTTGTTTCTTTTTCATCCAACTCAATATTTCAATTGTTATTCTTATATTTTCACGAGTTTGACATCAATATAAAATAAACGACGAAATGTAATTGATGTGAATGTAATATAAATAATGAAAGTTTTAATTAAGGTGTAAAATATTTATTTACTAATTTATTTATTTATTTTTGTAATTTTCAAGAAAGATCCATCAACATCAACACTTTTATTGATAGTTTATTGACATTTTTCGTACAATTGAGATCTCAACATTTTCATCGACATTGACATTTTAAACTTGAATTTCGTTCTTTATATACATGTCATAAATAATACTTTTAAAAGTTAATATATATATATATATATATATATATATATATATATATTATTATTATAATTAAAAGATGAGTTTATTTTAATTTTAAAGTATGTATATATATATATATATATATATACCTTCGTTTTCTCCTATTACAAATCAAGATGCCAAATTATATATTAAAAGACAAAACCAAACCAACAGATGGGTTCGATTTTTCAGTTTTTTGTCACACTCCTGGTTTCTTAAGAACTATAAATCAAGGTTGTTTGAAGCTCTTAAAACATGAAATTATTGTCAAATTTGAGACAATGAGAAAGGAAAAAGACAAAATATAACCCATGCTTTGTTTGGCATGAAAATTAAAAAGGAAATAAAAGAGAAAAATAAAACATAAAAGATCAAAGATTGAGGTGTCCCAATCCTTGTTGGAATGATAAGAGAGATCCAATAAATGTGTGTTCTCAAATCTCATATATTTCATTTTTCCATATATATATATATATATATATATATATATATCAACTTAGGAAACAACCAAATCTTATCACAATTTCATCCCAACATATCGTTATAACCACATACATTCCATTATGTCTTTCCTAGTCCTAATGCATTTAATTATACCTATATCAGTCTTTTCCCCTACATTGTTTTTTACCTTACAAGTCGATCGAGAAAAGAACTTTTATAATATGTAGTGTCATAGGCGATTTCTGGACTAAAGGGTAGATAATAGAATCAACATAGTTAACGACTAAGAGGAAGCTACGGGATTAAAAAAACATAGTTATAAATAGACCAACAAATGGGGCAAGAGGAAGAAACGAGCTTAAGAAAAATGACTAATTTAACTTTGAGCCAAAGTACTCCGATTGACCTCGACTAAAGATGAGGTCGAGGTAGCCCCTCTTTATTTGGTGAATAGAGCGTGTATTGCGGCCTATTTGGGCCTTGAGAAGATGATAGTTTGGCTAAATAGTTCAAAAACCAACCTCTTTGGCTTCGACCTTGATCAAGGATGAGGTCGAGGTCAATTCTTCAAATTTGAGAATAATTAGGCTAGCTAAATGCATGCCTTGGCCCACTTGTTTTGAGAAACAATCTAATATGACTTGAAAGCTCCGATATGGATGCTTTAGGTTAGGATTTCAATATAAATACATCACATGAGTTTAAAGGAAGTAGGTCCATTATAATAATAAAACTCTCTCCTCGCTACACACAATTACAATCTTTCTATCTTACAGGTTGTGTTCTTGATCTCCAAATTATAAATTTATTGCTGCTATCACATGAAGGCCAAACGTGTTCATTGTCCAAAGTTTAGCCTCAACATGTAATTTTAAAAATATATATATATATATATATATAATAAACACATGTGATTTAAAACAATATCAATTTCTTGTAAAAATAAATGTGTCTAGTTTATTCTTTAAATGATTATTGCAAAGCATAATAAAAAATTTGGCCCTAAAATTTTAAAAATAACAATTTAGGCCTTGTTTACCAATTCGTTTGGAATTTAGGGTACAATCGTAATTGAATGTTGTAAAGGGAATGATATTAGTATGATTTCATGAGACTTCTTACATGTAGATTGATAAGTTGGTCGGGAAATAAGTTTATTTATAAATCGTTGAGGCTAAGCCATTACCGTATTTAAAGTTGACGCTTAATTTTGATATTTTTTTCTCATTATAAGAAGTGACTAAATTGTTTTAAATTGTAATGTACTTATACAAACTAAATCATTACTTATTATAGTTCAGTAAATAAATTGTTATGAATTTACAACAGGGTGAATTAAATCGTTTTATCAACTAAAGTTTAATGACTCCGTTTTTACTTTCATAAAAGTTTATGGACCAAAAGTTTTTTTCCTTCTTATTATTGGGACTTTATATTATGATAGAAGGATATAAAATTTCAATGCCTTGAAAACAATGACGACGCAATCGAACCTCGGTGCTAATCGCTAGTGTCGGTTGCTTCCCAAGATTAACACAACTTGCAATTTCAGACATGCATTTGCCGAAAAATGGATTAGGACCAAGGAAGACAATGCTT
Source organism: Cucumis cinereus (assembly GCA_037974625.1). Lineage (NCBI taxonomy): Eukaryota > Viridiplantae > Streptophyta > Magnoliopsida > Cucurbitales > Cucurbitaceae > Cucumis > Cucumis cinereus. The sequence goes on from JBBPDJ010000014.1 coordinate 6,130,397, forward strand.
AGAATAGATCGAATCGAAAGACATACGAGTAGAAAGAAAAACGTGCTAACGAGATTTAATTTGAAGATATGGGTTAAGAAGAAATATCTGAAATGGCTAGGGTTTGAAAAAACAGGCACAAAAATGAAAAATCTCATTTAAAACACATTTAGCTTAATAAATTGAGTTACAAAATTAAAGAGGTTTGTAATAAAAAAAATATATATATGTTTCACGAAACTGCAATTATCCAAACTTATCCAACAAGGCGCGTGAATTATCCAAACTTATCCAACAAGGCGTGCAAGGCACGCGCCATGTGGTGAAAGAGTTATAGTTCCACGACAATTGCACTTTGAAATCACCTATAGCATGTATCCGTATTTATACCCTTTAGACATTGATAAATTCTCAAACGTGGGATGGGACGATGGGCAACACTCTTCCATTTCCAACTTTTGTTACGGGCCTAAGTCCACAAGTCATTTCCAAACATAATACTCATGAAGTTGTAAGAGTTTGTATAATGTCAAAATCACACATAATAATTTATATTGATATTATAGAGGTTATTATTATATATTTGCACCAAATAGAAAAAGACAAGAAAACCCCTACAATGTGTATTAAATATATGTCAAATAAAATGACATGGTTTAAAAATATTTGCAACTTAAATAACAAATAATATTGATGACTAATCTTGATCAAAGTGGAAGGAATTGCAATTGGAGATGGCTACGTAATAGTTAATTTTCTTAATCATAATAATATAACGAAAATCATAAGTTGTGTAATTGAATATTGAGAAAATCATATATTCACTTAGAGATTGAGAAATTGTCAAAAATAATAAAATGAATAAAATATCTATTGTAAGGAATTTTTGTCGTTTTTTCGATGAAGAGTAAATAGTTTGTTTTTTTTTTTAATTATTTTTTAGAAAACTCCGAATCTGAATCTCTTATCTTAGACGATGTAATTATGGTCTTAAATTAATTTTCATTAACATGTTACATTTTCATTGCTGTCTTCTCTTTTTTGAATTGGCATTTGTATGATATCATTAAGTTTATGAAATATAAAAAAAATAAATAGCTACGTGTCACAAATTAATCTAAATAATAAATATGTTAATTTATTTTAAAAGGTGAAATATTTATTTAATAATTTTTTAAAATATTTAATTTTATAATTTTTCGTCACAAATATGGATCAATATCAATATTTTGTCAATATTTCTATCATTATTTTGAAAAGGGTAATATTTATGCATTCCAATTTTCAAGATGAACCTATCTTTGCTTATCTTACTACATATCATCTCATCACACATAAAATTAATTACTAAAAATTTGGATAAAAAAACGATAGGAGTGTTATAGGTAACTTTAGACCAGTAAAAGATTTAGATATAAAAGTAAAATCAGAAGAATTACCTAATCTCGATAACAGACCCAAGTTAACAAGAAGTGGCAGAGGCTAAGAGCGAAGCCAATGAATTCCTTAAATTAGCCCTTTATTCTAAAACATCCATGGGTCCAATCCATCTCTTGTGTGCCTAATTTTCAAATGGGTAAAGAAAATAGAATCCTAACTCTAAAAAGATAAAGGAAGATCTTCGACAGAACTCCATTATAAATAGAGCTTGACAACTAAGTACGTTGGTAGTCTTTTTGAAAACTATTTGCTCTGTCTTTTGTGCTGAGATCCAACTTAACATTGGATTGTAGGTAACCTCTTCTCTAAATTATCTAAATTATAAATTTATTGTTTAAGGCACGTGAGTCGTCTTTCAATCCAAATTTTGCCATAAAAAAAGAGAAATTGTCAAGATAAGTGTACCTTATGACACACTCGATGCAATTTCTACGTTCTAAATCTCATATCATTTTTTTCTAAAAGAAAAAAACTATTTATCCAAATTTGACTTTAAATTTTGAAAACTTTATTTTTCTTGAAAAAAAATAAGGAAAACAATAAAACAAACAAGCTCTCACTTGTGTATGAAGTTAGAGTGAAAACTCTTAAGTCGCCAAATCTAGGTCAAAGTGAAATTAACTATCCTAATCCCTCAAATTTAATCTTGTTTAAGGATTACAAATTATGTTTAACTAAAATTAAATTAGGATAATCTTATGAGAAAAAAGGGAAAAAAAAGAAAAGAAAGTAGAACAGTTTCAATCACCAACTAGTTCAAAGTGTTTTGAAATTATGAAGAATGTTCTTGACAGAAAACCCGCCGTCAGAGTTTATATATATAGGAATTGTCAGAAGGAACAACGAGCCACAGATCTACAGAATTTGCAATTCTCTCTCTCCAGGTCAGTATTTCCCCCTTCATTTTCTTGTTTTCACAATGAGATTTGATTTTCTGTATGGATTATGAATTTGTGAATGAATTTTTCATTAATTTTTTTAGTTACGTGAACTTCGGATTCACGTTCTTAGTTTCTTCAATCCGTTTTTCTAAATTTTTCTCGGCAGCCAAACAAACAGAGTCAAGTCCTCCCTCCGTCTTTGAAATATGAATCGATGTCAATGATTCAATTGTAGCTTCTAATTTCATTACACTAATTTGTAGGCGAATTTCGTGGCGTATACTTGTGAAATGTAATTAAAAATATGGTGAATTTTTAATTTCATGAACGCATTTGGCGCCTTAATTTAGGTGTGTTCATTGATTTTAATATTAATAATATTATTATTATTTTGTTTTTCATTATCGGTAAAGGAAAAGGACTGACGGTGTATATGTTTTTCTCTCTGATTTGAATCTGGAGTTTGTGGTGAACTTGATTTATTCAAGGGAGGAGGAATTGGGAATTTGAATTGAGAAGATGAAGAACTCTGTTTCGGATCGTAGTTTTTACATTGAAAGTTCTGATGATGAAGATTTGGAGAAGGAAATCGATAATGAGGATGGAAACGAATCGGATTCTTCCGGTTCATCGGCGGATAATCGGAATCATAATCAACCAAGTTCTTACAATACCGCCGCTTGGCCTCAAAGTTACAGGTTCGCTTTCTCCTCCTCCCTTTCTTTCTCTATTTTATTTTTTAAAGATAACAGTGGTATGGGATCCCACCACCGTGCTCATCCAAGGTAAAAGATTATGTCAATTACTTTTAAATTATGCTCGTTTTTGTTCTTTCTTTCTTCTTTATTCATAATCCTAGTTCAAAACTTCTATTGAGAAAAATTAATTTTAGGTTAAGTTATAATTTTGTTTTATATATTTTAAAGAAAAATTAAAATTTAGTCCAAATAATTTTAGGTTACGTTATAATTTTGTTCTCTGATATAGAGGATGAATGAGAATTTAGTCTTTTGATTTTAAGTTTAATTTGATATGTTTGGTTATTAGCTTTTAAAAGTAGGTTTAGTTTAAAAAAAAAGATGAAGATTGCATTTTGTACTCTCCTGATAACTATTTTGTCTTCTTTTTTTCTTTTTTATAAAAAAATTAAGCCATCGTTGTCTTACATAATTTGTTCTTTCTTAAATTCAATTATCGAATTCTTAGACAATTCCTAAAAACAAAATAAATTTTAAATTTTGAATTATAGATAACAAAGAAAGTTGGAGATGGAAGTATGTCTGCTGTTACATACATGTGTCAGTTGGACTAAGATTTTGTTGGTGAGAAAGTTAGAATTTAAATTTTGTGTAGTAGAATTTCATAAATAGTTTACATAATCAGGTAAAATTTTTATAAATAGTTTGAAGATTATCACAAAAAATTATAAAATTGAGGCTAAATTTCTAACTAATTTTTCAAAAGTTATATAGTCAATTTTGTAGTGTATTTTATTTATTATTTTGGTAAAAGAGAGGTACTGAATTTGAATATAAATACGGAAAACAGTCCATAAACATATTGATTATGGATAAGTTTTTGGGTTGGTTTGGGTATTGTCGTGATTATTCTGGAGAGGAGCCCCACTCACGAGTCGTCACACCCTCCACCTAATAAAGTATCCCCTTTTTTCAAAAGTGATTTTTCTTACTTAACATGGACAATTGTAAAACTGAATCTTTATAAATTATTATTATTATTATTTTTTCAAAAAAAAAAAAAATCTTAGAAATTAAAATATTTTTGGATCAAAATATAAATAATAATATTTCTAATTTTAAATTTCAAACAAATTATTGATTGTCACTTGTCACAACTCACAAACAATATAATCTTCTCTTTTTCTTTTCTTTTTTTTCCGACCCAATTTAGTGGCCAACCACACTTGCCATGTGTTATTTTTTCATTATAAATAAATGTTAACTTCAAATAATATTTTTAGTATTTTAAATTTTAATTTATCTCTTAATTCTTTGTATTCTGTTATCCATTTCTAGTCATTATTTTCAAATTTAAAAATAAGTTTTAAATTAGACTATTTTGAATTATAACAAATTGAAACAAAATAATTACAACATATAACATAATATCACAAATAAATTATGATATTTTTAAATGTGTTTGATAATGTATTTTGTAATTCATAACGTTAATTATAGTTACTTACTGAACATTAAATGGAATATAAATAATCACTAATCAATTTATAAACTTTTTTTGTGTGAAAAAAAAATATGTGTGTAATTATTATTAATTTAGAATTAAGGATGTATAATTGTTCTTGTTGGGCAGGCAATCAATTGATATGTTGGGAAGTGTACATTCACCAAGTATTGGGTTATTAGGAACTCCATCGTTGGCAAGATTTGGAAGCTCATTTCTTTCTTCATCATTGACAAGAAGATTCACTCCTGAAGCCTTCTCTTCTTCCATTTCTAAACCTCTTCTTCCCACAGTAATTGACGATCCCCAAAATCATGCACCTCCTTATTCTCCTCTCGGCCCTCCACTTCCTTCCCGCCGCTCTTCCATTTCCGTCCGAAGAGATGACAAAGACAAGCCCGTCGTCATTGATTCTCATGGCCTCCCCATTTCTCGCCATAGTACCTTTGGCCAAGCTGTTGTTAATGGTAATATTACTACACTAAACTTTTTAGTTCTAATAAATTTTTAAGTATAGTCCCACTACTACTAGTTTATTGTGATATGAAATAGTGATGGAAGTTGATTGCAATTTTGGTAGGGATCAATGTGCTATGTGGAGTGGGAATACTGTCAACACCATATGCAATGAAAGAAGGAGGATGGTTGGGGTTATCAATATTGATGATATTTGCAGTACTTTCTTTCTACACCGGAATCCTTTTGAGAGCTTGTTTGGATAGCAGACCTGGCCTTGAAACTTACCCTGACATTGGCCAAGCTGCTTTTGGTGCCATGGGTCGTGTCATCATCTCGGTATAACTTTTTAATATATTTCTATTTTCTCTTCCCGTCCCAAAACAACTTTTTTTTAAGGACAAAACTTATGTAAATATTTATAAATATAATAAAATATCATAATTTATTTAGAATAGATCAAAATAAATTATTATATATGTTTATCATGATTTAAATAGACACAAATAATAGTCTATAATGATCAACCATATATAAACGGTGATATTTTGTTATGTTTTGTAAATATTATAATTTATTTTTCTATATTTCAAAATTAATTTTTTTTTCCATCTAAGTATAGCTAGGACAGAAACTTAAGGGAAAATGAACCAATATTTGATTTAAACTATTTATATTTTCTTTCCCTTGCTGAATTTCTTTCGTTTAACATTTTGTTTTGTATTCTTGTGTATGCAGATCGTATTATACGTGGAATTATACGTAAGTACTATCTGTTTTTTGTCTCCGGCTTTTAATTATAATATTTTATTGGATAATGGGTTTTCTATTTTAACATTTTATTTGATAATGGTTAACGTACGTAAGGGACCCGCCTAAATTTAATATCCTACATCACAAACCAAGTGGCAAATCTCTTGTCCGCCAGCTCTCTTTTTATTACTTATGAACCACATTTTCATTTTCGGGCGCTTTCATCGTCCGTGGTGGAAAAGAATATATATATATATATATATAGATTATATAGATATATATTTCTGAAGCAATCAGAAATATTAAATTTTAGGGTTATTAGCTGAGCAAATGTTAATATCTGCATATATCTTCACTTTTCATTGTTTTTCTTACTTATTTGTATGGTGATTTTCTTTTAATTGTGACAACCAGAAAAGAAAATAACACTTAAAAAAATTACTAGAAATGATGAAAACTCTCTTTTGCATATGTTGCTTGATATCTTTGGCAGATGCTTATCAACTGTTTGAGAAAATGACTGAAAGAATATATATGGAGCCTAACCATCCATGTTCATGTGGGATTTTGTAGCGTAGCTACTTTCGACCTTTGGCTAGTTGAATAGGCAAAACGGCTTTTCTTTTTTGAAAAAATGGAACTTAGTATAGAAGCAAGAACCATTGCCATCCTACTAGTCTTTTGGTTGTTTCTGTTCCACAAATCCATTTATTTTCATTCTTATTCAAACAGGGGTAGAGAATCTTTCAACTTTAAAACCCACGTTCATCTCATTCCCAATAGGTAAAATCTCTAGCAATATTAGTGAGTTTAAACCAGACCATAATCGTAACCTCAAAATTTTGATGTCATGTGGAAACTCTGAAAAATATGTTGTGAAAACAGAAAAGCTAAAGCTTAACCTTTGTTTCTAGTTAAAATAAAACGTGGGAAGGTATCTGCATTATGACCCAATCAGTATTTTGCATGATGATATTGTGTCTCTGCTAATCATGCAACGTGTTTTTTCATTTTCCTAATGATGTTGAAACAACAAATTAAGCTTTATGTTGGCAAAGTGACCCAACTAGATATGCTAGTCTTGCAGGCTTCTTGTATTGAGTACGTAATTCTGGAGAGCGACAATTTGTCTACATTGTTTCCCCGTGCTCACATTAGTTTTGGCGGATTGGAAATAAATGCACACATTTTATTTGCTATAGCAACTGCCCTTGCTGTTCTTCCAACCGTTTATCTTCGAGATCTCAGCATTCTAAGTTATATCTCTGGTAAGCTGGCTAGATTTATCATGCCTTGTATATGTTTATGAGTTTTGTTAGTTGGTCTTATATTAGCTGCTTTACTTTTGTTTATAGTTGCAACCTACTGTCCATGAATTAGTATTGCCTAGCATAGCATCATAGACCAATTTTTAGCCAAAATATTCTGCTTTGAATATTCACAATAAATGGATATGATACCACGTACTTGACACAGCACAAACACGCGATACTGTGTTTTTTTTCTAAATGTTTATAATACAGATATAGCAATTACAAGTTTATTAATTATATATCATTTATATACAAGATGCTAAAGTCAATAAGGCTCATCCATGTGTATGTTCAACAGAAGAAGTTTTGAATAGTGCCTAACAAGCAACTTGTATAATACATACCTGTTATGCTAACAAGTGAATGACATCTGTCAAACTATTAGAATGCTCAAGTATCAATGACACATTAATCAAACTAAAGAGTCTATTTGCTTCTTTGTACGAGATAGATGCTGCTGTTAAAAATTATTTTTCTTATTATTCTTGTTCTTATGAAATGTCCCTAATTTAAGCCGGGCTTCCAAAAAATCGTTAGGAATGGTTTGTTTTCTTTTCTTTTCCTTTTTTCCTTCCTTGCAGCTGGTGGAGTTGTTGCATCAATCGTGGTTGTTTTATGCTTGTTCTGGGTTGGGTTGGTAGATGATGTCGGTTTCCATGGCAAGGTGACTCCACTGAACCTCTCGAGTCTCCCAGTTGCTCTGGGTCTGTACGGTTTCTGCTACTCAGGACATGCTGTATTTCCCAATATCTATAGCTCAATGGGTAAACAAAGCCAATTCCCAGCAGTCCTTTTAACATGGTAATGTGAAATCTTCATCCATTTTCACAAACAATTTATCTTGTTCATCTCCTAATGTCTACTTCTGCATATAGTTATTAATTTGATTTAAGTATGCATCATTCTAAATTTTATGGAATTCGAAGTATTAATAATGTAAACCAAAGTGAGAAACTCAACGATAATTGGTTTGACCTTCAACCTTAGAGGTGCAGGTTTGATCTTCCATCCCTGCAGTTGTACTAAAAAAATACATTAAGTCTTATAGTGTTTTTATTTTTTATCATATACCTAGTTGATGAAGTTGGCTTCAATCAAAATTATTGATCCTCATTTATGTAGTATAAGAAAAAATGGGAATTGACTTTGTCATCTAAGAAATCTTTATAATGCAATGTCTGTTTGTCACCCTTTTGAATGAAGGGTTGATAAGATCCTGCCAACTATTAAAAAAAATAGTTACCATCTAAGATGTTTATAACATTAATAGCATTTAATTTTCTTTAAAATGCAGTTTTGGTATTTGTACTTTGATGTATGCTGGAGTGGCTGTTATGGGATACTTAATGTTTGGAGAGTCAACATTATCCCAGTACACTCTTAACCTGCCCCAGGATTTGGTTGCTTCAAAGATCGCTGTGTGGACTACGGTATGGTGATTGATTCTTATATTTTTATCCCTGCCAAAATAACCATATTTGTTTCGTTCACAAATATATATATATAATCCCACCAAACTGCCACATATTTACATGACGTGCTATGAAGTTGAAGAAAGAAAATCTGATGTCTTATTTCTTCGTAATATGGAATGGTGGCATGATGACATTAACTTAGAACATTACTATTAGAACTGGCAGGTTGGCCACGTGCTGTATTGTTTGTTTGCTGAAGAAAGCTCATTTGTTATTTGAAAGAATTAGACATATCAAATGTTTAGATTGATATGATTTGGTCGTAAAGTCAATCAAGGGATCTTAGGATCATTCCTTGACTAATCGAACATGTTTTAGAGCTCGGTTTCTCTTGCATTTTCTTGTTTTTAGTGTCCTGAAAGTTGTTGTGTTGTTAGTCTTGTACTCAATATCTACTGTCACTGCCAGAAAACTATTTTTCTCATGCTTCTTATTTGTTTTTTGGCAGGTTGTCAACCCCTTTACCAAATATCCTTTCGAAGTGTGATATAGGCTTGTTACTTCACATCCATATTCTTTGCTTCCAGAAGGGTTTTGGGCCTCACATCTCATAATGTGCAGAGCAGCATGCATGTTACTCATAATATCAAAAACTAATATTAGGGTGTGTTCGGTTTAGTTTTTTTTTTTTTTTTTTTTAAGTGTTTAATTTTGAAAATAATTCATTTTAGGAAAAAATTAAAATGTTCGATAATCACTCACAATAATATTTAAACACTTTCATAGCTTATTAAACAATTTTTATCAACAGAGTTTCTTTTTAAAATACACACTTTTTTTTCTAGGCAATCCAAACAAACTCTTATTCTTATCGTTTATTTTTCCTGGTTTTTTTTCTACTATAACTTTTGCAAGCATATTTGAACTGGAAGAATGATGTTTTTCCTTAGTTAGTCCCACATATGCATTAACAATATCTCCAGTTGCAATGAGTCTGGAGGAGTTCATACCACCAAATCATCCCAAGTCTCATATCTATTCCATCCTAATTAGAACGGGTCTTGTATTTTCGACCTTACTAGTCGGCCTTTCTGTCCCTTTTTTTGGTAAGTATATCTTCACATTTCTATGTCTACACCAGTTTAATTATGTCTTCTTTAAGCAATAAGAAACTTTTGGCCTTGAAAAAAATGAGTACCAATATTTGAATATCTTCACTTTTCCAACGCGCAGGTCTTATGATGGCATTGATTGGATCATTGCTAACAATGCTTGTGGTAAGTTTGCTCATCCTTGCACTATGGAGAGCCCTCTTGTACTACACTCATTCTTTTTTTATGGCTGAACTATCACATGTGCCTTACTGCAGACTTTAATACTCCCTTGTGTTTGCTACCTGAGCATCTTGAGGGGGAAAGTAACATTTTTGCAGGTAAAAACATCCTCAAATTTTATGTTATTTACATTTAACTATACAAGAGCACATAGAAGGATTACAATTACATATTTTCCACTCTCCCTCCTGTTTTCTCCTTTCACAGAAAACACTTTGTTGCATAGTTATAGCAGTAGGAGTTATTGCATCAGCATTTGGATCATTTTCAGCTCTCAAGAAAATCGTTGAGGAATTGAGCGGCTGAAGATTTTGTCATCCCAAACAACAAGAGTCGGTGGTGGTTATGCAGCATAGATTTGGTAGATTTTGTGTACTTTTTTTCCATAATGTATATTGAATTATAGAGAAGCTATACAATATCATGTTTCCCCATGAAACTTAGGTGATTTAATTTGTTGATTGATACCTGTGTTATCATCCCCCTTGTGATGCCAATATGTTGGTTTATTTTCAAAAGTTGTTCCTTTACTAGAAATTTAGATATCAATCAAAACCATTTTGTTTTATTAATGGAATTTTATTATTTGTTATTTTCAATGCATAGTACTGTCTAAAAGTTTAAATTACATTTACAATCTGTTTAAAATGTCACATTTTAAGTATGCTGAAATGTTTTAGCATTCAAGTATTTTTTTTAACACTTAGAATTGTCATTCCAAACATAACTTTCGCGTAAAATGTATTTGAAAATATCTTCAAATACATTCAGAGTCTATCTACATAAATTTTTAAGCATTATTCCAATCAAGATATAGTCTTTTAACTTTACCGGTAAAGTTTCACGAACGCGGAATAATTTTAAAAATTGTATTCAATTTTGTCTTATTGAATTTTCAATTTTGTATCTAATATACCTAAATTCACGTAGTCCAGAAACCTGTATAGACTTAAAATTAAAAGCTCAAGATCCTCTCGAATCTAATTTAAAGTTCAAAATTCTCTTAAACACAAACTTTGACTTAAATAATCACTAAAAAGAATCCATTCAAATTACCACCCACCAATTGATTGAACTCTTTCCATAATCAAACTACTGTACTTGATCCAGCAGTTAAACAAGAAGTAATTCTTTGCACAAGTAAATTTCCTTTACAAAAAAGTAAGAGAAAAACCTCATTATCATTCCTTTTAACTTTGTTCAACAAGTTCTCACAACTTTTGGTCTCCATGACAGACAAATCAAACAACCATTCTCTCCAATAAATGGATTCATTATCTTTTTTCTCAAAGATTCACTTTTTGATCCTTCAGAATCACTGTTTGAATTTGAGCCCTTTTCTGGAATCAGAGGGCTCTCAAGATTGGACCCGTCCACAATCCGATTTACCATCTCCAAAACTTCGCTCATTTTGGGACGTGCTGCAGCCTTCCGAACCAAACACCGGCTAGCTACCGCAGCTAGTTTATAGGCAGCTTTTATGGAATATTTACCACCAAGTCTTGGGTCAAGTATGAGCTCAAACTTCTTTATGTCAGATAGGTGTGGTCTCACCCATTCCAAGAGCTTTTGCTCGCCTTTAGGACGATTCCGATCTAGGGGACGCCTACCGGTAATCAGTTCATATAGGAAAACTCCATAGCTCCATACATCAATTTTGGCAGTCAGTCTTCCTGTTTGAAGGTATTCAGGAGCTGCATATCCAATTGTTCCTACAATCTGCACCATATACAGAAAAAAAAAAAGTGATTAATAAAAAAAATGCTTGTCCCAAACTTATTCAAATATGGACTTTTGATTAGTTGTATACGAACCGCTGTCGAGACATGACTTAATCCGTCTGAAGGCCCCAGCCTGGCTAATCCAAAATCAGACAACTTGGCATTCCAGTGGTCATCCAAAAGTATATTTGAAGACTTGAAATCCCTAAATATTATCTGCACAAAGAATAATGACATTTAGGCTACCATTTAAAAGAAAAGAAAAAAAATCAACTAATTCTTCTCTCATCTCAGTTTTAAGCATGCAGACGTCTTCTGTAACATCGATTTTCCCGGATGTACAAACGAGAAGATTCGCCGCTGATTAATGCTAGAGTAATAGTTAAGTTCATTAGTTTTGGCTCAAAAAAAAAAAAAAAAAGGCCCTCTCATGATATAAAAATCTTGCAAAATGATAAGGTACCTGGAAATCCATTCCTTCATGAAGATATGCCAGACCACGAGCTGTATCCTGGGCTATTTTCATTCTTATTGCCCATGGAAGAGAACTGTTAAACCTGGTTGATAAGTGATCTTGCACACTCCTGTTAGGCATATATTCGTATACAAGTAATCGCTGGATCCCTCTTTCATCGTCCTCGGCACAGTAGCCTAGTAACTTGACAAGATTTGGATGTTCGACAATGCCCAAAAAGTTCACCTCTGTCACCCATTCCTTGTGACCCTATTAGATAGGACAGAAACCAAATTATATAACTTAGAAAGAAACTTCTGAAATGCAATACTGATCGTTTCTTGGTTTTTGGCTCACAGCTAAAACTGATGTACTTGGTTGGTATACTTGTTCTTTCCTATCTCAAAGCAGTTCACATTCAAAGTAATCTCCCCCCAGCATTTTATTGTTCTCATTTTTTCTTGAATTGTCGTTTTATTATCTTTTTTTATAAGAAACCATAAAGCATTGATAGACATGAAAGGATATACAAAAACAAAAATAAATAAAAAAATAATATAAATATTTTTTTAGAAAAAAACCAAATAAACCCCACGACCAATTACCAAAAGGTGTCTTAACTGCTGAAATGTCTTGAATATGTTATCTAACACTTCAAAATTTCAATTATATTCATATTTGTTATTTACGATTTTGGTCCAGGATATAAAGGAGTGTGCTATACATAAACTCTCTAACCCTAGAGGTGCCTCTATAATCCGAAATCAAATATTGTCTCTCTAATAATAAAACTGTTCTCTTCCTCTGCCCATGAACATAGCTACACACTGTTGATGAACTACATTCATAAATCTGTGTCAATTTCTATATTGTTTACATCTTCTTTTTTTTTTCTTTGATTTTCAAATATATGACAAAAACACCCACAAAGAGGAATTAAATCTAATTATATCCCAAAGTTTCTCCCCAGACCATTCTACCTCAAAAAAAAAAATCTGTTCTTATTTTTGCTTATTAGTATCCAATGGGGAGCTTTTTTTAGGGGAAATGGAAGAATGTCTTATCTTTCCATTACTCCTCTTCAACATGGCTCTTTCTTGTCTCCACAAAACACAGAGAAATCTTAAATCAGATGCACATATATAAAATTCTCAGATAACCCAAAATAATGGAAATCAGTTCATATCAAAGCAAAAATATTGGGTCAGCAAGGGGTTAGAGTGAGAGTAGAGAGAGCTTGCCTGCAATCCTCTTCTACTTAATTGCTTAACAGCAATGTCTATTCTTTTATGTGGATCTTCTGAGTTTCGGATAGCGCCCCTATAAACACTACCAAATCCTCCTTCTCCGATCATAAGCGAGCGGCTAAAATTCTTTGTGGCTGCTTTCAAATCAGAGAATGTGAACTCCCTAAGATTACTCTGTCTTTGAGACAAAGCTGCAAATGATATAGCAGAAGACGCTACACTAATCTCTGATACATTTTGAGAATTTAAATCAGAGTCAAACATCTTAAAATCTTGATTCATCGACGTAGAATTAGAAGTACACGAAAGAATCGAATTCGATTTTGTAGTTGTCCTTGTCTCAACAGTTCTCTCATTGTTGAACAGATAAAAACACTTCATAGTCTCCTCCAAAACCAAGTTCCCCTCTCTGCACAAAAACAAAACACCACAACAATATTAAACTCTAGTTGATCAACTACATATTTTTGCTAACAAATTTCCCAACTCTAACTGATCTTGATTCAATAAGACCAAACCATCAAATCGAATAACCATCATTTTGGAAAAAATAAAATAAAATAATTTCTAGCTGTTGAAGAAACCCCATAAAACTTATCCCTTGCTTTCTTCAAGTCACCTACAAAATGTCCAATTCTATAACAGTTACCAATCACATAGAAATTCCATCCATTCACAATTACCCCCTTCTCTCTAGCCTTTGAATTCAAAAACCCAGATTGATTTTCCATTTCCCTCCAACTACATAACCAATACCAAGGAAAATCTGCAATTTCTTGGAAACCTTGGATATTGAACCCACAATCAGACAAAACTTTCTAATTATTATAACTAAAAGCTGAGAAAAACAAGAAATCTTGATCACTTTTACACAGAAAACTAAGAAGATTAAGGAGAAAGAAAAGAAAAATCACCTTTCACATGAGTCCAAACTTGCAAATCAACAGAAACTTGAAAATTGAGGAGGTTGAAGAAGAGAAAAAGAGGATACAGAGAAGGGTTTTGAAAACATTGAAGAGTACGACGAGGTGGCCATGATCTAGGGGAAGTCAATACAGGGCAGCTAAAATTCAGCTCACCAACCAAAAAACCCATTTCAAAAAAAAAAAAGAAAAATAAAACCCCTTCAAAAAGATTAAAAATTAGAGGTACAGAAACAGTAAACAGAGCCAGGTAGAAAGAAAAACATTAAATACAAAGACAAATTGACAAGAAAAACGGGACAATGTTCGAGGAAACGAGGGATTTGGGTATGAAAAGGGGTTGGGTTGAGAAAGAAACAAACAAACAAAAAGGTATTTTCTTTTGTACGAAGCTCAAGGAAAGAAGAAAAAGTCTACGAAAGGGGGACAATGAAGGGGGGGGATGAGAAAGAATGAATGATTTTGACTTATTCCATAGTATTATTAAATGAATAATTCTAACATTACGTGTCTGCCTCTGCCATGTCCAAGCATGTCCTTTTCAGGTTCAAATGTCAAGAAAAATCGACCAAATGGATATTCTTTTGGCCCTCTAATTAAATACCCGAAATTATGAGCTGACAAAGATTTTAATTTTTAATTTTTTTAAAAAAATAGCAAACCATTTTTTAACATGTATAGGATAAAACGAATTTATAAATACAAATGTTCATATCTTATTAAGAAATATTCTCAAAAGTCCAAAAAAAAAAAAAAGAAAAATGGAGGTACCAAGTATGTGTCATTTTCATCCGCTCGTGTCGAGTTTGAGGTCAAGCTCGTTATTTTTTTCTTTATATAAAGAGGTTGATCTCAAACCATCTCTACTAACCTACGATAATCACAAAATAAATACAAAATCTCTTGATCTTTCGATTATTAATCTACTTCACCAATAGTAAGAAACTTCATAGAAAAAATCCACAATATGAGAGTAAGATGTCAATTAGTAGTGCTCCAATTGTTCTTTTTAGGAAAAACTTTAGCATACAACCTTTCAAACACTGAAACACATGCATTTTGATAATGATGATTAATATGATTGATAATGATGACGGATATGATTGATAATGATGATACTAATAGCTCTTTAGACGACAATGTTGATGAAGAATTTGATCATTTAGTTGAAATTGGATGCACGATGGTTATGAGTCATTTCAAAAAATATGTTGATAAAGTACTATGTAGGACTTCGTTTCACACAGGTTTCAAGTTTGTTCGAGAGGTTTTAAATGGGCATGATGTTCAGTGTCATCAACAACTTAGGATGGAAAAACATGTGTTTACTGAATTAATGATGACACTTAACGAAAATTATGGCCTCAAAAGTAGTTCAGATGTGCCAACAGAAGAAGCTTTAGCCATGTTCCTTATCACATTAGGACATGGGTTAACCAGTAGAATGATTCAAGAAGGTTCCAACACTCGAGCGAAACTTTTTTTAGATGGTTTAGTATGGTGTTAGATGCTCTTTGTCGTTTAGCAGTGGACATCTTTAAGCCAAGTGATCTGCAATTTAGAGCAACCCAAGTAAAATTAGAAGTGATGATCGATATTGGTCATTCTTCAAAAATTGCATAGAAGCAATTGATGGCACCCACATATCAGTTGTGCCTCCTAAACATAAACAAATACCATACATTGGTAGAAAATATATTTCTACCCAAAATATTTTGGTTGTATGTGATTTTAATATGTACTTACTTTTATTTGGGTTGGTTGGAAGGTGTTACTCATAACTCACGTACCTTCATGGAAGCTTTACGAAGGCCTCATTTAAATTTTTCCCATCCACCTAAAGCTTTGCTTTTAAAATTTTCATATTAAACTTTACATTATTTATATAATCTTTAAAAAATTTATATGCATTTTGCAGCTAAATATTATCTTGTTAATGCTGGATATCCACAAATGAAATGATATCTAGGGCCCGGAAGATATCATCTTCCTAATATTTAACCATAGACATTCATTTTTAAGGTGTACAATTGAGAGGACATTTGGTGTTTGAAAAAATAGATGGCGAATGTTACGCCATATGCATAGTTTTCTTTTTGATAAACAAGTAAAGATTGTCGTTGCATCAATGACACTTCATAATTTTATAAGAACACATTCTACAACTGACTTTGAGTTCAAGCCTTTTGACGATGATGAAGAATTGCTCCCTTCAAGTGATGACAAAAATGAGAAAGTGTTTTTGAGAAAGTGGAGATGGAAGAGGAGCAGGAGAAAATTGCAAGACATCTTATATCTCGTTAATATTTTCGTTATACATTCTGTGTTTAAATAGATAATATATAGTCTAAGTATTTTGAAATGATACAAACATTTCTAGATTGGATGAGATATATGTTTTGAATTTTCTTTTGTCTTTAATTGTGCATTTTTTTTACCTCACATATCAATCGTGCATATACTAATCCAACAATAAAATAAATAAAAAATAAATGAATAAAATTAGATATTTATTATAATTATTTTTTAAGAAATAAACTTCCAAATATAAAATACTTTTTTTAAGTAATTTTGATAGTTTTAAATCACTTTTGGTATCAAACATTAATGATTGAAAATCAATTTTAAACATATAAAAATCACATTTAAGAGTTTGTTACGAAACATAAATTTTATTGTAAAGAAATCAATTTTATAAAATCAATTGTATCTAAATATTTTTTTCTAAAATCATTACTCAAACTATCACTCTCAAACATACTCTTAGTCTGATGTTCAAATACAAAATACTCTCTAAAGGGTGGAAGAGAGATTAGAAAGTGACATGAAATTATGTACGAAGTTTGGGTTAGAAAATTTCTAATGGATCCAAATTTGAAATTTTAGTGATCGAAAATTAATGCATACTATTCAACTCCACTTAAGCCATTTACGAAGATTGTCTTGCTTTCTATTCTTTCTTTCTTTTTTTAAATACAACAGGAGTGGAAGATTCGAGCCATTAAATTTTTTTATCACCAACAAATTTATATATCAGTTGATCAATACTTTCTTCGACATTGATTTTTGTCCTAAAAAAAATATCTACAAAGATAATAGCGTTTGAATTATGAAGCCAACCACTTTATTATTTGGTCTGAATTAATACATGATTCCAATGTCACTTTTTGAAGATATAAGTTTATTTAGATACGAATTAAAAATCTATGAAGCAATACTCCAATGGTTTTTTTGAGGTTAGATTTCCTTGATATGAACAATAAATTGTGAATTAAACCCTATATTTAATGTTTAAAACAAAATTATAATAAAAATAAACCAATTATTCCAAATCTAAAAATAAGAAGATGTGTTAAAAATAGTCTTATATTATATTTCATGTTTAAAATGAAACTATAATCAAGATAATGTTAAAAATAATTTAAAATTGTAAGATTTTGTTAGGATTAACTAAAAATATAATATAAATATACAAGTCAAATTTAGAAAATGTAACATCAAACATAAAAGATTATTTAGATATGAATTTGAAGAATTTTCAAATTAAGAAACGAAAATTTATATATATATATATATATATGAAAAGAGAAACTTAATTCACATTAAATATTTGAAAGAAATAGATAGAGCACGTTATAACTAATGATTATAGTGCAGCGAAAGAAATTGTTAAGGTCGTCTCAGGATTAACAAAAAATGAGTTCACGTGAAGAATACGGTAAAAGAGATGGAGGAGAGGAGAGAGAGAATAAAACTAAAAAAAAATTCCGTGTCATTTTGCCATATCAACCCTTGTAATATTTTATATTAAATTTAATGATTTTTTGTAGAGCGACGCTTTAAACCTAAATAGCTATTTTGAAAACTCATAAACTAAGCATCTATTCATCAAAAATCAGGGACCCACATGTATTTTTCTCTAATAAATAATAAATACATTAATTTATTTATAAAAAAAACATAAATGTTTGTTTATTAATTTCAATATTCTTTTTTGTTATTTTTTAAAACACTCAATCAACATTTTTTTTCCAAATTTCTAATAATAAAATAAATGGACATAAAGGGAGTGGATATTCATTTAGCTCTCTACTTTCTATTTTCTTGATTTAAAATAAAATCATATACACCATTTTGAACTTTAGATGGAGGTTAATAAGACTTTTTAATTAATTTTTAATTTTGTATTTAATACATCTAAAATACGTTCCATTTTTATTTTTCAATTTTGTTAATTTTTAATTTAACACGGAATTAAAAAGTTAGAAAATTTTATTAGATGCCTCGAAAGCTCAATAACTTATTAATGACTTTTTAAAGTTTAGAAACTAAATAGACAACACGTTGAAAAGTTCATAAACTAAACTGGCAATTTAATCTACCATAATAGATAACAAACAAATAAACCGAGTATTTTAAAATGTGATTTCAACCTGGACTCTAATTTAAGAAAAAATAAAATAAAATGTTGAATCCAAAGAAAAAGGAAGAGGGCCATGACATGGAACAGCCTGTCTTGGACTTAGCCAATCAATTGCCCAAATGATTAGATATGCATTTAAAGAGGTTTGAATAAAGTCCTAAGATATTATTTTATTATATTTTTCTTTTTCTTTTTCCTTTTTTTTTTTAATAAAAAATACTCTTATTATAAGTGTATTTCTTTTATATCATTTATTGAATTCTTAATAATATTTTTTCTCCAAGACCCCTCAACTTGAGCATATTTATCAAATTAGATAGAAATGTTTGAAGGTACTAAGTTGAGAGTTGAAGATCTTTTTTGTTCATCAAATTGTATGGAATTTTAATATTTAATCATATAAATTCTCAATCATGAAATATTTAAGCAAAGTTAGATTTAAATTTGAAAACATGTTGAATATTTGTTGTAAGTTATAACTTGCAAAAAGATACAAAATGATAAATTAATGTTGTGGTAAGGTTCGATAAATTAAATATGGCTTTAATCTTTCCAAAATAAATTTAATTTTTTGTTTTTACATTTTTAAACGCAATTTTTACTTACTATCGAAATTTATTTTAAAAATATTTTAGAGTTATTTTTTTATTATGAAAAAATAACATTTCAAAATCACTCCCAATTAAATTTTTACCAAAGGTTCTCTGAATTTTAATGTAAAAAAAAAATATCATAATTCGTTTGTGATAGATCATGATAAACTACTATTTGTGTCTATCATGATACAGATGAACATAGATAGTAGTATATCGCAGTCTATTAAAGATATACTGTGATATTTTACTATATTTTGATTCATTTAATTGTTTTTTTTATTCCATTCAAATATAAAATTTTAAATATGTGTTTGTTTCAAACAAAATAAAAGATATTTAAATAATTCATCTCAACTTCCAATCATAAGATGTTCTTCAACAAAAGTATGGAAAGGATCCCACTCTGTCTTGGAAGCACCAAATTCCAAAAGAAGCCTTTCCAGAGACAAAGGCATCCACTTGGTAGAGATTACAAATATCTGTCTATTTTTCAACTACAAAACTAAATGGTGGAAGAGAAATTAGAAAGTGACATGAAATTATGTCCGAAGTTTGGGTTAGAAATTTCGAATGGATCCAAATTTGAATATTTGGTGATCGAAAATTAATGCATACTATTCAACTCTACTTAATTCGTTTACGTGAGAATCACGAATATCGTCTTGTAATGCATACTATTCAACTCTACTTAATTCATTTACGTGAGAATCACAAAGATTGTCTTGCTTCTTGTTCTTTCTTCAGGGGTGGAAGATTCTAGCCACAAACTTTTTTATCACCAACAAATTTATATGTTAGTTGATCTATGCTTTCTTCGATATTGGTTTCTATCGTAAAGAAATAATAGCCTTTGAATTATGAAGTCAACCACTTCATTACATGGCCTCGAATTAATAGATTATTGCAATTTCCATTGTCACTTTCATTAATCTTCTTAACAATGTGCTCATCTTTCTTGTGTTTATTTCTTTGTCTTTTTTATGCCAATCCTTAAAAACTTAACAAAAGTTTATTGTCTCGTTCTTCTTCGCATTTATCTTTCTTTTGTATTTTATCATCTTCTTGTGAAGGAAATGTAAACATCATTCGAAATATAGAATGGTAGTTCAAAATAGAGAGAGAAAAAAATTTAAAACTTAAAGAGACTGTTTGTATTACGGACATCATAGACTTCTATGAAGCGGATATCTGGATTTTGTCTTGACATCTAATGATTTTCGGACATCCTAGGATACCCGAACGGAGGACATCTAGTTTGGATGCTCTCATAGAACACAAGTTTTCTAGATTTCTGAGTTGAGGGCATCCTCATTATACATTTTTGTAATTTTTTATTTTTTATTTTACACACACACACATATATATATCTTAAATTATGGTGTACATTGTTGAGAAAAATAACATATAAAAATAATATAAATTATGTTAGTTTAAAAAAATTAAATTGATAAAACCAAATATGTTCAAATTACATCAAATTAATTATAAAATAATAAACGATCCTAAGAGCATTCTTAGAACATTATGTAAATTTAGTATGTTATCGAATAAAATTCGTACGAAACAAACACAATAATAAAAATATTTTCAAATATATACAAAAATATTTCAATAAAACAAACTTAATAATATCTGCATTAAACAAAAAACTACCGTAAAGGACGACCTTTTTAGTTTAAGTGCCCATAAAAATAAGAGAGGCAAACATTTGACCATTGCATCAGAGTTATAAATATCTCTACTTTCAACTCTACGAACTTAGCTCAGTAATTAATATCCTCTACTTCTTACTTTAAGATCCATAGTTTAAACATTCACATGGTCTATTCAAGAAAGAAAATCAACCCATTTGCAAAAATTCACTTAATTGAATGCACAGGAAGCTTGATCTCAAACAAATGGCGGCTATTTACATTTCCAAGAAGAAGAAGATTACCAAATCCGTCAAATTGGCGTCTAAAAACCTCCCTAATGGCAACTTGTTTACCTGAATAACCTTACAGCAGCCTCCTTCGTGACCCCACGTTCCTGTCTTTCTCTCTAAATCACCAAACTTTCCTCCTTTGACCTCTGACGGCCATGACCAATATGGTCGTTGAGCTTTTCAAACTCCATTCTACAAAACCCATTTCTCCTTTTTCCTTAGATCTTCATATTTCTCTTCTTACTTCAAACTTTTTGCTTCATATCTTCATATTTTTTTTAAAGCTATGAACTTGAAAAACCCCACAATTTCTTTCGTTTTCTTTCTTTTATTTATCCTGGGATTTAGCTGGAATCAGTTTGTTTATAGCCAGAATGTGGATGCCAATCAGCTTGCCAGCCCTGCAGCACTTCCATTTATCTTGTCGATTGCCAATGGTCAGCTCTCCAATTTGAGTTCAATCATTAACACAGAACTCAGTAGCCGCTTCCGTTTTTGCTCTAGGGACACGTGAGTTTTCTTTTTAATCCTTGTACTTTCAATTTTTTGCTTTCTTTGGTTGTTGAGAATTTGGGAGAAATGGAACGGATGTGGAATCGTGGTTTGCACTTTACTCATTTCTGGATTTCTGAGATGTGATATGAAGTTTCATTATGAAATCTTGAGATAGGTTTTTTTTTTTTTTTTTAGCTTAAGAATTCTTAGTTTTTAAGTGTTTTAATATCCTTTTACATTTTCCTTAGATTTTCATTCAGTCTGAAACTTGGACGGTTTTATGGTTTTCTAGGGATGCTGATTGGAATAGAGCGTTTAACTTTTCTAATCTGGAGTTCTTATCTTCTTGCTTTCAGAAGACCAATGGTATGAGTAATCCTTAAGTTAAAGAAGAAAAATAAAAAAAGGAAAATCATCCATTTTTGTAATAATTAGCTTCAGATACATGGTATTGATTTCTATCTTGTGTTGGTTTTGCAACAGGAGATTTCACAAAGCGACTGTGTACTGCAGCAGAAATCAACTTTTACTTTGATAGTATCATTCTTCAAAATCCTGCAAGTGGTTCCTTCTTGAAACTCAACAAGAATTGCAATTTAACATCATGGGCTTCTGGTTGTGAGCCAGGATGGGCATGTAGTGTCGGTCCTGATCAGCACGTCGACCTTAGTAATTCCCAGCAAATCCCTTCAAGAGTGCAAGATTGCCAAGCTTGTTGTGAGGGTTTCTTTTGTCCTCAGGGTCTTACATGCATGATACGTAAGTATATAGACCTATAACTGCTTACTATTCCCCATTTGACTGTATAATCTACATATATTGTTGTGGAATCATTAATTGTTTTGTCATGCATATTGAATATCTAGAAAGTTCATCATGTTCATTGGCCCTTGTAAATTTTGAGCTTTTATAAGCTTTTTTTGTAGCCTTATAAGTTGCTGGGTTGTGATCTTATGCTTCTCCCTTGGCTGTGCACAAGTCTCACATTCTAACAATGTTTTCATCTTGTACTATTGTATCTGCCAGCATGTCCTCTAGGATCCTATTGTCCCCTTGCTAAGTTGAATGCAACAACTGGAGTATGCGAACCGTAAGTACAAAACGTAACTCTATATGTCACTTATGTATGGTCTTCAGCATAATGTCCCAAAGAAGTTATCCATTTTTTTGGTTTTGCAGATACCTTTACCAACTGCCGCCAGGGCGGCCCAACCATACCTGTGGAGGAGCAAATATGTGGGCTGATGTGGGTCGTAGCAGTGAAATGTTCTGTTCAGATGGATCATTTTGTCCAACAACCACCGAAAAACTTCCTTGTGATACTGGGTATTGACCTATATCTAACCACGGATTTGTTGTAAACCAATGTTTCTTGGTTCAAACTGTATCACCCTTCTGAGGTAAGATATCTAGCTTTCTAATCATATCTATCTATTTTGCTGTTATTGCAGATATTACTGCAGAACGGGTTCAACTTCTCAGAATAGTAAGTGCTTTTGCTGAATTTCATATACTTTCCAACAGATGTTGAAGGAATATAGATGTTCTTTTGACATATTATTGATACTTAGTGATTCTACTACGGACGTCTTGCAGGATGTTTCAAGCTTACTTCATGTGATGCAAACTCCCCAAATCAAAATATTCACGCTTATGGAGTAATGCTTTTGGTAAGTCATCTATCCAAGTGAAAATCTGAGTCTCCGAATTGCCAATCAAGCGTCGTGATATATTTTCGCTCAACTTTTCCTTTTCATTTCAGTTTTCAAGTGTTATTTTCTTGCGTTTCCATCCATAATTCTTAACATAGAGAATTTTATCAACTCTAGTAAGAGTAAGGTAATATGAGGGATAAGAGCCGGCTCTTTTATTTGCTAATGCAGGTGGCTTTGTGCACTTTGCTTCTCATAATTTACAATTTCTCCGACCAAGTTCTTGCTGCTAGAGAAAGGAGACTTGCCAAGTCAAGGGAGGCAGCAGCAAAAAGTGCTAGAGCAACAGCCAAAGCACAACAAAGGTGGAAAGCTGCAAAAGATGCTGCAAAGAAGCATGCTAGTGGTTTGCAAGTTCAACTATCACGAAAGTTTTCACGTGTGAAGAACTCGGGTACAGAAAAGTTTAAGATTTTGGATGAATTAGAACCTGAAACAGATGATGATTTATCGACTTTACATTCACATATCCCAACCACGTCAATGGCTTCGTCTGAGCATATAGAAGGAAGAAAAGATAACCAGATTGATCTCATGGGAATAATACATGAAATTGAAAAAGACCCGGATGGTCATTTTGAAGGCTTTCATTTTGAATCAGGGGGTGATGGTATTGAGAAACATATCCCAAAGGGAAAGCATTCAAGCACTCACAGCCAGAATTTTAAGTATGCTTATGTGCAACTTGAGAAAGAAAAAGCTCAGCAGCAAGAGAATCAAAATCTTACTTTTTCTGGTGTAATTAAAATGGCAACTAATCCTGAGAATAAAAGGCGCCCTCCTATTGAAGTTTCTTTTAAAGATTTAAATCTTACTTTGAAAGCAAAAAACAAGCATCTGTTGAGGTGTGTCACTGGAAATATTAAGCCTGGTCGGATTACTGCTGTCATGGGCCCATCTGGGGCTGGAAAAACAACATTTCTTTCTGCTTTGGCTGGAAAAGCAATTGGATGCAAGACTACAGGTTCTATTCTAATAAATGGAAAGAACGAATCAATTCTGTCCTATAAAAGAATTATGGGTTTTGTCCCTCAAGATGATATCGTACACGGGAACTTGACAGTGGAAGAGAATCTATGGTTCAGTGCAAACTGCAGGTATTTGAACTTTTCCTTAATGCTTTAACTTGTAACTGTTTTGACCATCTTGACTTGTGGTTGACTACAAGATGAAAACTTTGATTTACTGGATCGCATAATTAGTTTCCTTTGTTCTTCATGCTTAAATTATCTTTCTCTCAGTAGTTTATCGTGACCTATTCAAGGGAATTTCCCTCATCTCAAAGAAGTTTACTGATCCGCTGACATCTGAAATCAAGGTTATAATTATAAATGATGATCATCATGTGCTATTAGCTTGAGTGGTAGATGGTACTAAAGGACATCACATTTGAATGAACAGGGATGAACAAATAAGCTACATTTTATACTATGTAACTAGGATTATGTCAAGTGCCCTGTGAGAAAACCGTTGAGGAATTCAGAAACCTTCTCGATAGCACGAGATAAGCAATTGAGAGATAAAGTGACAGCTTGATATGAGAAATTGATGCATGGTCTGACTTGAGCTCATTTCTGGCATAAGCTTCCTCTAGTGCATATTTAGTTTAGCAGCTATCAACACATACATTTAAAAGTCGCATACCAACATTTAGTTTCATTACATTCTGCAGTGAAAAGAAGTCTCAAAAGTTGAAATTTACTTAAATTGTTTTATGTTCAAGACTGATAACTATTTCATCCAAGAACTATTGACAAACTTATTTTCTACAGTTGTATATCTACTTGTCTGGTTGTATTATTTTGGTTGCTTCTGCTCAGATTGATTACTGTCTGTAAGCATTTTGATAATGGACTACCTACTGTCATAGGCTTTCTGTGGACTTATCCAAAGCAGATAAAGTTCTAATTGTTGAAAGAGTTATTGAGTTCTTGGGGCTCCAGAATGTGCGAAACTCCTTGGTCGGGACAGTGGAAAAGAGAGGAATCTCTGGAGGTCAAAGGAAGAGGGTGAATGTTGGACTAGAAATGGTGATAGAGCCTTCAGTTTTGCTGTTAGATGAGCCAACATCTGGTTTGGACAGTTCTTCTTCCCAACTGCTTCTTAGAGCACTCAGGAGAGAAGCTCTTGAAGGTGTGACCATCTGCATGGTGGTTCATCAACCAAGGTAACTTTTCCAACCATACATATGCAAAATCCATTCATCAATCTTCTTCGCTTGGTTGCCTGTTTGTGTCCCTTGTTTACTATTGTGCGATTTTTCGTTTCAGCTACACCTTATTTAAAATGTTCGACGATTTGGTTCTTCTTGCAAAAGGCGGTTTTACAGTTTATCATGGACCAGCAAGGAGAGTTGAAGAATACTTTTCTGGCCTTGGAATCAATGTCCCAGAGCGTGTTACCCCTCCAGATCACTTCATTGATATTTTGGAGGGTATAGTGACTCCTAATGCAGATATTAGCTATGAAGAACTCCCTGTTAGATGGTTGCTTCATAATGGTTATCCAGTACCGGCAGATTTGCAGCAGAACTCAGTCAAACACTCTACAAGCACGGCAGACATGGAGCAAATTAATGGAATAAGAAACCGTTCTCTTGGCGAGCGACAACCTTCTTTCGCAGGGGAGTTATGGCAGGGCATGAGAAGTAATGTTGAGGAGCATCATGACAAATTAAGAATGCATTTGAAGACCAAAGATCTGTCCCATCGAAAAACTCCAGGCATACTAAAACAGTACAGATACTTTCTTGGGAGGTACATTATATTTCTTTTTCATATTCCTTCCAATTTTTGAAAAGAATATAACAATTTACAACTATCAATTAGAAATCTTCAACAAAAATGATCTTGAGATATGTTGTGTCAAGCCAGTTTTCATGTTCCAGCTCTCAGAGCTTTACACCTTTGTATATTTTCATGATCTCTTATCATTAATTGCTGACATATTGTCTCTTTCATAACCATGAATTTTCAGAATTGGTAAGCAGCGATTACGGGACTCGAAAATACAAGTTATAGATTATTTGATCTTACTTCTTGCTGGTGCCTGCCTTGGATCTATTTCAAATGTGAGCGACCAGTCGTTTGGTGTTAGTGGCTATGCTTTCACCGTTATTGCAGTTTGTAAGTCACCAATTCTTTCTGCTTCATGTCCTGTCCTCTCTGATTTATCTCTTTCCATGAATGATGAATGTCAACATATTTACTTACTACCTCCGCTCGTTTTTTCGTGCAGTGTGTTCTCTTTAATCTGGGCCTCAATCCATAACCACTGACCATGTTTCTGTCCTTGATTTCAGCCCTTCTTGGAAAAATTGCGGCTTTGAGAACATTTTCTTTGGATAAGTTAGAGTACTGGAGAGAGAGTTCTTCCGGGATGAGCAGTTTGGCTTATTTTCTCGCAAAGGATACGGTCGACCATTTCAATACAGCGATTAAGCCGTTGGTGTATCTCTCTATGTTCTATTCCTTCACAAACCCAAGATCTTCCTTTACAGATCATTATGTTGTTTTACTCTGCCTTTTGTACTGTGTCACTGGCATTGCTTATGCTTTGGCCATCCTCTTTCAGCCAGGTGCAGCCCAACTGGTGAGTGAAAAGCAGTGCATAAACAAGTTCTTAGCTTGCTGACTTGAGTTTCCATCTTTTCTTGTGTTTTCACTAACAAAAAAATCTACTGTTTTATGCAGTGGTCAGCCATTCTTCCTGTTGTTTTAACCCTCTTTATAACAAGGACTCAAACTAGTTCAGCATTGAAGACTCTATCTGATATTTGCTACCCCAAATGGGCTGTGGAAGCATTAGTGATTTCAAATGCTGAAAGGTATGACTGAAATTTCCTTTTCAGGGGGCATTCAGCCCATTGAATAAAGTGAATAGAGTTAGTGAGTTTGTGTTTGGGGTGTAGAGTTGTAAAATGGAGTTCCTCGATAATTGTAAAAAATAGATTAAGAGGAAAAGATAAAGTTACTCAAAAAATCTGAAAATAGAGATAGAGAGAAAGATGGAGTTTCTGGATAAATATGAAAAGTAGAAAAAGCTGGAAAGATAGTGTTTACTATTGAAGTTCCGTTGTTTACACCAACTTTTTGGTGAGCCAAACGGCCTCTTGGAGTATTCATGTTTATGTGTGCTCTTGATTTTGGTTCCCATTGTGAGCTAGTACAGAATTTTGTACTATGCTTAGAATTCCCCATTTAGCAGCTTTGCTGCTATAAGCTGACTTATTAGCCATGTTAAAATTCTAAAAATTGAAGCAATGATCATGAAATTTGTTTTTGGTAAGAAACCCCTCCTCTAGAGAAATTAAAAAAACAATGGCATATATACAAGACATGCCCTAACTAAGGAGTCTAGAGAAAACAACTCCAATCCAAAAGAACAAGGCCAAGCTCGTATTTGCAAAAGGAAAGTCGAGTGACCAGTGTTTGTAAGGCGGCATTAGACCTAGCCACATCTCAAACATTTTCCCATGATCTCTCAACCTGTCTTAAAATTCTATTGTTTCTCATCCAAAACCTCAATTGTAAAGAAGCTAGACTGCCACAAAACTTTGTGTTTCTGCCTAAAGAGAGGACCAAAAAATGATTTGAGTTTTTAACTAAATTGTTATTTGTGGACAAAAATGGTTGATAGAGCAAACTTTCTAAGATAACTGGCTATGTTCTGCAGGTATGATGGAGTGTGGCTGATAACTCGCTGTGGAGCTTTGAAACGAAGTGGGTTTGACCTTCATGACTGGGGCCTATGCCTACTTCTCCTAATGGTTACCGGTGTAATTTTTCGGATATTTTCGTATATATGTATGTTGATCTTTCGAAGAAAGTGATGCCTTAACTGTGTGCAATTCAGTCCCCTCTGTCATTTTCTTCAAGTAGTTAGCAACAATAGACCATCTTCAGGCACCTCAGAAGTTTTGGATTTACACATTACATGAAGGATCCAATTCAGAGGTTGTATATATTTTGATTCTTATTCATTTGTTTGGCTTTGTAGCTTCTTCTGGCTCATTCATTGTATTCTTATGATGAAAGTTAAAAGTAGATAAGCCAAATCATGTTTCTTTCTTTGTATATTTTTATCTATACTTGTAGTTACTTACCATTAAACCCAATTGTATTTTGTAACATGTTAGGAATCTTCAAGATCAAATTTATCAATTTGAGTTCCCCCTTGTTTGGGGTGTTTTGTCATAGTTATTATCTTATAGTTCTATGGGTGGTTTTGCTTAACCTTTGGACCGTTTTTCCAGTTTTTATATCATATATCATGACTACAATCACAAACAATAAAAAGAATACATAAATAAATAAATCGTATAATGTTAGGATATTAAATTTTGATTGGCATGTTGATGTTTTCAAATATCTTGAAATTCGAAATTAACTTAACAGATTAACCAACATTTTCATTATATCCTAAACAAATTCAAAACATAAAAAAATAAAAGTAATTCACCCGTAAAAATATTATCGACTAATGATAATCTAAAAAATGAATCTAATATATTTATATTTGTTGTTTACATGTGTTATGTTATCATGTAGAACCCATAATCAATCACTAAGAGATACGGTTTAAAAAAAAAAGGACAATACAATTATGTTTGAAATTGAGAACCATTACGATTATCACGAATTTGTAAACATAACCTTATCTTGTTTATAAAGTATAAAATGCAAATTATTTATTGCTTATATTATTTTTCAACTAATTTCGTTGTTTTCACAGTTTTTTCAATATATATATTTTTTTTATTGACATCAACATTTTATTAATAATTTCAAAAGAAAAAAAATATTCATAACCTCAATGCATTCAATCAAAGAAATAACGTTGATATTTCTTAAACGAAAAAAAACTTGGATGCATGCAACCTAATACCTAATCATCGCTATTTTATATTTACTTGCAAAATTTATACATGAAGAGCTTGAAAATAAAAGGAAGGTTGGTTTTGGGACATTTTGGAAGTAACATGACTTGAAACATTTCCAAGTATGCTTTTCAGGATGGAAGTCTTCCAACATCCTCCAATCTCTCTCTTTACATGATACAAATTCTCTCCACATTTGCAGCAAAAAAGGAGAGTTAATCCTTTTCTAAAGGATGATAGAAGCTTTCCATGGTATATGTATACCAAACTCCATAACAAACCTTTTGGTTTTGCTTCCATTCCAGCCAGAGATATCATCAGTTACCTTGAGCAAACTATACAAATCTCTGAATAAATAAGTTTATGACCACTAACATGACTATCAGTGAACCTAAGTTTAGAAGTACAACACTACATTGAGCTTCTTCAGCCCTTTCTTCACTACACAAGGAAACAAACTGGCCTGAACATTCAGGCGAGTTGATCAACATAGTGCCCAGTTTTTCGTCTATGTCGACTATAATCTGACACAAACCTGAAAGACAGACCACAACCTTCTACCTTGCATTTGTATGGCCTCTCTCCTGTGTGCACCCGAATATGCTCGGTCCTAGCCCACGCCCACTTGAATGACATCGAACAACCTTTCCATGGGCACTTCAGAGGTCTGTCATCATCATGCACACGCTGGTGAAACATCGCATACTTGTGGGAGCTGAACCTTTTTCCACATCCTTCATGTGGGCACTGGTTGCGTTTGTGCAAGGTTAGTTCTACCTTGGTCTTAAAACTCATGCGGCAGCCTTCAAGGTCACATTTGTACGACCCTTTTTTAGTTTCTTTCTTAGGCTTTGGAGTAACACTCTCAGACTGTTTTTTTACTCTATTTCTTTCTGGTTTATCCTGTACAGCTATATTGACATCAGTGCCACTTCTATTAGTTAAATTCTTCCCAACTCTTGGCCTCAACCCTTCACATGGACTTCGTATAAAGTCAAAGGAACCGAACTCATTTTCGATTAAAAGCTCCTCCTCTCTCTTTCTTTTCCTTTTCTTTACCACATCTAATTTAGACTTGTGCTTTGATGAACAAATTTCAGTACCATCACCAGTCTCCGATTGAATCAGAGGATTCTCAATATGCTTATTTATACTCATATCTGCACATTCAAAGTCATCATCACTAGTCTTTTCACCAGTCAAGTTTTCTCTATCACAGGCTTCTCCACTAGCTTCAACATCCATGGGACAGCTTTCCCCTAGTATGCAAGAGTTGGAACCAGGTTCATCCATTGGAGTTCTACGTTCAGTAGGTGCATTCTCGACCCTGGTACTTGGTATCAAAGTATCAGAAAGGTCATCTCTATCTTCCTGGCTTCCAAGATATTCGATAGATTTTTCATCTGCTAAACAAGACAACGGTTGAGCTTTCAACTGTACGTCAACACCAGAAACAGATTGACTTTCAACTTCCGCTTCATTTGATGTCACAGCATTGCATAAATTCGTGGCTTCACAAACCACCTTTGAAACTTCAGGGATTCTGTCCCTCGAGTTAGAAGTAGCAACATCTGGTGTTCCAGTATTTGTTAAATTGGGCTCACTCTCATTACTTCTACATGTAGAATTCATTTCTCGTTCTGTTCTATCATCTAAATGACTAAATTGGCTATGACCTTGAATAGCTGAACAATGCTGCAACTTTATTGGGATAGAACTACAAGAATCTTCCTCCATATCTTTTATTCTGTTAGCAGTCTCAATTTCTTCTCCAACATTGCCATCCCTAGCCATGCCATCACAAGCTTCACGACACGAACTCCTTACATCTTCATTGTGCATCGCTTTTGAACTCTCAAGATGGATGGAACTATGTAAACCTGAGGACTCAGCAAGATTAACTTCATCCAAACACACATCAGCCCCGGCAGGTGGTTGGCCCTCAGAACTAATATCACGTTCCTGATTTGTTTTATTGAACCTTTCAATTATGTCTTGCTCTTGATACATTTCAAAAGATACATCAATGGCATTGACAAGTGGACCATTATCAGTATCACTTGGCAGATTAGCTTTTTTGTTTGGCTCACTATTGTCTTGAAGCACTGCCTCCTGCTGACTGCTCGTCCCACTGGAATCAGGAATTACCGACTCTGCTGTATTGCTTCTGACACTCCTAACATTACAAAGGTCACTTGAATCTCCACTGCTATCTGGTTGTGTAACGGAACCAAAACCTGTAGAATTGCCCGATTTCTTGTTCCTTCTGTAGTATTGAAAAAACTTTTCTTCACTTTTTGCTATCCTGCAATCAGACTTTTCCCCCCCAACTTCATCCTTAAGTGGCATGCTCTGGAATGGTTTGCAATGCTGCAGATGATTCATCTTCTTTGAGCGTGATCTTTTAGATAGCCAATTGAGGGCAGAGAGATTGAAACCATGGTCTCTGGTGAGGAACAAACCATCCAATGCCAATGCATGCTGAACTTGCTTTGTTGGGGAGCTTTTTCTAACTTTAATACAGTGCCGCAAGTTGATTCCTAATCTAGAGGTCCAATCTTCTCGACATTCATCACGATCTTCATCAACTGCAAGATCAATTAACCTCAGATCCTCCTCAGATGCAATATCCAACCGAACATCGTTGTAAACAAAACTGTTGCCAATTTCCTCTGCTATTGCCACTGCATTTGCCTTTATTTTATGATAATCTACCCAATATTCAAACAGTGAGGATCAATCAACCGAATTAAAAGCAGTTTCATAAACTGTGAAACAAAAGCTAGAGAATGATAACCAATTAATTTAAGGCCAACCATACCTGAATGGCAAATAACAAGTACATTTGCTCCACCTTTCTTCTGCAGTAACTCTACTATGTCCACAGCATGCTGCAAGCAAAAACTTCGAGGTCTCAGAAATTTACTAAACGCGTTCCAGCCCTTCTCAAACTTGGGAATTGATGCTACTGAAAGATTCTCTGAGAGACAATTAACATCAGGTACAGAAGAGTAGTGAGCATCCTTTGGTCCACAAACTTCTCCCCTTTTATGAATAGCCAGATGATCAACATAAAGTTCCTTTGATGCCTTCTCCGATGGCTGTACCACAGACATAAATGGAAAACCGAGAATACCACATGCCACACATGCCAGTGTCCCAGAATCTACTTGGAAGTCACAAGACAAATCATCACTTTCCAAGTAAATATCATTCATAGTTTCTAAATCCAAGGTCATCTCATCAATGAAATTCTGCATATTCTTGACCTTACTGTCAAGACTTTCCATATGGTTGCACGAAACATTTTCTCTGGGTGAGGTTGCAACTGCAGAATTTGTATTGGCCACTTGAGAATTACTTGAATATGAAAGCATGTCTGGATTCCACAACACTGCTCGACAACTTGATTCTTTTTCTAGGAGAACTGATAACATATTATTTTCTCTTAAAATGTCCTCAACAAACCCTTTCTTCACCATCAATTCTCTCTCTTCCTTTTGCCGGTCTCTAAGCCGTGAACTCCGGACACCTGGAAGTAATGATCTAGGTACTCTGAGATCCAAAGATGCAAACAGAACAAACATGGGTAAAGCAACTGGTTAGATGATCGCTGAAGCAGAGACACGGCAAGTGAATTATTCAATTTTTTGTAGATGCAATAAGAAGAGAAAATACATAAAATATGCATAAATTAGGTATAAAGTGAAAAGTACATCTAGACGTAAAATATAACTGGTCAACTCAAGAAGGTAGACACCATCACCATCATTACTATTATTTTGAACAGGGCAAAAACACTAGTCCTGATAGAATGGAACCAGATG
The DNA here is from genome assembly GCA_037974625.1 of Cucumis cinereus. Lineage (NCBI taxonomy): Eukaryota > Viridiplantae > Streptophyta > Magnoliopsida > Cucurbitales > Cucurbitaceae > Cucumis > Cucumis cinereus. The sequence continues at coordinate 6,163,370 of JBBPDJ010000014.1, forward strand.
CAGAGCTACAGACTCCTTACTTGTAAACCATCAATCTTTTAACTTAAAAGGCATGAGCCACACAAGTCCCATGTATGCTCCCGGTCTTTGTCTTCCTCATAATTCTAGAGTGTTTGAGCTTGGAAATCCAAACCCCAGAGAGAGAATTCATCTGTTGAAGTCTAAACACCCTAATATTAGACGAAACTGACTGCTGACAATGACCACAAAAACTTTGGTATGGATAAGCCATCAATTGATTCGGTAACCTTTACATGATTTGAGTAAAAGATCTGGAACCGCTCAAAACACTAAAATCCCCTCCTATGCACCAACAGTTTTCAAGTAAAAATCAGCAAGATTTGCAACAAACCCATTGTTCAGCACCATCCAGCAAAAGAAAATTTATAAAACAAGTAGAACCACTAAAGACAACTTCCCTCACCACCAAGAAGTCTCAACCTAAAAGTACAAAGATGCCTCCAGATGCCTAAACTCCTTGAGGATGGACCAGTTAATCTTCCTAGAGGTACAAAGTGATTTGACTAGAAAATCTCCCCATCACTAAGGAAAACCATTAGCTAGAGCTATTGTGCTTGATTACTAATGTTTGTCAGTTGGTTTAGAGCTAACTTGAGTTATTTGGTTGTACGATTGGTCACAGGTTGTTATTCTGTTAAACAACCTTCTTGATGCACTTGTATTTGGCATAGGGCTTCCATATAAAGCCACTCTAGAACACTTAGTGAATTCTCGCGTAAATGGTAATAGCCATACTGAGATTAAGTTTGTCATATGTAAAAATAAACCATATAGCCAGCCAAGCTTCAAAAAGCAATCATGGGCATCAGTCTAGCAAAGATTAGACGTAGGTCTCCATGACCATAACTATCTATAATGGAGCATGGTTTATTCAAATTTTTCCAAATCATATGCTCTGTATAGATAAAGATAAATTGGTGAAATGTGTCACTATCAGTTACAACATCACATATTTTCATTTAGGGCAACCAAAAGTAATAAATTTTAAATACAGCTACTTCTATTAATAAGCCGTTTTGGCAACAAGCAACATCAGAACTTTGAAACAAATATAAGATAAGCATACCAACAAAAGATAAACAAACCTTGAAACAAAGGACATTGTCAAAAGGTATAGGAGCTGCTGATGAGAAAGCATGGGAAGGTAATTCATAGCAGCTCTGCGAACTGCAGCATCCTTGGCCACACTGAGCCATTGTGGAGTTCCAAAATTAGCAGCCTCCCCACAGTTGAAGCCTATTGAAGAAAGGATTAATTTTTTCAAGATAGAATCAACTTTCAATGAGAAAAAAAATGAAAGAATACAAGGGCATACAAAGAAAAAAGCCCACCAAAACACCCCATGAAGGGATTCCAACCAAGTAAAATGTTACCAAGGGAACAATTACACGAAGTGTTCGATACCAAAGCCCAAAGTGAAACATGAAACCTCACTAAGGACCAAACCTCACAAGTGTCCCTATCCCTACCTCTAAACATTCTATTGTTCCTCTACCCCCCAAATATCTCATAACACCGCAGACACCTATCAAGCAAGAAAGGATTATTTATAGCACAGAATTTAATCAAAATATAGAAATGTGTTCTCCATCAAATATACAAGAGAGAATGTGATAGTACACCATGTGAAGAAGACAAACACAAACATGGTAAAAACCAACAATGCCCATTCTAAGAGACACCATACAGAGTTACAATTGAAAAGACCTAAATATCAATACTTGGCTACTTTATCGACAAAATGTTTGCATAAAAACAAGAGAAGGAAATTCAGTTATCAGCACTACTCCATAAAATTAAGTCCATCAGACTAAACTGACAGCATTTGATAAAACAGAATAAGTTAGAGATATGACTCAGAAAATGATAAGTAGCATGTACTGGTCTTACACTCAACCAGTAGATTATAAGTTCAAACTTCAAGTCCAACAATAATAGAAAAATTAACGGCAAAGTTCACAAAACTACCACATCAAAGTGTATTGACAAAAGTAAACTTTCAAGCATCATAATGCTAGTATAACAGTATAATAAGAAGAAAATTAATGAGAAATTACCATGACTGAACCCAACGTGATAAGCCCTTGGAAAGGTGACAACAAATTCTCCTGGGTTCTGGATTAACCTAACGGAAAACACTAAAGTTAACATGAGGAGAACACCAGCAAGGACATCTAAAAAAACAGAGCAAGTATTAGTCCAAGCTCCAAAACAATTAACATAAGAAAAAGTGGAAGAAATGACATTTCCAGAAACTTACCTGCAGCAAGGAATACCTGATGCAATCACTATCTCGGGTGATAGAAGTGTAGTCTTCTCACCCAGTAATGTAAGCGCAGCTGGGAATAAGAGTAACTGAACATGAGTTATAACAATGACATGAAAGAAAGAAATTTTCACCTAATTCCAGAGTGATGAGAACCATTCAACTAGCAGAAGATGAGTTAATTGAAGTAATCTAATTTCAATAATTCCCTCCATTGCGTTTCAATTTTAAACGTAGGTGGAACCCTTTGGTGGCAGTTTACTTGAGCTAACTCTATTTTGGTATGGCATATTATACTTTTAATCGCCTTAGTGAAAGTGATTTAACAAAATGTATTTTAAAATCATGTCCTAGTTTCTCACCCAAAAAAAAAAGGCATATACACATTTGCTTATCCCTACTCCCTATGTGGTACATAAGCCTGAGATTCTTACTACTTACTGAAAAGCAAATGCGTAGTCACCTATAGGGAGGAGGGGCCTCCTTAGTAGTTATCTTCCCTTTTAATGGCTACTTTCCTGATCTACCATCTATTTTCCTGTGGCCTTACCATACTTCCAAATCTCTTAATGAAAGTGGGTTGTTTAGCAAAAAGAAAAGGGAAATACAAGAATGTTCTATTTCTATTTTAAGAAGAATGTACTAAGAAATGCTATCCTAACCTCCCACCCTCATAAAAACACAAAACACACAATTGCTTAACCAAAATGAATTCATACCTAGGTGGTCGACACTGCCCCCATAAGCCTGAGTTCTTACTACTTCCTCGAAAGCAAATGCCTGATCTCCAGGAATGGAATACCAAGTTTTTGGAGAGCCTACGTGAAGAAAATTCATGCTATGCAGCTCATGATCTTCAACATGCCATGCAAACCAACTGAACAACATCCCAATGTAAACCATTGGAGAAGTAACCCCCGGAATGTCATCTGGCATATAACGCGTAAGTGATCCAGGAGACCGTGCAATTACTTGCAAGTTCCAAGGGCTATTTGAAAGCCTCCAACCTGCCGTCCCTTCCATGTTAATACAAGAATCTGAACTCTTTCCTCGAGAATTTTGTGAAACATCCTCCGTGGAAGTAGATGGCTTCAACATCTCTGAACTTGTATTCAGATCATTCCTGTTAGAAATGCCTCCACTATCACGACAGAAGGAATCCGTCAAAGTTTCTATTTCCTCACCCTTAGGTTCAGAAGACAGTTCTTTACTCCGGTGATAATAGTTCCTCTTCCTCCTCCTCCTATGAAAATAACGAAATTTACCCTCAGGTTCTCCAAAAGCAGATCCCGGAACATCATTTGCATACTCCACATAAATGGGTTTATCACTAGCTGCCTTCCAAAACAAAGATTCAACAACAAGAGGAGAAGGCTCCTTAATCCCACTTAACACACTACGAGCAAAAACCTTCGACTTAGACTCAAATTGCTCCAATGTATAAATCTCCCCACTTTGCCATACTTGTTTGTGAACTCCCAACTGCGGATTTTGAACAACCCCTTTCGTTTTCTTAACACTCTGACCCAATTCCTGATGCCTAGTCGTAAAAACAGCCCGAACATCTCCCTCCTTTGCACCATTTAGGTCACGACTTAACTCAGTGGACCTCAAAAGAGACTTGTTCAAATTACTAACGACATATTTCTTGGAAGGCCTAGGAAATGGAGGGATAATCTTACAAATCCCAAAAGCACTAGCTTCCTTTTCAATTTTAGATATGTAAGCAATTGGGTCGGCAAATTCGGTATCGGTCGGCCGAAACTCCGGCGCGTAAGGCAACCCTTTGAGCCATTTGGGTATTTCAACACTACCCATTAGACAAAGAAATCAGAGTTCCAACTACCGAAATCAGTGGCCACCATAAGTTTGAGAAAGAACACAAAACTCGCTGCTTTTAAAACTATTATGTTGAACACCGACTAGATTGGCAAAGCTGACGGAAACCCTAAATTTGAAAATTACAAAAAACGGTTCTTGAATTGAAATTACTGCGTATAAAGGGACCATGAAACTTGAACAGAGAAGGAAAATATGTGGGAAATTGAAGAGAACAAACAAGAAACAGCACCTGTTGTTGTAACATGAAAGATAATGGGATAAATTTGACCTTCTAAGCAAACCCCAAGCAATGAGAAAGAACCAACGAAGACCGATCTCAGGAGTGCCCTATTTATTTTGCGCATCATAGCAATATATAATATTCAACTGCTAAAATACACCGTGTTTTTGTGTCATAGTTTTATCTTTTTATTATTATTATTTTTAAATAAATGTTTTGTGTCATAGTTGCTTAGCTGTATTTACTTATATTTGAATTATGGGATTAATTTATAAATTTATAAATTTCTTTAGTTTCCACGTGTATATAAGTTAGGACAATTTTTAGATTTTTAGTACTTTGATATCTTTATAGCTATCAGTGTACTTATGTGTATTGTCGATGAATAATATCATATACTGACATGACACACTATAACGGGAAGTAGACATATTATTAGATGTCCATAACCTTCTTAGGTTACAAATTCATCTACTAACCTTCTCGTCAATCTCCATAACTTATTTGTCCCCTCTTTATGTTTGGTTTTGTAGTTATTATTCTCACGACCCTAAAGATAGAGGTTGTAGAGATCATTTGTAAAGATACCACAATAGATATAATACATCTGTTATCTTTCTTTCTTCCTCCATTATATTTCTCTCGTATTTTTATATTTATTCTTTTTTTTATCTCAATTAAAAAAAAAGTATCATTTTTATGTTATTAGTGCATCTCTATTTTTAATTTGCAAATTCTTAGTATAGAATTATATTAACAAAAGATAATACATTTATAAATTTATTTATTAAAAAAATGTATTATTATCAAATATATAGTTTTCTTTTTGTTATATTTTGTAATAGTTTCATTTTTTTTTTCTATCGATAAGAATTCTTCAAATATAATTATACAAAAATTCTAACATACAAAATATTCATGGATTATTTATTATTTATAAAAATAATATCAAACAAGTTTTGAAAATTTGTTTAAATTGATTTCAATTTTTGAGTTTATGATCAAACACTCTCAAAACATAAAGCGAAACTTTGTTTCATTTAATTTTTCGTTTTCAAATTATTACCAAACTGGACGTAATTTTTTGGATCTTAGTCGACAAACTTTTTAAAGAGTAAATGTACATGTATAGAGATTTAAACTTTTATGTCGAATATTGTTGAATTATGCTCACGTTGGTAACTTTTAATCATTAATATGTGTCTTTGTTTTAGTTTAAATTAAAAATTTGTGAAAAAAAAATATAAAATAGTCTCCCTTATTTTGCTTTATTTCAAACATCTTGTAAATTCAAATTTTCAAACTTTTTTTTTTAGTTTAATAATATACAAGTGAATGATTTAAATTTATTAACTTTTAGTTGATGATTATATATTTATGTTGGTTGAATTATGTTTATGTTGGACTTTTTCTTAAAAGTACTAGCTTTTTTAATCATCTTTTTAGTATTACATTGGGACCTTGCATTGCTTCCACGGAAACTTCATATAGAAATATACTGCTTTCCTCAACTAAAAGTATAACTATACTTATTATTATTATTATTATTGTTATTATAATTTGATCTTTGAAGTTTGCGTTAGGATTCATTCATTATTAACGACTTCAGAAATGACACTTTAATTCTTGAGTTTTAGAAGATAGTTTTAAATGGTTTGTGTGTCAATATCTCATTAGTCAATTTCACTCCATGACCATTTAGAAAACTATTTTCTAAATTTTGGAGACTAGAGTATCGCTTTTAAAATCTCAAAAAACATGATAGAAACACAAGCCTCAAACTTCAGTGATAAAAGATTTAGGGTGTGTTTAAGGTAGGGAGTAGGGTTGGCAAAAAAAAACTCGCAGGTAAGGTTTCGGCGGGTCTCTATCTCAATCACGACAAAAAATCTTCGATTTGACTGGAGATCAGGGTCAAGTCGAGGACCGGCAGGGTATCCCTACCTTGACTCGACCCACCCCAATTTTATTTATATATATGTATATATACCTATTTTATTTTTACCCAAATTTTTAATAGTCTAAAAATAAACCCACTTACTACGAGCGCAAGCCCAAACATTTAACCAAAAAAAAAAAAACCTAATCTATCTTTTTTTTTTTCCAATATTCATTAAACACAAAAAAACAAAAAATATCCTGATCTCTCAACCTTCTCACTCTCTCGCACTCTCTCGGTTTCTCCCTCTCTGTCGTTCGTGTTCCTTCAGCCGCTAATGGTCGTTAACATTAATTAGATCTATCGTTTGTCGTCGTTGAAGTCTTTTGTAGAGTTGCCATTCACATCTGTCGTTGAAGTGAACACTAAATCTGTCACCGTTCACTATGATTTGTCGTCGTTCACATCTTCTCAGTCGAAGCGGTCGTTCACCTACGTTTAGGTTTTTTACAGTGGGGAAACGGGGAATGGGCCCGCGAGGACCTCGTTTCCCCGAGGGAGAATCTTTGCCTCTGTCCCGGCCTTTAAAGGAGGATAGCTAATTGTAATTTACTGTATCTAGATGTGATTATTATAGTCCTACTTAATCCCTACTCCAAGTATCTTTTAATCTTTTATCTTATATATATTATTATTGTTCTTATTATAATATATCAAAGCACTTTCATGTGAAGCTATACCTATTTTTTTTTATAAGGTCTAGTGTTAGAGGGGTGTGAGGCAAATTGGGTAGAGGCAAAGACAATTGGAAGGAAGGATGAGGTGTGGATACTGCAAAATTTGCACTGCAAATGGTCTAAGGTGTGTGATCATTATGACTTTCTCATTTTAGTATGCCTTAACTAATACCTAGGACTCTAATTAATTTTTGTTGTCTCTTTATGGTTAAACACATTATTATATCTTTGAAGTTTTTCATGTTAATATTTTTGAAATTATGTTAGAATTTTATTTAGACTAAGTAACTAAAATGGTAAACATTTTGAAATCAACTTTGTTATGTTTTCTACTTTCACCACTGAGTTTTGACAAAATATTATTGTACCACATCGAAAAGATTTATAGAAGTGATGAACTACAAGTACCATAAAAGAAGTTTTTGGTTTCAAACTATCTGAGAGAATGCTCTTGGAATTAGGATAAGAGCTATTCTATTTCTTTCTAGTGGGTTGTGGTTTTTTCTTCGGTTTAGAATTTTTTTACATAAATCTAATATTGCATGCATGTGAAGGATTTCCCCCTTTTCCCCTCCAACCATACAAATCTAAATATCCAATCCATCTCTCTCTTTCTTTCTCTTTGAATTGAGTAAAGAAATGGAAGGGGTAAAAAAGGCAATAACAATAATTGGAGTGTGGAGATGGGAAATCTTTGCAAATCTGTTGGCCATGAGGGTGATGATGAAAGGTTTTGATATGTGTTGGTCATTAAAACAGAAACCAAAAGATTGAACCAACAAACAAAAATGTTTGAAACTTTTGTCTTCAAGCTAAATCTGTGTGCTATGGCTCTAGGTTTTTGGTTCACATTCAAAAGAAACCCAACCCCACATCCTCACAACTTTCTGTACAAAATTTAATATAATATCAACTTTTTGGGACCAAAACAAAAAATGGGGCCAAAACCATCAAGGATAATGACTCCACAAGACCTCTCTTCTAACGACAACTTCTTTCGTAACAGATAAGTCGTTGTGAATGTGATCAAAGTCTAATCAAAGTCTCATATTGAATAGATAAAAGGATGATGGTTGATTTTTAAGAGAGGATAACAATTTTAAAAAATATGCAACTTTTTGGGTGAAACCGAAAGTAAAGATGTGAGAGTTTATGTCCAAAGTGGACATAAGATAATATTGTTGTGGAGATACATGTATATACTTTCACTCAATTGTTCCTTCGTGGATAAGAAACATCTCATTAACAAGACTTTTTACAATGAGAAACCAGACGTATGATCCCAAAACATTAAAGATATGTCATATAATTAACAAGGTTGTTTGCTAAGTAGACAAGCTTAACGAAGAGTTTTGTTACGAGGGTTGTTTCACCAACATCAAATTTTCGTGTCGATCTATCAAACCGATCTACTATAATTTAGAGAACACGTGTGAATTTTGACTAATCTCACAAGAAAGTAAAAACCTCCTACATTTGATTGTTAGAATAGTTACCATATAGGCGGCTCTGATTTTGGAGACATAAAAAAAAAATCTTATTATTCTCATCCACATATTCGAACATACGATCTCTAGAAAGGTGTTACTTAAAGATTTGGTCTTAGTTAACAAAGTCACCCCTTGAAGGGGATGTGTTCTACTTAATACCAAACAATTACTTTTAACCAAGCGAACTCCTTTTCACTAAAGCTCATTCCCTGTCCGACTAGTTCATAGATCATAATGTCTATATATGTCACTAATTGAGGTACACTACTAACATGACTATGATACCACTTGTTAGAGATAGGACCCTCCAACATGTCTCTACTAATATGATTATACATAAATCCTCGTGACTTTGTTTCTTATTTCATCTCAAAAGGTCTCGTACCAACAAATCTTCTTCTTCTGTGAGACTTTTATTGCACTTCTACGATTTATGAATCTTAAATAATCATTTGACCAACTCATGGTGGTTAGCTACAATTTAGAAGTTAAACAGTACATTTTACTTTAGGTACCAATGATTGTCTTGAAAAATGAGCCAAAAAAGTTCATCATCTATGTATGAGAGAAAGAGAGTAATTATTTTAAGTTATCCAAAGACAGAGTATGCAAATTGCACCACAAAATATACACAAAAAGAAGTAGAAGAAGAAAAAAACTACCAACCAACTCTGTCCCATTCCTGTTTCCTTTTTGCTATCAGTGTGTGGGGGCATAACCTTCAAATTTTGGCTCTCTCTTTACTTACTGTTGTTATAATTAAACACATTCATATATTCAGACAAACAAAAAAACAAACTCATTATCCATATTAAATATAGCAGTCAAACCAAAGCATCAATCTCTCTTATCCTTCAACCATTTAATGCATGCACGACTACAACTCCTTCTACTTCCTTCTACATAGATATATGTATATATATAGTACCATATCTCTAGTCGAGAATATCGAATCTCCACTACGGTTAGGAGACAACGGATGAGATGATCGAAGGGAAACCGAAACCGAAGAAGGGCAAGAATATGGGAAGTCAAGTTTTAGAGAATGGAAAAAAGTGGTGGCGGTTGTGTTGGGGTGTAGTGAAAGAAGGTGGCAAAGCAATTCCGAAAGATGTACCGAAGGGTCATTTTGTAGTGTATGTGGGTGAAGATTGGAAGAGATATGTTATTGAGATTGGAGTGTTGAGACATCCTTTGTTTAAGATATTACTTGATTCTGCTGAGGAAATGTTTGGATTTGATAATGGGGATTCAAAACTGTACTTACCTTGTAAGGAGTGTGTTTTTGTTACAATTCTTCAATGTGTACATTCTTCTAATTTGTAGAAATCTTTGAATTTGCCCCTTCTTTGAAACTTGAGTTTTGAGCACAAAGAATGCTATCTTATTGATTTGAAATGTAACCAATATTTTGTTTTTTTTTCCCTTTTGAATTCATGATTGGTAAATATAATGTAGCTTCACTTCATATCGCGACAACGAAAATTGAATGGGTCGTGGGTAAAAAAAAATACGGCTTAGTATTTACCTGTAAGAGGATGATCCACTGAAGCACTCCAAGAGAATAGCTTTATTCGGTTAAGTATGGTGGTGTTCTCATAGGCTAAACCATTAGAGCTAAAGAGATCAATTCTTATCATAAGATTAACTAGAACCATGAAGATCGATTCATAGGGTCGGCCATAAGAGAAAAATAATACCTAAGTATAGAGGTCGATCCTAGACAAATGATGAGCTAATATCAGTATATTAAGCCAACTAAATGTGTTCGGATTCATTTGTAAAGACCTGATAAATTAGTAACGGTCAAATTAATTAGCCTAATGACAGTCTCGAAAACATTTTTCTATATCATCAAAAGGGTTCAAGTCATTTGAGGAACACTGAAAAAATATCCCAACTTGTTCTAGCTTTTGTCTAAACTATTATTAACTTGATCGTAAGAATGTTGGTGGTCAAGCATTGACTCGTGCGAGGTTCTCTAATTTGCACGATGTTCTTTTTTTTTTACAAAAAATAATGACCCATGACCATTTGATATGCGTTCACTAGATCTAGACATATTAAAAGGCATTAATTTGGTTAGTGTGTATGATGTTCTACCTAAATCTTGAATGTACATTTTACAATTATTCAAACTCAAGTTTCCCTCAACTTGTTGATTTAAAATTTCATTTTGGTGTCTTATTTTTATTAAGAGTATAACAAGAGAGGATAAAAACAATTTAGTTTCTAAACCGGACAAAATCAAATTTGACCCTAAACTTGTTTAGTTGATTCGATTTGACTCTAAATTTTCAATTTTATCAAATAAGCTAACTTAAATAATTAGGGTTGTAATTTTAAATCTTTGTTCATTTTTAATCAATTCACCTACTAACTTTATTTTTTTAGATATCCGTGAGTGTCCGAACTAGTTTACTCAAACTTCGACTAATCTCTTGAGACAAGTCGTCTGACTTTATAACATTATTCAACTAATCTCATGAGACAAGTCATCTAACTCTATAACATTAAGGTGTCGAGAAAACTCGTAGGATTCCTAGATAAGTGACCACTATAGATTATGAATATGTGTGCCAAAAAAATCATCTTGAAGTGATTTTAGTAAAAAATACTTAGGATTTTTTTCAATACTATTTAAGCATATCCTATATTTTCGCAAGTACTTTGTCATTTAGTTGACAAGCTTGAAAAGTAGTTTATAATTAGTAAAAACAAGAAAATCCTTTTGGGTCAGTTGTATTGTACCCAGCTAAAGTATTTTTAAAATCCATCAAATCCACACTTTATTTTAGGCCTTTAGGTTAATTCATTTCAAGATCAACTCTTATGAAAAATGAGAGTAACATAAATTAAAGAGTCAAAATTCTTCTTCCGATCAGTTTAAAGATGCATCCAAGATTACAAACTTTAATACTTAAGATACACATGGTTCGAGATTAAACTATATATCGATTCAGATTCAGAGTCTAGCTCAAATGAAAAATTTTCTTCCATGTACTTACTGGATGAGAAGAAATACTCGAGAAAAATTGGACAATTCAAAAATTAATCGACTCCTGCGTCTCAGATGGATGGATTTAGAAGTGAACATAAGGAGACTTTTCATAATAAAGTACCAGAGAGGATGAGGTGAAAAATTGCTGCTGCTCTAGCATGGAAGGAAAGGATTTGATAATCCTGCATTATACCAAAGCTGTCTAATTGAAGTCGGGTTTCTCGGGGTATGTGCAGCCGGACCTTTGGATTATCACATTAGATGCATAGCAACCGGCTTTCACACAGTCTTCAATGGGCTTCTCTTGAACCAGTTGAGATAAGAATCCCCCAACAAATGCATCTCCTGTTGCAAGAACGAAGATCACCAATTGAAAGAAAAGAAAGGCAGCTTCAGTATCGAAAGGAAAGTACGACTACGTGTGCCCTCATGGTATAAACTCTACAAATGATATGATAAATGGGGGTGCAAAAATATTCCAATAAACGTTCTATATTGACTTGCAAATGAACTTGCAAAAGTCCGAGCATAGTTTAGTGGAGAAGGCACAAACTACCATTCAAAGGTTGGTTTGGTCTCCAACTGGAGAATTGTTGAACTCAAAATGAAAAAAACTAACATAGTATTTCCATGCATTTACCAATTAAAAGTAGAGAGAAGAAGGCCATAATACCTGCCCCATTGGTGTCAACCAACTTCTCCTTGGGCAACAAAATAACAGGGAATAATTTTGCCTTCCCATCTTCAGCAACCACAACAGGATCAGCCCCTTGAGTGATGACGGTGATCCTCTTGCGTGTTCCTGATGCCTTTGGCCACTGGGAAATCTTTATGGCAATCTCCTCGACATCATCGGTCTAATCAGAAAAGACATCTAAACTTAGTAATCGATGAGAGAGCTTCAGTTCAGTTTTTGGATTTGAGAGCCCAAATGAACCTTATGAAAATTACCTCCCATCCATGAACTTTAGAGAAGGTTCTTGCTTCTGTCTCGTTTCCAAACACATAATCCATGTATCTGTATCAAAAATCAAGCCAAGAGTTCATAACAACAATCGTGACCAACATATCAAGTGTGGAAATACCATCAGAGAGGGAGAAGTTCTACATCCATTGCAGAAAAGACGGTAGAGAAAAATGCACAAGACTTACGGCAGAGCTTTCTCCTGCACATCTCTGAAGAATTCACAAATGAAAGGAGCAGAAAGATTCATGCTGAAGACCTGCAGAAGCACGATAATTTTCTAAAGTGCTGAAACTAGAATTCAAAGAAATTGTAGTCAAACAGCAAGTGTGGAAATGTGACCTTGTTGTTTGCAGCAGCATGAGCAGCAACGAGTTGGATGGACTCTGGGGAAACCGTCAAGAAAAATCCAGCAATATAGAAGTATTTAGCCTGCTCCACTGTTCAAAAATAAATTTGCATTGAGATAAAGCCTGTTGTAGCATACAGTCTCTAAATACTCAAACAAATGAAAAAAATATGGAAATGGGAGGACAATGAATACCAAGTGCCCAGTTTTCGGGTCGCTTCAAGTGCTCAGTTTTGTAACAGTTTGCGGCTGACAAGTTAGCAACAAGTGACCTGTAAATTGTCAATATAAGTTATACTTGACTTGACATGAAATATGGACATTTTATAGTTTTTTATGCATGGAAGTGTAAAATATATGTTATCTGGGTGGAGGTGAAGGAAGATAGGATTTTAAAGTAGAAATATTAACAATGAAACATGAAAAGCAGTTTATCACCTCGACTAAAGATATTTAAATGAACTTTAGAAAAGTAGAAAAAAGTTTTACTACATTGTTTCCAAAAGCTTAGTCACATTAAAAACATTTTTGTGAAAATCCGATGGAACATTAAGCAAGATGTGTATGGATAGCAATACCTCTCACCACCTACAACACAGACAGCACATGTACCAGTGGGAGTAGTTTCATCCTCATAATATTGTACCTGAATACATTTGATTTGATATTAATCATATACATTTGTAGTCGAAAATTTCAAATCACTAGAAGATTGAAAAATGTGCCTAGACATACATTGACACCAGCAAGCTTCGAGTTTTTCTTCATTTCCTCCCCAAATTTGTCCTTTCCAATGGAACCGATATAACTAGTAGCACCAGGAATTTGAAGCATCCACTGAGAACACCGAGAAAATATCATTAGGGTCAAAGAAGAAATGAAACTTAATTTCATACAACTGTATTCAAGGTAAAAATGCAACTAGTGAGGCAACTACGAACCTGAGCAACTTTAATGGAATTCTGAGTGGCACCTATCAGGTATAACAAAATTAACATATTTACACAAATGATCAAGTAAGAAGAGGAAAATATTCAAAAGCACTTGGGGAAAGAAATCAAAATACCTCCTGCAATATATTCCACGTTATCTTTAGCAGCCAGTTCCTCATACCTTTACAAATACATCAGTAAAAGTTGCAATAAGCTTAGAAACAAAGTAAAGAACACACGATACAAGACAATGAACCAAACCACCGCTTGCCATTTGCAAACAAATTCATTTGCCTGTTTGCTGATGGAAAAAAGAAATGCAACTTCAAACGAATCAACCATCAAATAACCAGAATAACATGATTGAACATGAAAAGAGACTAAGAAAGAAACTCACATCGGCAAATGTTTCTCTTCGGCAAGGATAGCATTGTTTAACTTGATATCATATCTGCCAAAAAGAAACATAAATTAATCTATAATAACACATTTGTTACAGAGCAGCTTCTTCGAACAAAAAACAATATACACATTCATAACAATACACAGCAAAACACAAGCATGCATTAGTCGCTACTTCACACTACACTATCAAATCATCAGAAAATCTAACACGTCTAGATCTGACATTCATTTCTTCCGTAACCAAAGTGTACCTAAGTAAAGAAACAAAAAAAAGTGACGGATCTACCATGTAAAACCTAAACCACCTGAAAAATGCTTAGATCTATGAAGTAAACATCGCACTCCATCGTTCTTGTGGTGCATTGGAGCAAAATAATGATATGACAAAAGAAGAAAAAAAATAATGAGAGAGATGGAAGTGAGCTTACCTCTGCAAGAAATCGTCGTCGACGACGGCGGAGATGTCGAGCAGGGGGTTGCCCATTCCCAAAATGATCTTCTCGTACGCCATGAGAGGAAGATTTAGAAGCTGAATAACGAGAGAACACAAAGAAAGAAGAGCGAACGGGTTAATGGAGAAGAAGAGAAGGCCAATGAACGCAGTTTCGAAGGTCACTGAGAAAAGAGGAGAATCCCTGTTACGCGTCACTTCCCTTTTTATTACCTTTTAAAACCCACTTTTTACTTTTAAAAAAATATAATGTTTAATTAATAATTACTAAGCCATTAATTAATTAATTAATTATCAAATTACAATTTTAATTTGTGTCTATTTGGTAGGCTATATGAAAAAGAACTTTGAAAACAAGAGATTAAAAAAATAGATTTATATCATAAACCATAAAACTAATACTCTAATATAAACTATCGCTAATTAATTTATGAATTTGTTTTATGTTAAAAAATTTGTATAATAATTGTTTTGTAATGTCATATGATATAATATGTAATATATATTTTAATTTAACAAAATATTAAGGTTATGGCTTGAAATACCATATTTGTTATTATTTTTATCTTTTTCTACGTTAGTTATGCATTTTGAAATTTTGAATTCAAAATTTGGATATAAAAGAAAATATAAAAATGTTATTTTCAAAATTTACATTAATTGTATTACAAAATTCAAAAACAATTATCGAATATAGAATCCAAATGGCCTACTAACATATGTTACATATCGTGTAATATAATTGAAAATGGTTAAAACATAATTAACAAGATTGAAATTGAATTGACAAGAGAGATCCAAAACATTAGAAATTAAAATTTATATTTAGTCTATCATTATAAAACAACAATTCTATTATTATATTTTTCTTTAATTATCAATTTTTATACTAGATAAATTCGAGTGGGATGAACCTAATATGAGTTATAATTTAAGAATTACGTACTAATACATTTTTGGACAAAAGAAAATTTAAGTGTATACATTGAAAAATTAATGAGTTTATAAAACTAATTTATGTCCTTCACACGATATAAAATAGCATTCTAACTTAGAGGAAGTGGAGCACCATTCCAATCCTTCAAACACTCAAGCATTGGATCTATCAATTTTCCAGTAGAAATGGCTGAAAAAACCTTATCGAATTCTTCTCCTGGCGATACATCCCTCTCGCCCGTCAACAATCGAGTTCCCAACGTTTCTCTGACAAACTTATACAATGGATAAGATTTGCATTCTTTAATTTGGTTTTCAATTGCAGCCTTCCCTTTTTCCACTTCCATTCTTGCATTTTCCACTTCTTTAGGCAAAAGTGCTTTTAATTCGTCTTCAAAAGCTGTGATCTTTCGAAAGATTGAAGCACTTGGGTTGCTTTCTTTTTCACCATTTTTTAGGGCATGATCTACCAATACTTGTCTTAGCTTTTGCATCAATGGATATGAAACACTGCAAGGGTCATCAATATAGGCAAAAATGTGTTCTCTATCCACAACTTGAAGCAAATCTTTCTCACTATACCTGATTGGATGGAGATTGCCATTAAAGTGCAACACAAGGATCTTTTTTGCCACTTGGCTAACAGTGTTCTTTACTGCTTTCTTCAAATTCTCTTCCATGTGTCTTAAATCAATAGCTTGGCACAATGCCACTAAATAAGTAGTGGACATAAGCTTTAAAATCCCAATAGCTTCAGCTGTTTTTCTCGATGATATTAGTCCTAATGAGTTTACGTCTTGATTATGTTGTTCAGCACTCTGAACATGACTGGTTACTGGATTTGCCAAATATTGAAGTTCAGAGCAATATGAAGCCATTGCAATCTCAGCACCTTTAAACCCATAATCCAAACTTGGGTTTCTACTAGCAGTGAGGTTTGAAGGCAACCCATTATTGTAGAAGTCATTGACAAGTTCTGAGAACTGTGCAAACATGAGTTTGCCAATAGAAGCAATCGCTAAACGAGTATTATCCATAGAGACACCAATGGGAGTGCCTTGGAAATTTCCTCCATGCAAAGCCTTGTTTCTCGATACGTCAATCAACGGGTTATCATTCACTGAGTTAATCTCACGTTCAATCATTTTGGTGGAGTATCTAATGACTTCAATTTGAGGACCAAGCCATTGGGGAGAAGTTCTAAGAGCATATCGATCTTGTTTAGGCTTTTGAAGCGAGTCAGTTTCGTGCAACTTTTTAGCAGTTTTGACGTAAGAACTTCCATATAATATATGCTCCATAATAGCTGCTGCTTCAATCTGGCCAGGATGATGCTTTAATTTATGAGTCAAATGATCTGTAAACTCAGGTTTTCCTTGCATAACTTCAGCAAAAATTGCTGACAATATCTCCGAAAGGATAGCAAGAAAATTAGCTTCAAAAAGAACCATGGAAGCCAAGCCTGACCCAACAGCAGTGCCATTGACAAGAGCAAGGCCTTCTTTAGGCTGCAAATTGAAGAAACCACCAGTAATCCCAGCAAGATGAAATGCCTCAATTGAGTTAAAAGATTCACCATTGGGCCCAATAGCCTTAGAATTAGGTCTACCGGTCAAAAGTCCAGCAATGTATGAAAGGGGAACTAGATCGCCAGAAGCTGTGATGGTGCCTCTAAGAGGAAGACATGGAGTT
Source organism: Cucumis cinereus (assembly GCA_037974625.1). Taxonomy (NCBI): domain Eukaryota; kingdom Viridiplantae; phylum Streptophyta; class Magnoliopsida; order Cucurbitales; family Cucurbitaceae; genus Cucumis; species Cucumis cinereus. The sequence goes on from JBBPDJ010000014.1 coordinate 6,180,555, forward strand.
ATGTTGTGATTGAGTAATTTAGCTATGGCTTCCAAAATTTCAAACCTAATGCCAGAATATCCTCGCAGAAGTGTGTTGATTCTCACTACCATGGCAGCTCTTGTGGCTTGTTGAGACAACGTATGGCAAGAATTTGAATCTTTTCCAAAAATTCCAGCATTTAAGAACCTGTTTCGCGTAAAGTTAAATCATCAGTATTAAATTAAAGCTATTAATATGTTAAATTAATTATATTGATTTTAAAATTCGTGGATATAACGTTGAAAATTTGTAGACCTTAGACATGTTTAAAATTTTATTTACCAATTAAATGAAACTGTACAAAGTTTTAAGAGGACCAACAGGGGACCAATAACTTAACAAACCAAAAACAAACAAAAAAATCATTTTCTAAAAAAAAGGGATAAATTATATTATTTTTGTGTGAAGTTTGAGTAAATTATAGAAATTCTTAGTCTAGGAATAAGTAATGCTATCAACATTTATTGGTTGAAAATGATTAAACATGAAAAAAAAAAAAAAAAAAGTTAGGTGGTTCCATTTTGTCACCTTTTTAGCTGTCACTTTTAAAGAAATTTTGAAATTTATTTCTTTTAACGATTTATCATTTATGTGTTTAAAAAATCGGTTAAAAAAATAATAATAAAAGTAATTTTTAAATATATTTTCCTTCTTTTAGATTATGACTTTTTTTATAAAAAAAAATTAAACAAAAATATTTCATATATTTAACTTGATTGGATAACAATGAATATTATATATATATATATATATATAATGAAAAAGTATATTACAAGTGATCGTTAAGTTAGACAATTGAATATTATTTTCTAATTCGTTCAAAAATAAATTATAGAGCAATGATTAGGTGCATCCGAGGCTGCACCTATCTACATGCTATCCACCACACAAATATAAGATTAAAAATTATTTTTTAAAAAAATTAGTTTTAATCATATTTTGTGTGGTAGAGATATAGGAAAGTAACTAGATGGGTGCTTCCGGGATGCACCCAAGTATTTTTCTAAATTTATATAATAAAGTTTTGGTCACTTTTGATTGCCATATTAAATTTTCATTATGCTTGAATACACATGTAATACATAAGGTATAAGAGTAATAATTATTTTTCTTTCCACAACAATTTATTATTATATGATTAATTAAAAAAAATTGTGTCATGAGTATAGATGGATTCAATCAAAAAATTGAAGGTTTGAATCTCTCACTTAGTAAATACGGTTGCTATCATAGACTAGATAAATTTATTATATATACACACACGCTGTCATAATGTAGAAGAATAAATAATGTGGGATTCATAGTTATGTTAAGATTGATTATAACACCAAAGTTGAAGGAGGAGAATTAAAAGTGAGTTTAAAAACATTGTCAATGTTTTAATCGTTTAACTAACATTTTAATCCACATAATTAATAGAGAGAAATTCACCTAATGAGTTCTGTTTGAAGGGCTTCTCCTTGGTCAGTCCTCCGATGAGATGTAGAACCAAAACCAGTCGTGACTCCGTAACTATCAGTTCCATTAGTCATACTTTCAACAACCCACCTACTACTCGCCTCCACGGCAGAACGAGCCTCCTCAGAGAGCTCCACCACAACATCAGAGCCACGAGCAGCAATGGCAGCAACTTGTGCTATTGTCAGACTCTCGCCTCCAAGTCGCACAATAGGTCGACGAAACTCCATCACCATACGCTTGAACTCCTCCAAATGACTCCCCTCAAGCCCTTTCGCGGCACCACTCCAGTACGCAGCCACGCCGCCACACAAAGACGGCTCCCTCGCCCATCCATGGTCGCCATTTTCCGGATGGGATTCCATTGTTTTCTCCAAAAACTCAAAAGTCAAAACAAATGAGAGGAAGACTTTAGGGGAAAATTAAATTTTATTACTTTAAATATTTTTTTTTTAATGTATAAATGGAAGCGAAAATTAAAATGATATAAACTTCGCTTAATTTTTGGATGAGTGAAAATTGGGTTATATATATACAGAAACAAAATGTGGGTAGGTAGGCCGATGGGTTAGTTGAAAGCTCTCGTTAGCCGTTGGATCTTTTTCTGGAGATCTTGACACGTGGCACTTCCACTATTTGATATAGGGGGGTTTGGTTGGTGAAGTTCTGTGGATCCCACTTTGGCAACGTGATCGCTTTACTTATTTTTTTTCTTCTTCTCCATTTTTAGTATAACTAAATTCAATAGAATGATTCGAAAGACTTTATGGTTATTAATACATTCTAATATAAGTTAAATTCTTGTTGACTATATAAAAATTATTGTTATTATCAAAATGATTTATTTAAAAAGAGATGTATTAAGTTTTGAGATTTTAAAAATAGTGAAATTAAACTTAAACTAAGTCCGAACTCTAAAGTTACAATTTTTTTTAAGTACATGTACAAAAAAAATTGTATTTTAACTTTTTTTTAAATAGCTTTTACCTTCTTTTAAATTTTAATTTAATCTTTAATTTTATTTTCTAAGACATGATTTCACAGGAAAGTTATTTTAAATAATATAACTTATGAAATATTTACAAATATAGCAAAATATCACAATCTATTTGTGATAGATCACAATACACCAAGATAGATTACTATTATCTGTGTCTATCATGATATAGATAAATACAAATAGTAGTCTATCGCGATCCATCATAGATAAACAATGATATTTTACTATATTTTCTAAATATTTAGATTCATGTTGTCATAGCTAAAATGTGATAATCAAAAGAATTTTGACGGAAAAATGTGCCTTTTTTAAAATATATATATATGTAAGGTTAAGATTTCAACAATGTCTTGATAGAAATAACAATTTAAATAAAGAATAAATAAACTATCAAGTTGTTTGGAAACTTTGAATTTTATTTATTTATTTTTAGAATGGAAATTTTGAATTAAAGTTATATAAAAGATGGATTTGTATGATTTTCAATGATCTTACCTTTTAAAATATAGAATAAATTAAGTTATGGATAACAACTTTATATATATGTATACATATACACATATGTATACATACACATATATAAGATAAAAACATTTAACAAATACAGTATAATGAATTAAATGCATATTATCATTGCTAATTTGTAAAATTTGTAGATTCATTTATTATACCGTTGATATAGTTTAAAATTTTAAAACAGTGGGTGATCTAGAAGACTCGATAAATTTTTTATAATATTAATTTTTCTTTATTAATATGGTTAATTAAAATAAGTAAACAAAATTGAATTTTTTTCCATAAATATATTTTGTGCCAACATATATTGTATCTCTTATTTTTTGTTTTTGTGTCTTCCTAATGAACCAAATCTTTTTTTAGATACCAACTTTTTTTTAGTACAATTATTTTTTTTTACGTATATATACACATCCATACATAAATACATACATATATATATATATACATACATATATACGATATAAAATATAATTACAAACAAAATTATTTCCATTAATTTAGTAAGATGTTGAATCAATTTGTTGTTAAATGATTTCTATCACAATCTTAAAGGATGCATAATTTAGCCAACAATATGAATTTGTTATTAGAGGACTATTAAAATAGCATATTTTTCTTGTTTTTTATTTTTTATTTTTCAAGAATTAAAAATAGGAACATTTTTCATTAATGCATGTTTTTATTTATTATTGTTAACTTATTTGATAAATATTTATTTTTCTTTATTATTTTAGTTTTACTTCGTTTCATAATTCATATATATATATAGAGAGAGAGAGAGAGATAGAGATAAGAGATAAGAGTTTAAAAGTAACGTTATATATAAAGCATTTAAAAAGTATATATTAATAGCCAACAAAAGATAAAGAGTTTAGCTCATCTGACATTCGTATGTAAAAGTGATTCGTAGTTAAAACTTCTACTCTATTTATACTAAAAAACAATATATAAAAGTGGTTAATGTTGCTTTAAATAGGAGTTAAACCTAAACTTTTTTGATCGAGTGGAAACACATATACACTCTAATTATCAATAAATTTGTTTTTAAAAATTACCATAGTAAAATACATAAACGTTTCTTGAAATTTAAACATAAGAAACAAGAACAATTATTAAATAAGTTAATTTTATAAAAGAAAATTAAAAACCGAAAGCACAATCAAACTCGTATCAACTTATAACCTAAACTAGGATAGGTTTTAAAATTTTAGTCAAATTACATTATTATTCCAATTAAAATTTTAGTTTTTTTTTCCTTTTTTTTTTGGGTGGGGGAGTTGTGATTTTATAAAAATTATTGAAAAATGCTACCTAGGCCTTGGTGTATTTAGTATGAAAATAAATATTAAAAAATGAATTAGAAAAAGATTTGAAAATGTAGTTGGTAAGAATTGTGGTGATGGAAGGTGTTAGGTGTCACCACTCCCCACCTACTAAAACCTTTTTTTTTTCTTTTTCTAAATTTATAGTTTTATTAGATATTTTCTAAAAAGATATATATTTGTTTAAAAAATTTTTTTTATTATTTTTTACATTTTGTTAAGAATACGCTCGTGCTTTAAAAAATCATGGTAAGAAATTTAAGAGAAATAAATTTAATTTTAAAAACTAAAAAAAAAAAAAAAAAAAAACTACATAGTTACTAAACGGAATATAAATCATCAACTATTAAATAAATTATTGGTATTGTCCTATCTCTTAAATATAAAAATGAAAGAGAAATGATGAAAATTAATTTAATAATTTTAAATAATACATTATTTAATGTTACCTTCCAATTTTAATTACGTGTGAATTCAACTTAATTAATATGTGATTAATGTACCTAGAGAAAGCTTAGTGTGGTAGGAGTCTTGAAACTTAGGACTTTATCATTATATGGTATTGTCAATTGTGTTGGATAATTCATTATAATAAACTTACAAGCTACTAAATTAGGGTAAAGTTTGATGATTTTTCGATTTGTTTTTGAAAACTAAAGCAACAATTTTTAAAAATCATTCCATCGTGATTGTACGACAAATTTCTTCATCATAATCTTAATATGAAACCATCTTTCATTCTCTTCTGTCAAAAGTCGTCTCAATTATAATTCAACCTAACGTTTTCTATCATTTTATGAAAACGGCGTTTCTTCCACGGAAGTTAGGAAGCGAAATATATAGCTCATTTGTGACGTTGAGCCATATTTTACAATCAACAATTCATCCACTGTTACTGTGAAGTTGGTGAAAAGGATGTGAGAATTTTATTTTTATTTTTCGATCGAAAATACTAATTCATTTCTATTATCTTTTTTTTAGTGTACACAATTAAAGGGATGAAAAATTGAACATTTAACTTTTACCGTATAAGATCTTTTTAATTATCACGAATTCTTTTTATTACACCTATATCGTTTTTTAATTGAAAGATTTATTTAATTATTACAAAGACATCCAAATCATATATGGAAGGAAGGTAATATCAATTTAATATTTTAATAAATTATATTATAAATGTGGAATGGAGAATTTTGACCACTCAAACCACTAACAAAACGTGGTACTGTTGGGATTTGACCGCTCTGAGTTGTGTTTAATTTAATGGAATAAATTTAATAGTTATAGTTACATTCTTAAACTTTCAATTATAAAATTTATGTTGTTCAACTTATAATTTGACTCTCAAATTTATAAAAATTGTAGAAATTAGACTTCAAATAATAGAAACTGAACTCTCAAATTTGTACAACAGTTATAATTTCCTTTGAAATAAAAAAACAACAAAAGAAAAACTAAGTTCCGTTTGGTTTGTAATTTATTTTTGTTTTTATGTTTTAAAAAAATAATAAATAAAAACGATTTCTAAAAACAACACTTAAAATAACTTATTTTCGAATACAACAAATTATGTTTTTCTTTTTGTTTTAGATTTTGTTTTCAAAATTGTGAACAAGAGTACACAATTGCATTTTTCAAATTCACAACAAAACACAAATTTTGAATTTTGAATCTAAATTTCAAGATTTTATATTGGAATCAAACGTTTTTTTTTAATACAGTGAAAAATAAGAATTTGTTTTTGTTTTCCATAAAATTCATTGTTTTTCAAAATAATTTTCGGATCCAGAACCAAATGGAGCCTAATATACACAAAGAATATTTTTAAAAAACTCATCTTTATTCAAACATTTTTTATAATCGTTTAAAATATACTTCAAAAACTATTTTGAGTGATTGTCAAACATTTTATTTTTTTTTCTAAAATGACTTAATTTTTTAAACTAAGCACTTAAAAATTTATTTCAAATACACCACAAATCAATAGGAAAAAACAATGTTTACTAGCATACTTTTACAAAATGAAAACTAAATAAATAATCAAACCATACCAAAGTTCTCTAAAATTAAGCTCATACAAACTATTTTTCCTTATTAATTTCTATGTTTTGTTATCATTTTTACTAAAATTTTAGAAATTTAAGTCATATTTTGAAATTGTAAGAAAATACATATCTCAATTAGAAATTTAAATCCTACATTTTAAGAAACATGTAATCCATTTTAGAAGTAATCATCCAGAAACTTAAACTAATAGATAAAGATAAATTTAATATAATACGTAACAAATAATAGTATTAAAATAATAAATACATATTTAAATTCAAAATATGGATATAGAGAATGATTAAATTAATTTTTGTTTATAGTTTTGCCTCCATTGTCAAATTTGAAAGCTAAGAAAAGAAAGATGGCAACAAAACACGATATGTTCTGATGTATACAAAATATATGATATTTTTGCCTAAATTGCAAGTTATATATTAATAATTCAACTTTTATTTATTTATTTTTATATAAAAAAAGGTTTATCTTAATAAGATTGGTTATTATTATTCAACTGGCTAATTATTATAAATATTATAAAATATGCATCGAGTCGGTAGACGACCAAATGATGTTTTAGACTTTACTCTTAATCTATGTGTTGTCCATATGTTTCATTATCACACATATTTAGTAGTCATTTCAAAGGGATAAGAGTTCTTTCGTAGCGGAAAAACTTTATAGATACTAAAAGTTAAATTAATTGGAAATTGAAATATTCATGCATTGACAATTAAAAACAGAACAAATTTGATTTTAAAAATCAATCTACTGTATAAATTATTTGCTAAGTATGCTTTGTAAAAATAAAAGCACCGAGAAGAAATACGTTGATGACTCTAGTATCTATAAATGACCAAATTGTTGTTGGAACACCACCAATTGGAGTCAATCAATTCTTTGAGTTTGAGGTTAATTGGTTTGTGGGAACCATTAATTAGGGAGTTTTACATAAAAGAATTTTTGAACAGAACGATAGGAAGTTTGTAGAACTGTTTTGTATCTTGTTAATCTTATCTTTTACAAGTATATTAATCAGAGGGAGGGAGAAACGCGGGGAGAAAGATCAAGTAACAAGCAACTCTCACGTAGAGGAGTTGCTTTTATTTTAATTTAACTATTTCATTTAAATCATATTTAGATGAACATCTGTATTGAGTTGGCAATCTGGCCACTCTCACTTGCAAATCAAAGAACAATCTCTTGCGAACATGAGTTCATAGTACACTCAGGATTAATACTAAGTTGCCTAGGTTATCTTATTGAAATAAAAACTTAACTAGTCACTAAGTTTCATCTAGTGATTATTATTTCTCGGTCAAATCTTATGCAAACTCGTTACATAAAATATCCTCACTCGCATGTCACTTACATAAGATACCCTCAGTCGCATGCAAACTCATTACATAAGATACCCTCACTCGCATGTCACCTACATGAACGCGTTGGATCATTACGTTTGTATCAAATACAAAGTGGGTCGTATGCATAGTGTTAACAGGATAAGGTACCCAACCTTATCCTTATACTGTAAACTCTTTAAGTTGTATCTTTAACATTTAGCACTATATCAAGACTCATAAGACAATTTAGAATGTTAGTTTATTGGATTTAGGGTTATAAAGACAAAACTAATATAACAATCAATAACACTTATTGAAATATACAATAATAACACTTTATCAATAACGGTCTCAATGAATTATGTTTACTATCTACGAGTTTTAGAACATAAAATCCAACACATTTATTTCTACTCCCGACTTGTCAAATTACCTATAAATAGTGGCATTTGGTGACACACATTTTTTTTTGTGAAAATTAGATAAATACACATTTGTGAAAATTCCATGAATTTCGGAGAAAGTAGAGGAATTTTATATTTTCATATTTATTTAATTTTATTTATTTTAATATTATATTTTCTCGATATTCATGTTTCCGTTGTACTTTATTTTTACCACACTAATAAATATTTCATACTTCTACTTTTTTTTTCTTTACGTTTTTTTTAAAATAATAATAATGATAACAATAAGGATTTTTTAAAGGTTTATAATAATTTTTTTAATTAGTATTACTCTATATAGATATTATATGTAAGATTTAAACGAATATTAAATGGCAAGTTTAGTCTTTCAAATATAAAAATTAATAAATTTCTAGATTTTCAATTTTAATTATAGTCTCTTAAAAGTGTCTAATGAATCATATATTACTCCCATTCGAACAAACCTTAGGAAATATTTTAAAATGTTTAAAATTACTCATTTTATATAGAAAAAAGAAATTATCTAACTAAACCTTAAATTTCAAAATTTTAGTTAATTGATACATTAATTTTAAAATACGTTTAATTGTACCTACTATAAGTAAAATTAAATTTAAATGTATAATATAACATTTAAATTTTAACATTCTCAAATATAAAAGAGGTGTAGTAGATAAAAAATTGATATATATTATTTTAGGAGACACGAAAATAGAAAATTTAGAGACCTATTAGACCATTTTTTAAAGTCTACAAACTATACAATTATAAACCTAGAAGTTCATTGATTAAACTTATGACCTAATATTCATTATTTACGCCCCTCACGTGGAAGTTTTGGATCTGCTATTGCTTAGAGATCGAATGTTCTATTCCCACCTCTCATTTGGTGTAGCCACATTAATGGATCAATTTAAACATTTTATTAAGATTATTTTTATAATTTTTAATGCATTAATTCTTACAAAATACGAAAACTTGTTCAAATATGGAATTTACAAAATGCAAGGCTAGCTAGCTATAATATCCTTTTCAATGTAGACTTCTCAACTTTAGTCGCTCAACAACCCCTATTGTGTAATATATTCACATCTCCTAACTGTCAAATTTGTGGTACAACACACACGCAGCACGCGCACAAAGTTTTTAACCATTACATTCTATGTAATTAATTACGTAAGTTCTTAAATCACCAAGTTCATGAATCATGAGAATGAGTTTTAGTTTTCTTTTGCAATGTTTGGTAATGATCTTTTACTATTCATGGAACTACCTGTCACAATGCCAATCTCTATGTTATATCAACATTAATCTTAACAATATGACAATGCCACATTTTTATTTATAGAATTTATCAATATTCTCACACGATCTGATCGACAATGGAGATTATTATTGTTTAATGAAAACTAGATAAAAAACTACTATCCAAACCTAACCAACGATGAAAATTTTCGTCGGCGTATTGATATATCCGTGAATTAAAGGGTGCATCGTCGATATTAGATATATAACCAAGGATATCCTTGACAAAACAATTGTAAGGTATAAAAAATATTATCTGTAACTTAGTTTGTGGGAGTAAAAACAACTTAAACGTTATTTGGGTAACCATTTCGTTTTTTATTTTAATTTTAAGTTAAGATTATTTTATCTCCATTTCTTACGATAATTTGCATATTTCTATAGTACCATAGTTGAATTCTTAGTCAAATTTCAAAAAACATAAATGAGTTTTTAACACCTTTTCTTTTTAGTTTTCAAAATTTTGATTGGTTTTTAAAACCATTGGCAAAATGTAGGTAACAAAAGAAGAAAATTAGAGGTAGAAGTAGTGTCTATAAGTTTAATTTTTTTTTAAAAAAAAAACACAATAGTTATCGAATGGGGCCTCAAATATTAATTTAAACAAATTTTATAAATTTAATGACTTAAAAAATATTTGTCAACATCGATCTAATATGTTCGTAAAATTGCAAAATAGATATTTTAATAATTTTTTATCCAAACAAGTAGATTTAAAATATAGTTTTGCTCAAATTAGAATTTTGAAAATAATTTAAAAGAACAATTCTTCTTCAAATGTGAATTATGTATATATATAATATTAGATGAGGTGGGAAAAGTTGGTAAATGAGCAATAATCTAGAAGGTTTATGAAATTGTCAACTAAAATTATATTTACTTAATTTGTTTAATGTTGAGTATTAGAAAAATTAGGAATTAATTAATCTAAGAAGAAACTAAGTAAACATTAATTAATTGTTTTCTTAATAATATTTTATGTTTCTTAAGAAAAAAGAAATTAATAAAATCATACGCAATGGATATCATGCTCTCAATTATTATTAAAAATATATTGTTAATAAACACATCAATAAATAGTCTATTATCTCAATTTGAGTTAAGTGTAAATATTTTTGGTCCGATTTTTTTTACTTTTAAAAATTAAATTCATAAAAAAAAAATTTATTTCTAATTTTTAAAATTTTTTTACCAACTTTTTATTTATATTTTTTTAAAACAAGCTAAATTTAGAAATTTAAAACTATTATTATTATTTTGTTTTTGAAATTTGATTAAGAGTACAACTTTTGTATGCAAATTATGTTAAGAAATTAAGAGGAAATAACCGTAATTTTAAAAAACAAAAAACAAAATGGTTATTAAAACGTCAAACGAGGCCTCAATTCTTGAATTTTTAAACTTGATATTTTAATGTCTTGTCGGTAGAGTGGGGTAGCATTTTGATCTTGCATTAATTATTTTATAAATATAAGTTTAGATTCATATTAATTCGAACATAAGTTAAAATATGATATTTATTACGTTCAAATAATTTAATTTTTGCAAGGTGAGTTTAGCTAATTAGTTTTTTTTTTTTTTGTATTAAACAACACGACCTTCTAATTGTTGTATTAAAAAATGTAACTTCTTTTTTTTAAAAAAAAAAAAAAAAAACTCGTATAACGTCCATTTCAAAAAGAAAAAAAAATCCTAAACACGTTCGTGTGTAATAAAAGTTATCTTCGTAAACCTAATAACAATAATAATAATTATATTAATATTAATAGAACTTGTCGCAAAAAATGTGGGTATTAAATAAAATAGTTAAAAGATGAAAAAAAAAAGGGAATTTAAAGAAATATGGGCTTATGTCCGGCCCGATCCTTGGAAGGCCCAGGCCCAGTTTTTAAAACAATAATTGACAAATTAGTTTTTCTGCAGTGATAGCAAATTTGTTTTAAATAATAAATTTGTTGAAAATAGTTTTAAATATAGAAAACTATTAAAGTCTATCGAAAAAACTATACTTAATAGGTTGTTTGTTCATACACTATCCAAAAATAAGAAATATAAAATGTGACAAAAAAAGAAAAAAACACGATACTTGAAAATATGTATCGTCAAAAGATAATAATTATAAGAAATCATATATTATCTTATTGAGGCATTTGAAATAAGGAGTCGAGTTATTTTAGTTTGAAAAGTCGTTTAGTCACAATTGAAAGAGTTTTTTTTTTTCTTTTTATTTTTAAAAAGAGACACCGTGTAAATAGTTAACAAGACATGAAATTGATATTTTCTATTAACTTTTTGGACTAAATGTGCCCAATATTTTTTTTTTTTTTGAAGAATTAATTTTTTTGGACCTATTATTATTGTTAATAAAGAAAACAAAAGTTTGTATTTTAATATATATTATAAAGTTACAATTAATAGAAGCATCCACATGACTCATAAATGTTTTTCTAATAAATTAATCTAAAAAAAAAACATAATGAAACATATTCTAGCTTTTGTATTTTTTTATTATACCTTTTCTTTTTTTTTAATCATAAACTTTATAATCAAATAATTAAAAACATTAATTTTTTTTCTTATAATTGCTCCCTACAAAGGAATATATGAATAATGTTTTTTTCTTAATAAAAAGGCTTAATTAAATTTTAAGCATTCACTTTCAAAATACTTGGTCACAAAGTTTGAAAATGGAATTATTCCACAATATGTTGACTTTTTATTATTATTAATAAAATGATGATTTTGTTGATTTTGTTAATCCTTTGCCACTAAGGAATAGCTTTATATATCAAATAAACCCTTTGAATGTATCATTTCTTCATTATTTCTTTTTCCATCCTATCCTTAAAATATTAATATTGGGTATTTTTTTCAAAAATCTTAAAGTACACATACTCAAAAAATGATACTTATTTGGTTTTGAATATATATATATATATATATACACACACGCGCGCGTGTGTTAAATTACGATTTTAGTCATAAAATTTGAGATTCTTGTCCACTTAACTTAATAACTTTTACAATGTCTAATAGATCTCTTAATTTGTTATTAAATTTTTAGTTTTGTGCTAATAAATTTTTAATTTTGAATTTTGTGTCTTACGAGTCATCGACTTATTCAAGATATATATATATTAAAGTTCAAAATTTCACCTGACGTAAAAATTGATAGTTTAAAGTTTTATTTAAAGCAAAAAGAAAAAAAAAACTCATTTTTTTATTCAAAATATCTATTATGGCACGAAGTCAATAGAAAAAGAAATTTTGAAAGTTAATAAATTTATTATATTTTTTTTATAAAATAAACTTAAAGAATAAACTTGTAACCTAACCAATGGAATATTAAGATTCTCAAAATCAATAGAATAGATTGTAAAGCTACAAAAATTAAAAAGTTAGTAAATTTATTAGTTTTTTTTTATTATAGATGGTTACAAATATAGCAATTAGATTCAAAATATTAGTCTATACAATAACATTTTAAAAAAAATTATAAATAGAGCAAAATCTGTCAAAGTCTATCAACGATAGAAATCTATAACTGATAGATAATGTTGCAAATATTGGTCTATTACCTATAGACTTTGACAGATTTTGTTATATTTGTATTTTTAAAAAAATGTTGTTACATACTTAATAATTGTTTCTAAAATTGCTACTCGTTATGATTACCTTTTTATTAATATATATAAAGGGAACAAGCTTTATTCCATTGAAAATTGTTGTAAAAAAAAAAAAAAACTTCTTCATGGCTTAAATAAAAGCTGAATTCAATAATTATCCAAAGTTTTAATGAAATGATAATTTTAGTATATAGTATTTGTGGGTACAAATTACTATAGTTTGTACATATTGATTCACTTATTTAAAATGGACCACATCCATTTATTCAATAGTTTATTGGACCATTTCTTTACTAGGGAGCTGTCTCTTATTACTAAACTAAATATTCCATTATTTTTTATTCATTAAAATTAATTAATATATAGTGATATTTAAAAGAAAAAAAAGCCATGAAAAATAAAATATTTATCTTTTTCCTTTTTGCCAATTGGCAGTGTGCCAATATATATATATATATATATATATATATATATATATATATGATGAACATGTCGATACAAACTTTATTAAAGAAATTTTATGCTAAAGCTGATTGGATATGTATGTTTTGTATATTAGTCACTCAACTTGTTGAAATTGCATTTTAATCTCTAAAACTTGTTTTCCAATTGGTCCCTAATCTTTATAATTTCAAATTTTTAATCTTACGACTTGTGAATAGAGAAGAAATAAAAAAGTATAATGGAGGACAACTAATATTGCCTACAATCTTTTAGAAACGTGTGATATTATATATATGACCATTCTTATTTTATTTTATTATTATTATTATTATATAGATTAAGTACGAGGTTAGAGATATCTTAAATAGACAAGTGCATCTATTTACATGCGTTTCATCTATCCACCACGTAAATATAAAATTAAAAGTTACTTTTTTAAAAAATAGCTTTTAATCTTATTTTTGTGTGGTAAAGATATGTGAAAGTATCTAGATTGATGCATCTAGGATGCACCCAAGTATTTTCTATGGACAATACAATGATTCGATAAAAACATCTTAACTATTGAGTTTTACTATCTCGACTATTTTGATATAAACAATTGTTGAATTAAGTAAAACTAAAACATATATTTTTTTTATGTAATATTATGGTAGTAAAATAAATATCTCAATTAAAATTATTTTATTTCTAAACCCAAAAGTGTGAGTTTGGTAATGGATTGTATATAAAATTTTAAATTATTTGAATAATATTTAATATAATCTCACACACCATATAAATATAAAACAATAAATGCATCCTTGCTAGCTACTTTCCAAGCAAAATAAAATTAGTGGAGTTTGAATATGAAACTATATTTGAAAATAATAATAATAATAATAATAATAATAATAAATACAATATTACCAAACTATCCTGAAAAATAAATTAAATAATTGTTTTTATTATTGTAATCCCATCCTAATTATGTCAATCTCAAAAGGACAAACAAATAAATAAAAAATGGTAGAAGGATATTTAATTTGGATTATTTATAGTCACAATACAAAATGCCTTAAACGAGCATTATTATCAAGATAGCAACTATATTTTGCAAAATAATAATAATAATAATAATAGTTTTCAAGAACTCAATTTCAACAATAAAATAATTCATTATGTTTTATTGTAACTCATTTTAATTGTTATTATTGAATATTGTTGACATTTTAAATTGATTCCAAACAATTTTGGATAAACCATATTGACATTTGCCACCATATCCAAAACTATTGCATGGGAAACACATGTCATGTTTTTTTATTTTTTCATACAACAAAGACTGACGTAATATTTTAATTAATTTTCTAACGATTTTTCAAGATACAAATTATTGTAAGAAATGAAAAGAAAATAGATTTAATTTTTAAAAATAAAAAATAAAAAATAAAACGATTATCAAATAAATTTAATTTATCTCTAGACTACACAAATGTTTATTTCGTTATAAACTTTGAAAAATTAAATGAAACAAATAAAGAGAAGGTTAAAATATTGAATAAATTAGTGTTCATTATTATTGTTACAATAAATTAGCGTTTATTAAACATAAGATCCAAGTTTTAGAAATATAATAAAGTTTAAAAATACATTAAATGCAAAAATTAAAATTTAAGAACTCATTACACCAAGTTTAGTTACCTGTAAATTAATAATAATAAAACAAAGAATATGGATAATGAAAAATCATGAATCATATGGCAAAAGAAGTAGCAAAATGTCACAATGTAAATATAATTTAAACAATAATAAATATGTTAACTTGTTTAAAAAATGTAAATTTTTTAATTCAATCTTTTTAAATTTTTATTTTGTAGATTTTTTTTAGAGACATTTTCAAATATAATCAAAAATTGAAAAATTTGTAACAAAATTTATCAAATTTAAGTTTTTTTTTTGTTTGTTTGTTATATTTTATGAATAGTTTCAATTTTTTGTTGTCAAATTTCTCTTTATTATATTTTATAATCTATCAAAGTTTAGTTATGTTATAATAATGAAATTAAAATCTTTTAAAAAATTATATTACAATTACCAAAAAAATGTCATTATCAAAATATGTTAACTTGTTTATTTTTATATTACTGAAGCATTGACATTTTAAACCTATCTTCTTTTTTTTTTTTTTTTTCTGTTTTTTGTTTTAAAAAAAAGCATATTTGTTTTTTAAAAAATAGAAAATGATTGGGAAAATAGAATTAACCACCATTTTGTCCAGCTGTTGTGGAGATTTGTTATGTTTATTTGGCCCATTAAGCCCCTACCCCAAATAACAAGAAAATTGCCTGTCAATTACGTAGATAATAACGTAATACGGGGGTATTATCGTCATTTCATTTTCCATGAACGTTAGGACACGAGAAACATTGGTATAAAATTTTGAAGCAAAATTCATTTTCAAGCTAACGTGTCTCTCTCTGTTGCGTTGGCGGTTTCGTGAGGGACATTTCCGCGTTACAATCTCACAATTTTGTTTCTTCGAGGTCTTTCAATTCAATCTTATTCTTCTTCTTAGTTCGATTCCTTCTTTTAATCCTTTTTTTTTCCATTACTTTGAATTTCTCGCCCAATCTTTGCTTCTACTTCTTCGGAATTCGCTTTGTTTTTCGTCTTTTTTCTCTCGTTTTCCTGCCATTTGGCCAAAAACAACCAAAGGGTCTTCACTCTTTTCTCCTTCTAAACTCTTTCTCTTGTTTGTTTGAAGTTTCATGTATGGTGGATGATTCAGAGTGGAGTAGGACATGGGTTTTTTCAGCACTTTATTGGGAATTATTGGGTTTGGAATTGGAATTCCTCTAGGATTGTTTATGGGGTTCTTCTTTTTCATCTATTCAAAGCCTGATGAAGTCAAGGTATGACCCAGGTGGATTCTTTGCTTATTACCCACTTTTGGTTTCCATATGCATTGTATGATTTTCCCCTGTTTTTGCTTCCATTTTGGTAGTGCACTCAATATATTTGTTAATATGTTTCTTTTGATAACGTTTTTATATTTAGTTTCATGTTTTTTTTTTACTCGGTTCCAATTGAGAATATTCTCGCGTATTGGGTTTGACAATGTGAATATGCTCTGTTTTTGTTATGTCATCAATGAATATTTTATTTATACAACCCTTTTGTTTGTCGAATGCAGGAGCCAATGATAAGGCCAATCTATGAATTAGATTCAGATGCTTTGGAAGAAGTTATTCCTGAAATTCCACTGTGGGTTAAGCACCCTGATTTTGATCGGGTTGGAAAATTGTGGTGGTGTTCGTTTGTTTGTCTCTGTCTTTCCTGTTTCTTGATTTCTAACATTGTCTGATAGTTTGTATAAATTACACAGGTAGATTGGTTGAACAAGTTCCTTGCAGTCATGTGGCCTTATCTTGATAAGGTGAGTTCACATTTTACAATGCACGTCTCTGTTTATGCTTTTCTGTTAATTGTTATACTTTGACATCAATTTCTTGAATGTACAGGCTATTTGTGGTAGCATAAGAGAAATGGCTAAACCAATATTTGCTGAGTATATTGACAAGTTTCAAATCCAATCTATCGAGTTCGAGAGTTTAATTCTCGGAACTCTTCCTCCCAAGCTTTATGGTTAGTCTAATCCGGATAAGCATCATGTTTTAAAGAAACATTTCAATCTGTTGTGGAGTCTGTAGAATATAATTTTTAGACAATCATACATTTTCTGAATCAACTCCCCCTCAACTGTATGGTTTGATACTGTTAAAATCACCGAGTTTGTTCTCTATGATTGGTTTTGCTTCTTACACTAATTCATTCACATGATTAACATGATGAGAAATGGTTGTCTTCATGGCTGAGATTCTGCCATCATTTTAGAGTATGCTTGTTGGAATGATGTTGACTAAGGTTAGGATATAAGAACTTTGAAAGAAAATTAATTCTCAAGGAGAAGAAGTAGCTGAGACTTGTATGTACTTTTGGCTGCTTAATTAAGACACTGGAGTTCAACATGTTGTATATGCCTTGGATGATAATTTGAAACTGTCTAATGTTGTAGGTATCAAAGTGCATGAAACCAATGAGAATGAAATAGTCATGGAAACTGCAATCAAATGGGCTGGGAACCCTAATATAGTATTGATATTGAGACTCTTTTCATTGCAAATAAGAATTCAGGTCAGAAAATCCAACAGAAAACAATTTTGTATCTGAGGAATGTTTATTCTTTTTCCCTTCACCAAAAGGACTTGACAGTCATTCTTCTTCTCAGTTAGTAGATCTGCAAATTTTCGCAGCACCTCGGGTAGCTTTGAAGCCTTTGGTGCCTGCTTTTCCTTGTTTTTCCAACATTGTTGTGTCTTTATTGGAGAAGGTACGAGGGCATCTTATAAAACAGTAACTATTAATTGATTGAGCTAGACTTATGTTGAGTTCGTCCATATATAATTGTTTTGTTTTGTTTTTTTGTTTTTGGGGTTACATATCTCCAGCCGCATGTAGATTTTGGCATGAAAATACTAGGAGGCGACATCATGTCCATACCCGGCCTCTATCAATTTGTTCAGGTGCTGCACTGGACCACTGGTATATAATCATTTGTCAACCACTTGGCTTGGTCAATGAATGTTTACTTTACAAGGATGCATTTTTGAATCAGCTAACTTTTGCAACTGTAGGAGACTATCAGAAAACAAGTTTCCAATCTCTATCTTTGGCCCCATGTTTTTGAGATACCGATTCTTGATGCATCAGTGTAAGTTTCAATAAGATCGTATAGCTGTTATTATTCTTTAGTCATCCTTGAAAGGTTATATAAGTTGGCCCTGATATGATTTACTTTCCAAATAACCTCAATTTTTATTTTTATTATATTTTTCTTTTTTGTGTAGAGCTGCAACAAAAAAGCCAGTGGGAATACTACACGTGAACGTCGTCAAGGCTTTAAAGCTTTCAAAGATGGACTTATTGGGAACCTCAGATCCATATGTTAAACTCAGTCTAAGTGGAGAACGACTACCTTCAAAGAAAACCACCGTCAAGATGAATAACTTAAATCCAATTTGGAACGAGAAGTTCAAGCTTATTGTGAAGGATCCAGAATCTCAAGTTCTTCAGTTGCAAGTCTATGATTGGGACAAGGTTCTTCCCTTCCTCTTCAATGCCATGGAGTTCCGGAAAGATAATTAAATGTCCATCGGATTTGCAAGAAATGCGCCAAGTTTCTAGTCTGAGAAATTATTTTCCATTGCAGGTTGGCGGACATGACAGGTTAGGAATGCAGCTAGTCCCCTTGAAAGTACTTACGCCGTATGAGACAAAGGAACTAACGCTCGACTTACTGAAGAACACGAACATAAACGATCATCAAAACAAGAAACTGAGAGGACAACTTGTGGTCGAGTTGAAGTTTACTCCTTTCAGAGAAGAAAGCAGGCAGTTCAGTAGTCGGTTAGATGGAAGTCAAAGTACGGTAAGTCAAGACGAAAGAGATTTACATGATGATTTTGTAGGTAGAGCGGGGTTGTTGTCGGTTAAAATCCTAGGGGCGACGAGTGTGGAGGGGAAACGACATAGTAATCCTTATGCAGTAACGCATTTTAGAGGAGAAAAGAAGAAAACAAAGGTAAATCTCTTTTAACTCACAAGACTCCTTACTCTTGCCTTTCATATACCCGCCATTTTAGTTGGTAGCTCGCTAAGAATGAACTTGTTGTCATCATCATCGTCGTCTTTCTTTAAATTCCGAACTGTGCGTTTCCTAGATGGTGAAGAAATGCCGTGACCCAGTTTGGAATGAAGATTTCGAGTTCATGCTTGAGGAACCTCCATTAGAAGAAAAGATCCATATTGAGGTTAGAAGTAGGAAGAGCAGTCGTTTCAGTTTTCTCTCAAAGGTAGCAACATCACCATCACATCACAAATTTACTCCCCTTTTGCTTACAAATTCGATTTGAAAATGTTCCAAGCGATCTTTCTTCACAGGAATCATTGGGACACGTAGTGATTAATCTCGGGGATGTCGTGCACAATGGACGCATCAACACAAAGTATCATCTAATCAATTCGAGACATGGAATGATACACGTCGAGATACAGTGGACAGTGGCTTGATGGAAACAAAATGAACATTCATTTGAGTTCCTCACTTGAGTTGTTCTATATGTGTCTCTCAATGAAGTTTTGTGTGGATAAAAAGGGGAACATGAAGTCTTTTTCAATTCAAGCCACAGTTCTCATTGTTCACATATATAAAATGTATTTAAAGCCATCACTGCCACAAGTATGAAAAATCAGTTATTCTTGTTGATCATTAATGTCAAAGGTTCATTGACAAAAATGCCCTTTCTTTTTCTCGAAAATCTCGAAGATATCGAGGTATGAATATAGTGAAATTGTTGTTTACATAGTTTCCTTTCAAATGATCAAATAAGTTTTTAACATGTTTATCCATTTAATTCTTAACTTTTTCAATTTATTTCAATTTAGTTTTTAGATTTCAAAATGAGTTTAATTGTTAGATTTCAAAGTTTACACTTTAAGCTCATACTTGTTTTTTTTTTTGTCAAAATTAAAATTAAAAATTTACATTTAATTAATAGACATTAACTGAAAGAATATTTTAAGAAAAATCAAGCTCGAACCCTATTGACAAATTAAAATAAAAATCAAATTTCTAGATTAATAGCACTTTGAAATTTAGAAACTAAATTGAAACTAAACTAAAAAAATTTAATGATTAGATGTATAACATTTTGAAAATTGAGAATCAAATGAAAACTAAACTCAAATCTTGACGACGAAAGAATATACAAGTAGAACTTTTTTAGAAAAGATGACATTAATCACATTATCACATAAAGAAAGGGACAAATACAAATATGACAATTAGATTCAAAGTATTAGCATATATAACAATATTTTAAAAATTTGCAAATATAGTAAAAATTGTCAATCAATGATAAAAGTGTATCGTTCATAAATCATGTTACGAATATTGGTCTATCATTGATAGACTTTTATTATACACTTGATTATTATCTCTTAAATCAAAAGACTTCATTCATGTTGGAAATATGGGCCAACCAAACCTAAAGAAAAGGCCCACTAGACTCTACACTCAAATAGTTCATTCATTATCGACTTGGTAGTGCATGGGCCAGCCCAAACAAAAAGTCCAATAAAAAAGCTCAATACCCTCATGTTTTATATATAAGTTAGATAATTATAATCGAATAATAATGAAGTGTATAAAAATTGTAATCTATTATCGATAGACTCCTATAGTCTATCACTAATAAACCAATATTTAAAATATTGTCTATTAATAATAGACTTCTATCATTGATAAATTTTGACATATTTTATTATATTTGTAATTTTTTTTTAAAAAAATGTTGCTATATATGTTAATACTTTGAATCTAATCGCTATATTTTCAACCGTCTTAGTTTAAACAATAAATTTAATCCTTATAGTTTAAAGAAAAATTGAATTTAGTTTTTATAATGATTCGCTAGTAAAAGTTATTTCTGAAAAATTTTCAAAATTCTAAAAACTATTTACAAGTATTTATCAAATCATCGAGACTAAATTTTAATTTTTATGAATAGCTATAAGAACTAAATTATAACGTTATTTTACCTAAGTTACCTTTAAATATACTGAGGATAGAAATGTGAATAATGTTGTAGAGAGAGAGAGAGATTAGGACTTGAGATGAAACATTTGGGGCCCACATAATTGATGAATAAGCTTAGGTGTTTGACTTTAAGGAAAGCAATGGCTTATAGCTGTTTTCTTTGGTTCCTTTACATGCAATATTACAAAATAACATTTGTATTTTCATAGAGAATATATGATTTATTTATTTATTTATTTAAAAAATAAAAAATATAAAAAGAAAAAAGTTAAAATAAATAATTGTAATAATGCTTTTTCACTTTTGTGTACTCCAATAATATCCCTTTATTATCACACCTCCAACAAACTTAATTAATCATATTTATAATTCTATTTTATGCCTTCATCACCATCATTATCTCTTCTAACTAATAATTAGTAATTACCACCCCCCCCCCCCCATTTTATTTTACTTCCTAAATTTTCTTTCTTAAACAAACCAAATTTTATTTTTGGATTATTTAAATTATGATATGGTTATGGTTTTTTAGGTTTGAACCATGTTATTAGGTTTATATGACTGATTACAATCAAGTGAATTTTAGATTTTGGGCATTCAAAGTAAATTCTTTCTTCTTCTTCTTCTTTTTTTGTTGTATACGAGGTGAGAGAATCGAGTCTTTGACTTAAACATAGGTAGTACAAATGTTGTGTGATTTGAGCTATGCTCATTTGACAAGTTGGAAGCTTTAATGTTATGAAATTATAAGCTCACGTATCATCAAAGAGTTCCTAATTTCAATTCTCTAGGTTTTTCATATGAACGTATGTTGGGGTTGGAGCTCAGGTCTCAACCATACGTTTGTCGATGTTTCAAGCTCTCCACGGGTTTAACCTTCAACTCTATTCTTCTGGCTTAATTTTAACTTTTGGAGCTAACCTGCACAAGAGATCCTTAGACCGATGTCTAAGTTAGTATGTGGAGGGTAAGTTTCAGCAAAGCGTACAAGAAAGAAGTCGTGGTTTTCCTTTAGATAAATTTAGTTACTTTTTCATTTTGGAGTCGTCAAATGAGACTATTTATAAAGTCCTACTTTCAACAATTTTTTGTGTTTACCTGTAATTTAATGACGTCAAGGAGGTTGCAGAATGTCAAATCTAGTCCAACTCAACTATTCTTCTATTAAATATATATTTATCATCCCATCTTTCAGTATATATTAAACACAATAAAAGAAATACTAATTAAGGCAAACAACTTTTAAATGTTTGTTTTGCATAAGCACTAATGAGTATCCTTTTGAATAGGGTATTTGACTTTCATGCATGACACTCATCTCTATGTTGCTAAATATATATTAATTAATATATATAGTTTGAATTAATGCACAAAATCATATATTATATACTCACGAAGAGATATATCGAAGTTGCATTGAGTTGGGCTAGAGTGAAATAAGGTACTTATATAATGTATGAAATAATTTCACTGTTTATAAAAATTTTCATTATCGTCGATCTATTTGTACTTGACACTACATCGATGATTTCGGTAATGTTAGATATGTGTGACTCAATTTGGTTAAGAACAATCCCTTTGGTATTATTCGAAATAATTGTATTGATATTTAAGTTTTGAAGTTTTGTAAAGCGTATTAATTTACACTATTCATCATGTTCTGTTTGGATAAACATCGTGTAAAACTTATAATGTTATCAATTAAACGACATGAACCTTCATTAGTAAATCAATTTAAACATTAATTAAAATTTTCGTTGAAAATATTTCATGCATCAATTCTAATAGTCAATTTTATTGACTCGATAAATGAAGAAATGCACATGTAGGAATTGAATGCATAACCGAGTTTCAAAATTTAAAGAGCATAAAAAATAAAAATGTTCCTAAAATTAAAGGTATAGAATAAAAATTTAAACATGAAATTGAGTCATAACATTATAATATATGTAAATGCATAAATAATATATATTAAATTTAATAAAAGCTTAGATTACTTTAAACCCTACCATGATCATGAGAAATTTTCAATCTCATGATGATTAAAGATGAGATTATATACACTAAATACACAAAGTCTTGAATCATAATGTCATACTCAAATAAAGAAAACAATGAATTATATTTAACCTATTAATCTGACAATATTAATTATTACTCACCAAGAAATAATTAATTCATTTTATATATAACACCCAAAAGTTAATACACCAAAAACAAAGAGATCTTTCACACATAATAATAATAATAATAATAATAATAAATAAATAAATAAATAAACAAATAAACAAATAAATAGTTTTTCACAAAAAGTCAAAAAGTCAGACATGCCCCCAATAAATAGTAAAGGGAAGATGACATGGTTTTTGTTCCCTCTCTCTTCAAGAATTTTTAGTTTAGGTTAAAATATAATTTTTGCTCGTTCAATACTTTACGAGTTGTTTGACCTAAGTGAGTGTAGCGGACTATTATAGTTTCGACTCTAATTATAATATTTGGTGTTTTCAACTATATATTATAACATAAATTACAATTAATTGCAGTATTACTATTTTAGAAATATGTTTGTTACCGTATTTACTATTTGCTACATCGTTTACCATGTCTTACTCATCATCTCTTTCCATCTTTGTTACAGTGGTTATTATTTTCTATATAGACCAAAATTGTATGCATTCAAAACACAAACTATTATAACTCAGTGTCCTAAACACCTCCTTAAAATTTGTTCACTGTTAGTCTTTATACTTTCAAATATTCAATTTTAGTCACTATACTTTCAACAACTCTTAAATTTAGTTTCTACTATATGTTATTGTTGATTTTATTTTATTTTTTGTTCTTTATTAGCATTTTCACTAAAAAAAAATTTACTACAAATTCCATGAAAATTATCATCATTATTTAAACAATTTTGATAAAATCTAACTTCGAGAGACTAAATTCAAAATTTACAAAAAGAACAATATATAAAGTATAGGTACAAAATGATATTTGAACAATATATTATTCGGAGAAATTAATATACATATTGACAAAAATTTAAAACTTTTAATCAAGTAAAAAAGAAAAAGAAAGATAAATACCAATTAATATTGAGATATGTTCGTATTAACTCGATATATATCGACATTATGAAACACCCAAGTGGGGAGCACTATAAGGAGAGAGGTATCATATCATCATACATACATAGAAATGAATATTTAAAGAGAAAGTTTAGAGCTTTTCCCGTTGACTTTTTGTCCTACAAAGTCTCTGTCTTCCCATTGTAAAGGGAATCCAATTCCCCTCTAACTCTCTCCCACCAAACCTTTCACTTTCATCTTAGAATATAATTTCTTTCACTCATATATCTCCATCTTTTGTTACCGTATCTCGAGTTCGATAAAAAAAAAAACTAATTATGCAATGGAATAAAACATTTCAATTCTAACACGAGACTCAAACAAACAAATTATTTGTATATATATATAAAAAAAAAAGTAAAAGCTCATACTTTTTATTATACGATATCTCAACTTATCTACAAAACGATACAGTAGTGTACATGTCTACGTTGGACAACGATGTGTTTATAGTGATTTAAATTATAGGGGTAATATGGTAAAAAGATGCATGTGACACTCAAAAGGGAGGGATTGGGGCAGGGAAAATGCAGAGGTGTGTTTGGTTCCTTATTGATGTTGTTTTGTGGGGGAGAGGGAATAACTTTTGGGCATGCTAAAAAGATAGGGCATTTTCTCCCTTTTTTTTTTATTATTATTATTATTTTCATCTTCTTTTTTTTTTTATAAAAAAAATTATTATTATTATTTTTCTCTTCTCCTTTTTCTTTTATAAAAAGGTTGTCTTTTTAAAGAGAGTAAAGTTTAATGGAAATATATAGAATTATTTTTCCACCACATTATTTTCTCAATTTCCTTCATTCATATTTACTATTTCTCTATCCATTTGTGCCATTAATACTCTCTTTTCTCTCTCTCTCTAGATTTATAATTCTTTTATGTTTAGATTTAGTTCATTAGTTCAAATTTAATTAATTAATTAATTGTTTAATAAAACTTAAATTTTGTTTAAAGTTGGCTTCTTACTTAGGTGTATATGAATAAACAATAAAAGTAATAATAATTTCAAAATTCATAGAAAAAATGTTAATGGAGACTGGAACCTTTATAAACATATATATGGAAAAGTGATAATCTTAAGACTAATTTTAAAATTTATTGAGAATATATGTATGTAAATTTATACATTTAAAAGTATATAAACTAAGTAAGAAGATGATCATAGTTTAAAAATAAAAAGTAAAACATAAAATTCGTATTATTAGTTACAAGGTTAAAGCTTCGATTATTTCATATTATAATAAAAAAAATTAAACTAAAATGATTCAAAGTTGAAGATTTGGTATTAATATATATATATATAGTGTGTGTGTGTGTGATTCTGTAATAGACCACCAATGAAGGCAAAGATTTTGAAAAAATGCAAAGAAATTCCACTATCCAATAATATATATTCAAAACTTTCTATTTGGTTGACATTATAAAAGAGAGAGAGAGAGATTATAATATATATAGTTCAAATAAAGATGATTTGGAAGTGCATGCAACTGTTTCTAAATTATTCCAAAAGATAATTATTAAGTTTTTGATTTATATTGTTATTCCTTTGGACCCCAACCAATATATATTATAACAAATAATATAATATTTACTATATATATATATATATTCTATGTTTATGATCTTTTAAAAATCAAGAACCAGGTAGATACAAAATCGAATGGCTAATTAAGGTCATATAAAACATCATATTCGATTTAATGAATAGATTTTTTAAAAATTGTTTGAATATGCCAAGAACTCAACATAATACTCATACGACAAAATTAAAAACTTTGAAAATCTATTTATATTTATAGAGTTCAAACATGTATTAGAGACTTAAAAAAATAAATAAATAAAAAGTCAAAAAAAATATACACGTTGGCATATTGTTAATTATGTACGTACCATTAATTTTATTCTTAACTTTTTTTTTTTACAACAAGTGAGAGTGCAAATTTGAATACGATCTTTGACGTCGAGATATTACTATACATAGTTTTTTTTTTAATTATTTTATTTTATTTCCTTTACTTTATCAAATTGATTATCCATATTTTAATTAATTTTAGTAGTAATCCACCTATTACCGAGAATATCATTTACTTTAATATTTTTTTTAAATACCAAGCATTATGCTGATGTATCCACGTCATTAACAAATCAATTGCATAATTACCTAGTTTTAGAGTAGCGTTTTGTTTCTTTCTTTTTTCCTAACAAAAGTAACAAAACAACATTATTAATATCGAAATAATTGGTCAAATTTAATAAAATATAATATATAATTGACACTAATGAGGAAGAAGAAAAAAGAACCATAGCAATTAAATAAATATAATAATAATGATAATAATTAAAGTAGATAAGTCACTGTCAATAAATAAAAAAATGATCATGAAAATGAATATTGTTAAAATTTCTTAATGACAAAGTTTTTTTCTTTCTTTTTTTAAATGAACACAATCAATTAAAATATATTTGCAAACAAAATCATTAATAGCAATATAATGAATGAGGGAAGCTTTTTAAATCATAAAATCAATCTCTTTGTTATGTTTTTAATTTAGGTGGGAGTTAGAATAAATTGAGATTAAATTATTATTTTAGTCTTCGTATTCAAATTTATTTCTTATATTTTTAAACGTTTATTTTTTTAGTTTATTATTGTCTATTTTTTATATATTAGTATTTTAATTTTTTGAGACATATTTGTCTATTATATTTTATTGTTAATTTAACGTCGCGATATTAAATTTAAAATTAATTGAAAATGTAGATATTAAAATCAACCACGACTAAAATTAAATAAAATTATAAAATAGTTGAATAAATTAGTGGTATTTTAACCCTAAATTAATAAAGAATGGTCAAAGTTTTCAACTGCATGCATATGTATGTGTGTATATATAATGATTTTTGTAAATAATAATAATAATAATTAAGCAAAACCCTAGTTTGATCTTCAAAGTTCAAAACCCATCATCTTAAGGCTATCATCCAAATCCAAACACTTTTTAAAAGCTTACTATTAAAGAGGAGACACATTCAATGAGAGATTTTTTATTTTATTATTATTAATTTTCTTTTTTTGGGTGGATATCCAAATAAATGAATTCTACTGTTTTCTTTATTTATTACTCCATTATTTTTGTATTATTAATGTTGGAGATTTTATATGGTAATTGATTTTTTTCATGCAAATTAATTATTAATATATTTAATTTGTATAGGGATTTTTTCTTTTTTTTAACACATGAATGGATAAGTTATCGTTTGATCCAAACGTGTCTGAACTAAATTGAATTATATTCAAGTTAGTATTGGGAATTTCCCTCTCTCTCTCAACTTCAGCTCATTGGCTTAAACATGTCTTGGATGTTGTAAATACTGCAAAATAATTGAATAATTATTGTGTGTGATTTTTGAGGTGTACAAATAAAAAAAAAATGGAATTTTCTACTACTATCATAGTACCATACTTTTTAATTCACGCTATAAGTTTGTTAGTGGGTCTTACTTCGTTTTTTATAGTAGGGATCGTTTTCAAGTATACGAAATGAACCAAAATATAGTAAAATACTGCATCTTATTTACAAAAATAGAATATTATCTTTATTTATCTATATCATGATAAATACATATAATAATCTATTTTGATTTATCGTACGTAGATTTTGATATCTTATTTTATTTATAAATATTTTTAAAATTTGTGATTTAAAATAATGTTTGTAAAAGAGGAGGGTAAATAAATAAATAAAAGGGGGGAAAAGCAATAATGAAAAGAGAAGAAAAATAGGAAAAGGGAGGGATAGAAATACAGCTCAAAGTGATAAGAAATTGTCACAAAATGTCAAACTGAAGGGTTGACATCGGAATCACTACCCCTCCTGACTCCTGCATGTCACGTGATCCTTTGCACGTGTGCCACCCTCAGTCTCATCATCATTATTATCTCCAAAAAGTTCTTTTTTCACTTATTTTTATTTTTTAAAACAAAACACAATAATCCACATTTAATACATTAATTAAATACACACACATCATTATACTAATTAAATCTTTTGCTTTTCCAAAAAAATTAAATCTCTTGTATTTGTCAATTTATTTTAAAAAAACTATCTTTTTAACTTTTTTTTTTTTCTTACGCCCAATTCAAATATAAGTAAACATTACGAAATAGTTCATCTACAATCGCATTTGTCATGTCAGCATGTTGCTCTTAAAAATAATATATGATATATTAATGTTAAAATATATTTAAACCGAAAATTTTATAACAAAGAGTAATATTATAGTATTTGTGTAATTTTAGACTAAAATCAAATTGGGGGTATAATGAAAATGATGCATGTTGACTCCATTTGTTAGAACAATGATTTACAATGATGGTGGATTATGAGGGCCATGCCATTGATTAAACCTTTGTCATGCAATGGGTGGATTTGTAGTCATTGATGTGGGAGGGTGTGAGGAGAGTTTTCTTTTTATTTTTATTTTTATTTTTATTTTTTCCCATTTTCTAATTTCAAAATGCATAATTATGAATTTTGGTAGAAAGAGATTTTGGCATAATCCACTAGAAAACCCTATTTGAGAACCCATTTCATATCTTATAGTCAAAGAGCTATAGATATGCTTTTGGGAGGAGAGTGTGTGTGTGTGAGAGATTGGACAGCCAACCACTAACACCAACCAAAAAAAAGTTTTTTCTTAAAAAAAATTAAACTAAAAAAAAAAAAAGCATAATTAAGTCCATTTGCAAAAGGTGAAAAAGGGTATCTTGTTATAAACAAAGAGCATAGTATCTCACAAAGCTTGAGAGAAAGGATTAAGATTAACTATAAATATGCTATTTAGACGTCAAGATAGTTGTAAATATAATAATCAGGTTTAAAATATTAACATTATAATATAAATATAGCAAAATTTATATCAAACTTTAAGAGTACTATATTAACGTAGAGTTTGCCATTGATAAGTTATTGGAAAATTTTCAATTTATACCCCTAAACTTTAGGGTTTGTATTAGTTTAAACCTTAAACTAAAAACTAATATTTGTGTTAATTTAAATCCTCAACTTTGAGAGTTGTATCAATTTAGACTCTGAGCTTTTACAAGTGTATCAATTTAGACCTTGGACTTATATAAATGTATCGATTTAGACCCTCCATTATGTTTTACGTAGACAAGTTGTGAAAGTTGAAGGTTTAAATTTTAAATTGATATTATTATTTACTTTTAAAAGTGTGACACATAACAATTATCCTTATAAATAATTTACAATTTTTATTCCAATTTGTGGATGATTTGCTAAGCTCCTTTTGGATGAAGTGATAAGATTTGAAATCTCTAGGGTATGTGTTGATCTCCATATTTCAAAGGGCAAACAACCAATTAGGGTTGATTATTCTGTTTAGAATTACAGAATTTGTGCAGCATATTTATATCCACTTTGACAATTAAAAAAATTGTGAAATTTCAAGATTTTTGTTCTTTAATGTTGGAGCAAGAATTTTGGATTGAGACAAAAGAGAATATAATCTTCTGTTTATTTAAACACAATAATTTAGGGTTCAGAACATTTGGTTGATGGGTCATTTCATTTGAATGGCTGTTCAAAAAAATAAAAGGGATCTTCTTGGAGAATAGTTCTGAAACTTTTAACTCAACCCACTATCTATGGTTTTTGCCAATAGATTTGTCAACTCTTCTACTGTTTTTTTTTTAAGAAAAATCATTTTTTTTTTGTTTGGAAAATTTAAATTATACCCAATTTTCATTTGAAGTAAATACATAAAGATCAAAGGTCAGACTTTTACTTTTACTTTGGATGTATTCCTCTTGTTTTTGACTTGTACAAATGTAAAATGTTTGTGGGTAGGATTTTCAGATTTGTATTAAAGAATTGAAATTGGGTTTGGGGAAAAGGATTGATATTTGGAGCATATTCAGTAGAATCCCAATTAAAAAAAAAAGAAAAAAGTTTGATGGTGTGAGATTGAAAATAAAGTGGCAAAGAAATTTTTTTTGAAAAATGTAAGCCATAAAGATTTGTGGTAAAGCACATAGCTTTCTGAATTCAACCCAAAACTTGCTTTTGTATTTTATGGCCTTTTATTTAACCTCAACGACAGAGAAAACAGAAACCACAGGTCAAATCCTCAAGGCTCAAGGCGAGCTGTTCTTTCTTTACATCTCTCTCTCTCTCTCTCTCTCTCTATAATTTTCTTCTTGGCGGCCATTGAAGTGAACAAAACAAACCAGAGAAGTTCTTGCAGTGTTCTTATAGAGCTTCATTTTTCCCCTTAACCATGCTTTTTGGTGATATACTCATTCCCTTCTCTTCTTTTCCTTCTGTTAAAACCCCATTAGACTTGTTTTTCTCTTGGTATTCGTGTTCCTCTTTCAACTTTTACTAAAGCCCATTTCCATTTCATCTCTTTCAAAAGGAGGGGATTGGTTTACAGACAAGGGCTTGGTTGAGATCTGGGGTTTGTATTTTCACTTCTATTTTGGTACTTTTTGGGGAGTTTTTTTTTGCTTGATTTCTATCTTGTGGTTGTTCTCTTTTGTGGGTTTGTGGGGGGTTTTGGGATCTGAAATTGTGAAATGGGTAGTAAATGGAGGAAGATGAAGCTGGCTCTTGGTTTGAATCTTTGTGTTTTTGTTCCAAGAACACTTGAAGACTCTCCATCTTTACCTGATTGTGATTCTACTGAGAGATTTTCAGATGCTGCTTTGCTTTCTCCTGCACATTGGGGCTCTTCTCGCCCTTCTACACCAACCCCATCTTCTCATGGCTTAACTTTCTCTAAAAGTGGCAGCAAATCTTCAAAGGTTTGTCTGTTTTTGTTTTTCTCTGTACTTGAATCCTGCTTCTACACTGAGTTTTATTGGTTTGTTTCTTCTGAGCAAAAACTAAAGTTATAGATCTTGAAGACTTGAACCCTTTTTTTTCCTCACCAATTCTTTGTTCTTTACTGATTTGTATGCTGTGTTTTCTGAGAAATTCCATATGAACTTGAGTAGAGATTTGTCTTTTTTTAATCATCTTGTGTTTTCTTGTTGATATGTTTACTTTTGTTGAAGAAACTAAAAAAGGAAAGACAGAGAGGAAGAAGAGATTTTAATTTCCTTCTTTTAGACTAAAGAAATTTTAGTCTATGGAATACATACGGGTCAAAATCTTTACCATTTTCCGATTGTTTGTTTGAGACCCAAATTGATTCCTTCTTTAAATTATCATTTCAGTAAAACTTCATCAAACTTTAGTTGGGGACATAGATGTGAAGACAAAAGTGGTGATGTTGTCCAAAGAGGTCAATGGAAGTTAATGGAATGTAAACCAAAAGAAGGTTGAATGGAAAATATCAGTGAAGTGAATTGAAGAAAGACTTTTAATAGTTTCCATAAACATTCAACTAGATTTCTCCTGGATTTTTTTTATTACTTAATAAGGAAACAGTTCTGCAATTTAGACAAGTAAGATAGTTTGAAATAGTGATTTGCGCTTTGGTATATTAGAACATAAAGATTGCAGAGATCTATGCTTTGGATTCTAATAAGAAAACACAAAACAATTACAAGCTATAGTTCAATAAATTTTGTACATGTAGGCTTATGATGTTGACTCATATTAGATCACTTTCAGATTCCTATCATTACCAGAATTCATTTTCCGTTGCTGAAATTTAGGCAGATGTCTTCTTACGAAATCATATCTAGTGTACCTCAGCCTCAGTTATCTAGTTTGTCTGGTTTTTCTCTCTTCTATAGGTTGATTGGGACTGACTAGTTAAGTCACTAACTTATTTTAAGTTTGTGCTAATTCCATACCGACGGAGTTATCAAGGAGTGGCTAGAATCTGATATTGCACATTGATCTCAAGCGTGGCGTAGCTTAACTTTTTGTATAGAAAAGCACAGAATTTGGTTTTCCTTCTCCTCACAATGGAAAAAGGGACGTGTTGGATGCCCTTACTTGTCAACAATTTGGTTTTGGTTGCAATTTTCTTCTTAATCTTTTGTCCCTGTACTCTCCTGATTCATACACACACACAAGGAGATAGAAGCAAATAACTTTGAGATGGTTTTGGTTGCAATTTTCTTCATCTTGTGGTGTTATTCCTATAAATCATCGACCTTTGTTTTGATCTAAATTTTGAATTGTGCAACTCAACATCCAATACCGAATTTTTTGATTTGTTTTGCATTTAATAAGATTTGCTTTGTGGATGATCATCAGTTTTTTTGTTGAAAATGTTCATGTATTTGTTGATACGTTGCTGCTGCTGAATTCATTTGACTGATGTCTGTGGTCTTGATATCATTCAGCAGACTTGCTCGATTTGCTTAACAAAGTTGAAACAAGGAGGCGGACTTGCTATATTTACGGCTGAATGCTCACATTCCTTCCATTTTCACTGTGTCGTATCAAATGTAAAACATGGCAATCAAATATGCCCAGTCTGCAGGGCACAATGGAAAGAAATTCCTGTGCAAGGTCCCAGTTTGGATCCTCCTCCTGGAAGAGCATCAGTTGGTCCTGCTGGCTGGAATCAAAATAATGCTTTAATGACTGTTGTCCGACGATTACCTCCTCCTCGAAGGGATTTGAGTCGGCGACTCATTGTTCCGTTATGTCAGGCTCCCGAGCCAGGAGTGTTTGATGACGATGAATCGTTGGGTAACCAGAATATTTGTGCTGAAAGTTCTTGCAACGAAAGTAGTGCAGATGGTGACTCCACTAAAATAATACAGATGAAAACGTATCCAGAGATTTCCGCTGCTCCAAAGTCGAAATCTTATGATGATTTCAGCGTACTCGTCCATCTTAAAGCTGCTGCTGCTTCAGTTAGGAGGAAAAACTGCACCGGAAATCAAGCTAGTTTGCCACACTTTTCTCGGGCTCCTCGTGCACCAGTTGACTTAGTAACAGTTCTCGACATCAGTGGTAGCATGGCTGGTACTAAACTTGCATTGCTTAAACGAGCAATGGGATTTGTGATACAGAATCTTAGCTCTAGTGACAGACTGTCAGTAATTGCCTTCTCCTCAACAGCTCGTCGCCTCTTTCCTCTTCGTCGGATGACTGACACAGGTCGCCAACAGGCCCTGCAGGCTGTCAATTCTTTAGTTGCAAATGGTGGAACCAATATTGCTGAAGGTCTAAGAAAGGGTGCCAAAATAATGGAAGATCGAAGGGAAAAAAATGCTGTTTCGAGTATAATACTGTTGTCAGATGGCCAGGACACGTATACGGTCAGTGGTTCGGGGGTTAACCAACCCCAACCCAATTACCAGTTACTTCTTCCTCTGTCAATGCATGCTAAGGACGAGTCAGGATTCCAGATTCCTGTTCATTCTTTCGGATTTGGTGCAGATCATGATGCTTCTTCTATGCACTCGATTTCCGAGATATCTGGGGGAACCTTTTCTTTCATCGAGACTGAAGCTGTGATCCAAGATGCATTTGCACAGTGCATTGGGGGTCTCTTAAGCGTGGTGGTGCAGGAGCTGCAAGTTGCAATTGAATGTGTACACCCGAAGATTCATCTTGGATCACTAAAAGCTGGAAGTTATCCAAGTCGTCTGATGGTTGGCGGACGCACGGGATTTATCGATGTCGGGGACTTGTATGCTGATGAAGAGAGGGACTTTTTGGTCTCAGTCAGTGTCCCTGTAGAGCCTTCCAGCAATTCAACACCACTACTAAAAGTTAGGTGTGTTTACAGGGATCCAATCACCAAACAAATGAAGACATTGGAAAGTGATGAAGTAAGGATCAGAAGGCCCGAAATGGGAGGAGAACCGGGAGTCATTTCAGTGGAAGTTGACCGACAATGCAACCGACTCCAAGCAGCAGAGGCAATGGCACAAGCAAGAATTGCAGCAGAACAGGGAGACCTTGCTGGTGCAGTTGCCATACTAGAAAAGTGTAGGATGGCGTTGTCACAAACTGTCTCCGCTAAATCCCACGACCGATTATGCGTTGCCTTAGATGCCGAGCTCAAGGAAATGCAAGAGAGGATGGCTAGCAGGCATGTATACGAGGCATCGGGAAGAGCATACATTCTTTCAGGACTGAGCTCACATTCTTGGCAAAGAGCAACCGCAAGAGGCGACTCAACCGATAGCTCAAGTCTCGTTCAATCATATCAAACCCCATCAATGCTAGAGATGCTTACTCGATCACAGGCTACGTTTCTGGGTAGCCCATCAGCACAGAGGCTTGTGCAGCCATTATTGTCTTGCAGATCACAACCAAAACCAAGGTAATGAAGAAATTGGAATCCTTTTTGGGTTTTGTCTGTTCTTTTGAAGAAGGGCTGAAATGAAGAAGGAAATTTTTGCTGTTTGTTTTTGATTCCTGAACTGTATTGTACTTTTGTAAATGAATAAATGGGGAGAAGGGGTGAAAGGAGATTTTTGGAAGGAAAAAGAGAAACAAGGAGAGAAGTAGGAAGTAGAGTTTTTTTGTTTTTTTGTTTTTTGGGTTTTGGTTTTTGTTTCATGGGTTATTCTGGGGTTGGTGTACATAAAGAGAGAAATGGTTTTTCTCTGTAAGAGAATTGGGTATAAGTGTGTGATTGTGAAACATCTTGGACAACTCTTCACCTACTATATGGCTTGCCTGCTCTCAACTCTTTACATTTCTCATCACTCTCATACATTCAATCAGCTGAATACAGTTATTAGGGATACCATTGGCTAATACAGCTTGTACCATGTGCACCGGTCCAGATATCGACCTATTTCCTTTTGAACGTTTGTTGAACTAGCATTGATATGACATAAGAAGAGAGACGTGGACAGACCTTTTAGAATTTGAGCCGACCCAAATCAACTTTATGATAAGAAAATTCATTTAAATCAAATTAAGTTACCATTAAGGTCTTGTTTATTAATCCATAATCAAAATTGTCGGAATGGTAATGAGTTTACATTCATATATCAATCATAATGAGCTCAATTGCAAGGAGAAGAAGCTTCTTTTGATTGAGTTTATTACAAATTGATGTAATCTTAATAAATCTTTTCTTTATTACAATAGAAAAGTGTACTGGAATATGGATGATGATGCTATTTATATATAATTTAAACATGGAAACTACACGAAAAAGGTAAATGATGAAAAGTTAGTAAAAAAAAGGTTGCAGGTCATATGTAATAATCAAATATAATTAGATTAACGACACTCTCTTCCACAATTGGATTATGCTTGTTGAATACAAATTTCGTAGTAGAGTCCAATCTCAATCTTTTATCAATAGGTTCAAGAATTGAATTTAAATTTTGGTAAGTAAATCGTTGTATTTTGAATAATGATTTGCATGATTTTAGTGATTGAAAGAGATTGGTACGTACAAGATTTAGGGTTGACTTTGACCATGTAAATAGGTGAGGACAGAGAAGGAGAGCTGGCAAAAACCTCAATTTTTTAAGGGCTGACATTCCAATATATTGGGAACCATACAATTGGTTTCATTCACTCTCAACCATTCCATTTTTGGCTTTTTTAATAAATAAACTCATTTCACCTCTTTCATTATTTTTATTATTATTTTTTTTTTTTGCATCTTAAAAAAATTTATCATCAAACAACTGATCATAATAACCAAATTAACTATTAATGAGTTGGGTTTGTTAGATTAAATCTAAATTTAAAAAAAAAAGTTAAATATTATAGGCTTACCTAAAATTCACAAGGCATTCTAATTCCACACAATTTCAAGCATAAAAATAGTTAATATTATTTACAAGCAACATAAAAAAAAGGGGCTATTATTATATACACATTTACGCTTTTACCCTTCAACATAGAGTATATTAAAATTGCTACCAAGTCAAAGCATTACATGATTTTATATAACAACAATAATCAAACCTTATTCTTCACAAATTTTCAATTAACAAAAGATAATCAACAACTCAAGCCATAATAACAATATGTATTTGCCACCTTAATACATAGCTTACCTAATCGTTATTTGTATTTACTAGTACGAGTTACATTCATCATCTTTTTTAAATATATAAAAAAATTGTTTTGAATGAAAATACTATTAAAAATATTTACAAATATAACAAAATGTTACTGTCTATTTGTGTCTATTATGACATATTGCTGATAAATAGTTAAAATTGTGCTATTTTGAACTAAAATAAGATGGAAAAAAAAAACATCAACCTAGTGTTGGTATTAACATGGTTCTTAGGGGTATTTTTGACTAAACATTAGAAGGTAAAATTTTTTAAAAATATTTTTTTTAAAAAAATAAGGGTAAAAGGGTAATTGCGAATATGGTTATGGTATATTGTTGTACGCCAAAACAGAGGGAGTTTAAAAAAGGAGAGTAAGAGAGATCAAAGCGAAAATTGAGAAAGAAGAGGAAGAAGCTTTCTCCATCTCCTTGAGATTTCAGAATCCGGACTTTTTTTTCTTCAATTTTCCGCCATTGATTCTCTGATTCCCTTCGTCGGAATCAGAGAGTCATTATCAATCCTCTGGTTCTTCCTCATTTTCCTATAACCCTCTTCTTCTTCTTTCACATTCTCTGTTTCAACCCATTTTGGGGGAACTTTTCTGCATTCAAATCCATCCCCATTCGCCATGGCCAAACTCTAACCATAAATTCATCCCTCAATCTTCTGACACTGCTTCCCTTTCTTCCTTCTTCTCTCATGGGGGATCCTATTAACGACGGCAAAATGGAAGGTTGGCTCTATCTCATCCGCTCTAACCGCTTCGGCTTGCAATACTCTCAGAAGAGATACTTCGTTCTTCAAGATGATTGCCTCAAGAGCTTTAAATCTGTCCCTGTTTCTGGGAATGAGGTCTTATTCCCTTTATTTCTATTTCACCCCAATTTTGTAATTTTTGTTTTTTTATTTCGTATCTGATTAAGCGTTTATTTTGAAGAATTATTCCTTAATCATACCTTTTTCTTTCCGTTTATTAACCATATTTGACTTGACTCTGGTTGATTTGATAGTTTGTTCTTTCTTTCATATAGTTGGAAATTGGATAAAAGAAAGATAAGAAATGCCCAGGGTCCACATTGCTCATGTTACTGCTTTTGTCTTATCCGTGCGGATTACTGGGTTTCTCTGGATTATGGATGTGAACTATTATAGCTTTAACTGAAGTTATTCTCATTATGAATTTGCAATCAGCACACCCTTCGAGGAAAACTTTGTGCAATATGTACAAATTGGTTTTTAATTTGTCCAACCCATGGTTATACTCGTGATCTTCTCAAACAAAGTGCCAATAATTTTGTATTCATCTTTTTCCTCCTGTTGTTCTTTCTGTTTCTCTTTAGCAATTGAATAGTTGAAGACACTTGCACAAGACTTTAATTTGAGTATTGTTTTGTGGTAATTGACAGGTACTCCTTTCCTTGAAGTTGGAGGTTTTGATCCCTAGATTTAGACTTGTTGTACATATAATGATAATTAATTGCATGCTTTGGAGGCATTTGCATTTTGTAGTTTCTTCTATAATTCTTAAATTGATTGATTAAACAAAAAGATATACTAATTGAGGTAATGTTTTTCACCAGGAACCAAGTAGAAGTGCAGTGATTGACTCCTATATACGAGTTACAGATAATGGGAGGGAGAGTATTCATAGAAAAGTACGTTGGTAGTAGAGATTAGTATCTTTGATTTGGTGTTTCTTGAGTAAATTTGTATTGATAATTTCATATGAAATCTGTAGGTATTCTTCATCTTCACACTTCATAATACTGTCAATCAAAATGATCGACTCAAGGTGAAGTTAATTCTATATGAAATACAATGCAACGTGTTTTGGAATGTATTTGATTCTCACTTCCTTACATTTAACTTTATAGTTGGGAGCCAGCAGCCCAGAAGATGCAGCAAGATGGATCCGCTCATTGCTTGATACTACATTGAAGGTATAAAAGTTTGTATTTAAAAACAAAGTGTTCTTCCCATGGCCGAGAACTTATTTTTCATTGTGCATATAGGGCTGTTCGGATCCAGCAAGAAATTTTAGGGATCGCTCCAAGAGACAGTGTCCAGCTTTAAGGTATAAAATAGCAGTTCCTCATAAGTTTTCTTATTTATTTATTTATTATTATTATTATTAATTAGAAAAGAAAAAAAAAATTGAACTGTGGGGTGGGGTCGAAGGTCCAAATTCGAACCTCAAATTTCATGGTGGTAGCTTGGCTTTTCCATATGGTTCTTTAGAGGTCTATTTGCTTCTTTTCACGCCTTTGTTTTTTTTTTAAAAAATAAAACATATGGTTATGAAAAAAAAAATTATGTTACCGTTGGTTGAAATTATGAAAAATTAATATTACTATCATAATTGGATTGTCTTGGAATATAACAAAAAGCATCAAAATATTAATCCATGAAGTAAAAAGTAAAATAATTCTAAAATACTATCAGACTTGGGTTGTTTTGCTATTTGAAATAATTTTCCATCATAATTTTAGAAGTAGAAAGTAAAATAATAAATATTATGATATTATGCTATTATAAAATCAAAAGTATGCAAAATAATAAATGGCAATATAGAAGTAAAATGAAAAATAATAAATGGGCAATATAGAAATTTTGGAGTGTTTTTATTTATTTATTTATGGATGAAATCAAACAACTTTCGTCGAGAAGGAATGAAAGAATATAAGGGCATACAAAATAGTCCAGACGCCAAAATTCCCCAACTAATAGAAGTTTTGGAGTATAATACTAATCGAGATGTTTTCAAATATAGCAAAAGTAGTAAAAGTTATTTATAAATATAACAAAATTTTACTTTTTATCTATGATAGACCATGATAGACTCAAATAGATATCTATCACTTTATTGATAGACACTGATAGATATCTATCTGATAGAACGTAAAATTTTGTTATATTTGTAAATATTTTAACAATTTTTCCTTTTAAAACAAGTTCATAACGAGTATCACATAAATAATTATCGTTTATTTTTTAAAAATGTTAAAGACAGTTCTATAAATTTTAGAAGTAAACATTTAAAGTGTATATTAATTATCTAGAACGAATAAATTAAGTTAGACTATTTAATTGCACAATTAAAGTATTTAAATTTTTATTAGATAATTAGAAATAGAATAAAATATTAAACAAGAAAAAAAAAAGCTAAATGGGAAAAGAAAAAGAATAATTATATAAAGTTTTAAAATGAAATTTAGGAAACAGACTAAAAAAGAAGGGAAAAAGCAATAATTATTATAAAAAT